>JAPZDZ010000011.1:9828936-9844032 GCA_029783805.1 Acanthurus tennentii
CTGGCTTACACAACTGTAGCAAAACAAAGTTTAAGAATAGCAGTGACTCTTTAAAGGGTTAGCTCGGGTTTTTTGAGTGGAGTTGTATAAAGTGCTTATCCATAGCTAGTGTATCATCTACTTTAGATGATGGTCAGGATGCCCCCTGTTTGAGAAAGCAGCAGGAGTACCAGTACAAAAAGCTAAGCATTAAACTGCTGTGGATTGGGACAACAGCAAAACACATATGCCACCTATGACAAGAATTACTTAGAAAAAAATCACCATGCACTATTTCTCAATTTTTTTCATAGTTTTGCCTTTCAGTCAGACAGACCTTTTAACAAAAAACAAAACTGCATTTTAACACGTGTATTCATGTGTAAATGTTACTGTTAACATATACAATCTATGTGCAAACAATACAGATCCCAGCGTAGAGCTGTGTTTATTCTCCATACAAAAGATTATCTGGTTTGTGTGTGTATGTGTGTGTATTTAAACTAATTTCCATGTCTCTGTGATTTGGTGCCAGGTTTTGGATGACCCCAGCGAGGACCATCTGTACATGGGTACGTTATGGCCAGACAGTCAGCTCTCAAAACAACACACATACACGCACACACACACACACACACACACACCCATAAACACCCACAAAGCACATCCACGAAAAAGGTTATTTGAAACTTATCTAATTTTTTAGTTTGCATGTGTAACTCCATAACTGACAAGCTCTCATCACTAACCTCATCTATGTTCTCTGTCACAGTCTTTGAGCTGGTCAAGCAAGGGTAAGCTGAGCTGCTTTTATGATAATGATTGTTGCAATAGATGAGCTCAATCTCATTAGTTATGATTGCTAATTGTGTGTGTGTGTGTGTGTGTGTGTGTGTGTGTGTGTACCTGTATGTGTTCCTGTTTGTGTTCATGTGCTTAGGGCTGTGATGGAGGTGCCAACAGATAAACCTTTCAGTGAGGACCAGTCACGCTTTTACTTCCAAGATCTACTCAGGGGAATTGAGTATTGTGAGTGTCCCAAACCTGCTGCTCTTTCACTCAGCCTGTGACTGCATGGTAGAGCATAAATAACAGGATGATTGGGGTTGGTTGTCTCCACAAGATGATTTGTCACGCATCTGGTTACGCTATCATATAGAGTTCATTCATTAACAATCCATTTGCAGGTTTGTATAAATTCTGCTCAGGTTGCTGCTTAAATCAATCTAAAACATGGAAACTCAGACATTTTTTTTTGTAATTGTCCGACCAAGATTCTGAAAAAAATAACATGTTATGCCTTGCACTTTGCAGTTCAACCTGTGACCACATGGCCAGAATTAATGTTTAAAGCATTCAAAAAATTAATAACATTATCTACAGAATGTGAAGAAATAACACTTCTGGCTGAATGTCAAAGACTTCTATGTATTATGTTGTTGAGATTCCAGTAAAATAAGCATGCTAACTAACTTAATTGTCTACTGAACATCACAAAACACACCTCATTCAAATCTGACTGAAACAAATGGAAATAGTTTTAGTTTAAGTAAACCCTTAATCAAGTTAGATTTAAAAAAAAAAAAATACGCTGATGAAGCCTTCTCTGCCTCTTCATGCCTCCTCTGTCCCCACTTGCAGTGTCTCTGTACTCTCCAGAGTAAGAATCCAAGCTGGATCCCCTGTAAATCTCTTTGGTACCATAATCCCTGTCATCAAACTGGCCTTAGTTGGTTTTGGAGGCTGTGTTTGCTGAGAGGCTGAGCTGATCTTGGTTCTGTTGCCCAATGTATGAACACCATCACATCCTCGCTGTTTGGAGCTCCCATCTGATCAACTAATTGGGCAACTAGATGCAAAGTTGACTAAGCTAACAACAGCTACTAGCCACTGCCCAAAGAGAGTTACAGCAGAGGATATTAACAGTTAGCAGTTACTCTGGTTATATGCACCCCCCCATCAATTTTACATATTTCCTTTTTGATTGATTAGACAGACAGTAATTTTCACTGATGTAGATAATTATCTTTGTTAAATGAAAAAAAGTTTTAATATTTGCTTAATAAACAACACTATCCTATTATCAGCAGTACATGCTTGCTACTTTTGTGTTTCACTTTAGAGATAAAAGTCCATTACATGCAGAGTTGTGAGTGTCTAATATACGATTTCATAATTGTGGTATCAAGATAAAGATCTTTGTGTCAGGATCCACCCTCATAATGTAGTTCTTTTAATGTGAATTACACAAATCCTTCATCTGCGCTGTTCTTGACTCTATCCACCCACAAGGCTCATTTCCCATCATCACAAGAGAAACGATTTTGCACAGTGTCGTCTTGGAGACTAGTACTAAGCAAAGGAGAGGGAGAGCTCTGCACTGAGGACACTCAGTCACTCTAAACCATTTCTTTTTACATTTAATTAATTAATTAATTAATCATTCATATTTACAATGCAGCTAGTTGGTCAAAAAAGATGACACACTTTGTTTTTTCTTGTTTACTCACCCTCTGTTATAATCCTTTCTGAAAATGGCTGTAATTGCATAAATGTTTCTTTAGACTGAAAAATAATGAAAAACAAGAAGGTAATTGGTTCAAGAAATTTCCAGGAGTTGGGAGAATCCAGGTCTCTGACTTCATCCAAAGAATTCTTTAAAACGGTTCTTGACAACATGATATTATTTTACTCTTCCTTTTTTTTTTGCTTCAACAGTACATTACCAGAGGATCATCCACAGAGACATCAAACCCTCTAACCTGCTAGTGGGAGAAGATGGACACATCAAGATAGCAGACTTTGGAGTCAGTAATCAGTTTGAGGGGGCTGATGCCCTCCTGACCAGCACAGTGGGAACTCCAGCATTTCTCGCTCCGGAAGCGCTCTCTGAGACCAGGAAGAACTTCTCTGGAAAGGTAAAGGATCAGTTGGCCCATGAGTGCCTTTTGTTGATAATTTTCAGAAATGCAATAATCTACGCTTTTCAATTTCATAGCTGTTTTAATTAGTATTCATGTCATTTACTATCTAAATTTTCATATTTATTTTGGGACTTTTTTTTGCATTTATCTGTTTATCCAAACATCAAAGAAATTATTTAATTACATGAAATCTTTGCATGCTTTTTTTTTTGTTGTTGTTGTTTTCATCATGTAGGCTTTGGATGTTTGGGCCATGGGAGTAACACTTTACTGCTTTGTCTTTGGAGTGGTAAGTGTGTGCTTTAGCAAAATAGATACGTTCAATTTGATTTTGCTTTTGTTTTTTTGTCAGTTGTTTCAGAGTTACTCCTGAATGAAAATCTACTTATTGTCCATAAAACAAAAGCTTTATTTTATTCACAGTGTCCATTTATGGATGAGCGCATCCTCAGTCTTCATCAGAAAATCAAGACTCAGCCTGTGGAGTTACCTGAACAGTTAGTTTGGCTGTTTGTTCAAGTTACAAAATAAAATAAACATTTTATGGGCCCTTTTATTTATTTTATTTGAATTATTTGTTAATTAAAATACTTCATCTTTCATGTCATAAAACCTGGTATGGTTCTTTCTGTCTCAATAGTGCAGACATCTCAGACGATCTAAAAGATTTGTTGCTGAAAATGCTGGACAAGAATCCAGAGAGCAGAATATCAATCCCACAGATAAAGGTGAGCACCTTCCTGCTTAGATGCTTGTTTCTTTGCATTTAAGCACATTTGATATTACACAGAGTGTCGTTAAGCATCTGACACAGAACCAGAGACCATTTGGAAATGAGATCGCCCACCAAGACTCATTATCTGTATTTGTTGCGTGGGTTTGCCTTTGATCCACCCCTTGAGGGGACAGGCTTTAGAATTAAAGCCTGTCTCCTGCGCAGCTTAAAGTGATGTACTGTAAGAAGACACTTGCATCAGTTCTACTAAACTAGGCTTGGTGCATTGGAAAAGACACTCTGTCGTTGGAATTAAAATAAAAAACATAGAGAACTCCTTTTTTCTCCTCATGTTTGTGTTCAGGTGCACCCATGGGTGACTAGGCACGGTGCTGAGCCTCTTCCTCTGGAAGATGACAATTGCTGTATGCTGATTGAAGTGACTGAGGAGGAGGTGGAGAACTCTGTCAAACACATCCCCAGCCTAGCTACAGTGGTGAGTTTTACTATAATTCCAAAAACCCGGTTATGTTAAACATCATGGTCTTGCCAAGTCTAATTTGTGTCTTGCCTAAATTACATACCACAGATGTATGTAGGATGCAGTTTTTTTTTTAAATTAGCTACTCTAACAGAGGTTCCAAAATGTCTCTTTTTTATGTCAGTTAATAAGACTGAGAATGAATACTTGGTCAAAACGAGTTGAATTGCCTATTCTCTCAATTCAGTTTGTTTGAATGAATTGAATTATGCCCCACCCCAAACAAATATTGTTGTTTACATTACTGTCTAAGCTGTACATTACATCCATCTAACATCACATTCTACAAGCAGTTTTTTAAAAGCTTTATAAACACATTGGAATCATTATAATAATAATACATTGAATCTGCAATGCTCTTATCATAGTGAAACTCAGTGTCACAGTGTTGCATAACAGAAAAAACAGCATAAAGAAAATAATAAGAGACAAGTTGAAAAAATCTTAGAGATCGGTCACATATCCTTGCATTTACATATTACCATCTTTTCAGTAATGGCACTTTTATGAACTTTTGGCAAACGGCCTTTGGAATCTAGAGGGTGTTGAACCATTATCAGTCAGTTGACTCTGCTCCGCTTGTCTGTGGTGCATCCACTGTCTCAGTTGGGCAGCAAGCTAGCAGTGGAACTGCAGATTTGATGTCATTGTGGCATGAAACACCTGCTTTCTACAAATTCAACAACCAGCCTTATCCTCATTGATTACTTAGCAATCCATGGGGTAGAACCTATATTACTTCCACTCATTGTTTCTCAGAACCTTTGGTATTGTTATTGTCTGCTCAGAATGGCTTTTTAAGCTTTTTTTATTTTTTATTTTTTATCTTTTTGCAAAATAGCAACCAGCATAGATTACTGATATTTCAGTAGATAATGCAACAGGTCTATATGCTGGACCACAAGGCAAAATACAACTGAAATATTAAATTTTTACCCCATGTTTGATTTATAATCTCTAATGTGGATTTGATGTAGTATTAAGGATAATTATCATGTATTTGTGTTTGATTTTACTATATTTCAGTCACATAACACCACAGCACAAACGCGCTACACCATAGTTGCTCTCTGTGCATTTTGAACTGAAGCAAATACAGGACTTATTTAGTCATTTCAATAAATTTCATTATTATTATAACATTATTATAAATAATAGTAAATGCCAAATTCTAGGAAACATGTGAAAGATTGAGATGAATGTGAATTATTTCAATCCCTTTGTTCTTGTGAATTTCTCCAACTAGCACTTAAGTTGAAAGGGCAGGTGCAGAGAGGAGTCTACTGCCTGAACATCATTCAAATGTAAAAATGTAAAATCCAGCAAACCTCTAGATTGTTGACATTACCATAACCCCACAACTGTTACAGTGAAATTTTGCTTAGAGTAATAGTTGTTTGTATGAAGTGAAACATTATTGTATTACTATTTTTCAGATCCTGGTGAGAACTATGCTGAGGAAGCGCTCCTTTGGGAACCCCTTTGATTGGTCCCGTAAAGAGGACCGCAGCAATTTGTGTGCTCCGGGGCAAACGCTCACGTAAGAATTGTTTACACAAGCTAAACTCTGTCTCGTTCTCACTTAGAGCTGTTAGGTCCCTGTTAGTATAGTCAGCTAATGTGTGACAAACATTTTGTCAAGTATCCTGTTATTATTTCTCTCCTCCCTCTCCTGCCCTGCAGGAAAGGCAGAGCAGGCAATGTGAGATACTGCTACATACATTGTGACCGAAGAAGGTAAATAACTGTAGGACAACTCCCGCCTTCTGTAGTATTGTTTAAGTGTTAGAGAGTATACTTCAAAGGCCCTGTTTGATATAAGCAGCTGTTTTTCTTAGTATGGTATTGATGGTCAAATACTCATGCACAGAGTTTGTAAACTACACTGTGCTTGTTTAGGGGTGTACGGATAAACCTTCTTCAGGTATGCTGCATTCAAGGACAATGTTTTTCAAAGTATGGGCTGCAGCCACCCTGTAAGTCATAGCAGTACTTCAGTTTGGCCGCAGCCTTGGCCATTTAAAAAAATCTTTCATGTAGCCTAGTGATCAAATGTAAATCCTTGTTCTAGAAAAAAAAGTATCTCTCTGCTTTATGTGGCTGTGTGTCAGTTCCACTATTGTTCATAGTTTCAATGGAAATATGCTATTATTAAATACTATTAAATACTATTAAATGATGAAATAAAATAGGGATGAGCCTTAGATGGCATGCTGAATTTTCAGGGCTCAAGCCTTCAAAGGTTAGGAACTCCTGCTCGAAAAGGTACAGTACTGATGATTTACTGTATTTTTAATGTGTGCTCATGTCCACATAGTGTTTTTTTTCTGGTGGCAAAGCTCTTGCAGAGCACTGGGGTGCACCGGGATCAAGGGTGTAAGCACTGAGAGAAAAAAACACTGCAAATTGTTTTTGTTTCTACAACAACAATTCCTTAAGTCTGGCTTTTACTGTTGTTTGATAAACTATTGGCCCTTTCCTTTTTTTTACTATTTGTATTTATTTATTTGACTTTCCTACCACGAGAAACAACAGGAGGATGCTTGCCCCCATGCTGTATAGATGATGAGTCTTAGTATTATCCCTGCTGTCACCACTTAATTTGACATTATTATGCTGAGCGAACAAGTCCACTGCTCAACAATATAATAAGATGTCTTTCTTCAACAATTTCATGTTTTTATTTTGCTACTAGGAGCTAAGAACTCAGTGATATTACAGTAAAGAAACAACATTTATTTTTTGTTGTTTTCAATATTGAATACATGTTGTTAAAAATTCATTAAATAATATATAAATGTCTATTTACATAAAGTAAATAGACCTAGAGTGCTTCAAATAGACCCTGCAATCAGTGATTCGTATTGGTCTAGACCACCTCCAGCTTTCACTGGTGATTGGCAAAGAACCTAATTAGGGGGAACTCTTACAATATCACAAATTATAGCAATTTAGTAATTAAATAGTAAAATTTATAGCTAAATAGCTAAATTTGTTTCTGTTGTGTCTCTGCACTGATAGAATTTAAATTCCTATAAATTGAAAAAAGAAGAAAAAAACTATCTGAAAGATTGCCTGAATGCTCACTGCCTGGTATTATGCAACAGTAATATGATTGGTTTCAGTTCCTTTGAAAAGCATAACAGTTGCTTATACCATGAACTGGGTGAATACACAATTCTAAATAGCTGCATTGTTCATTAAAATGTAATATAGTACACATGCTACTGTAAGTAGTTCTGTAACTGTCTGTCTACTGTTCTAAATGAATGTCTTTGCTCAGCCTGTAACTGTATCCAGTTGGCTTATTTTTTTGTTAGAAGAAAAAGGATTAAAAAAGAAAGTCTTATTAAGAAGAGAGTAGTGCTTCAGTACCTCATCCTCTTAACTGCACAGGGTGATGACTGTAACTCACAACCAGTCAGAAGTACCCTCCCCTTGTGAACTTACTGGTTCTTCATCACATAAGTGATCTTCTCACATCCCATTTCCCATTCAACTTGCTACCTCAGGCCGTGGCTAACAGTACACAACATTTGTTTGTGAAAATGTTTATATTAATTTGGGGACAGTGACATGGCTGGACAGCTAGCTTGTGTTGTTGGGAAAAAAACTGTCAAATTTTATTTACTTAATATTTACTTTATTTTTTTGTCAACTGTAGGCAGCTGGTCTGAATTTGAATCTTGCTAGCATGACTTAAGTTTTAAGGTTCAAAGCTGTGCATGTTTTTTAATGCCTCCAATTGCTAAGTTTTGTCTAAGGTTCATCCTGTTTGCTTGAATAATGAACACTGTTTCTTAATTTTTAATGGGACATGAATGACTGTTCCAGGTACTAGTAAGACCTGAGGCGTTACCAGGGAAACAGAGTTATGTCTAGTGAAACAC
The DNA here is from genome assembly GCA_029783805.1 of Acanthurus tennentii. NCBI lineage: Eukaryota > Metazoa > Chordata > Actinopteri > Acanthuriformes > Acanthuridae > Acanthurus > Acanthurus tennentii. The sequence continues at coordinate 9,836,986 of JAPZDZ010000011.1, forward strand.
TCAAAGTTTTAATTGCGAAATGCATGAAATTATAAATGAATGCCCTTAATTTTAATTTCTTTTGCAAGTGAGCATGGTATGGAAGATAATGTTCCTCAAGGTGTCCATAATCAGGAGTTAATGGACTTAATGGAGGCAACCATCCTCCACTATCCGCTAGATGGTTCTGGACTTCACATCATCCATTAATTTCATTTACATGGACACCTTGCATTATCCCTTCCTTATTTGTTTCTTTGTTTAGCAATACAGGATTGACAGCAGGCCCATGGCAGTGCTGTTACTAATACTGCATCTCTGATGTGTTACTTAGGAAACAGGAGAGTGGTGATGGCATGAAGAGTATGGACCTGCCCTACGTGGGAGAGGATGAGGCTCTTTCCTGATTCAGAAGGTTCATTATGCAAGACAGCTTCTTGCAACCATACAGCATGACACCCCTTTACTCAAAGTTTATACTGGCAGCCTTCACCTATGTACATTTTCCAAGAGGTGATCATGTGTGGGGGATGTAGTAAAAGAGGAAAAATTAAGAGTCCAAGGCACTTTGACAACATTTTTAGAGCTTTTATTCCATAGTTTCCTGTTAAAAGTCTCAGTTTGGGGTTTTGGGACTTAAAACTGTCACATGGGAACCTTCCGATAGGATCCTCTTAAACCTTGAACCTTCAGCCCTTGTTGCCCAACCCTATTACCCTGCATGCACTTATAGTCCTAGCATGCTTTGTCTCAGGCTTCAACTGTACAGTTTCGTGCGTTAATGTAGTTAGCCACTTGTGTTTCTCCTTGTCTTTACTTGACAATTCTTTCAGGTACACAGGGCATGGGAACAAGCGCTGGTTTATGGGGAGGGATGGTTTGTCTTCACCATCACCTCCACGTTCTCTTCAGTAGAGCAGGTTTTCTTGACAATGATTGTCTGGTTCACTCTGCTTCCTTCAGAGTAGCAGTGCCCAATTTTGTAACATATTTTAGAGTGAGGAATCTGTACAGTTTTTCCCAAAATAAAAAGGGGGAGTGAAATAATGTTTACTTCATTGAATGCATGTGTTTACTTTCCCAATGCAAACATTATATAAGCTATTTATAAACATTTGCACGCCCATAGACACACTTGTTTGACTCACTCACTTTTTAGTCTTTTCACTGGCTCTTCAATGAGGCTCCTAATTACTACAGTCAATAGCAAGCTTTAAAACAGTTGATGTAGTGCTGTGTAAACAATCAATTCATCATTATTGACAAGATAACAAAATACATTTCTTTTGCAAAGCAAATGCTTCTAGTGAATCTTTTTTATGTAAATAATGATATGATTTTTTGGTGTTTGCTACATATTTTTAAATTCATAGAGCTGCAAAAACTGAGTAATGAAGGTAACGATCTACCAAATGCATTTGAGAAAAAATGTGTTGGTGCAAAATTATTCTGTAGCCATTTCTGCAATGGTTAAAATAGTTTCATGTTTTACAATTGTGTTATGTTATATTTGTATTTGTTTATTTGTTTGTTAATTTAAAACTGCACATTTTTAGCACACCAAAACTTCTATTCAGTCTAATTTTGTAATGTATAGAACTGCAACTCAAAGAAAACAAACCTTTAAATTCTCTGTCCTTTATTGAGCAAGTAGAGCTGGCTACGGAAATAAGTTTTGGAATGGAGGCACAGTGCAGCTGCAGACTTTTTGTATAAATCTATGCATGATTGCATGACATATCTGTAGAGGAGTTGAACTTAAAAACTGTTGTCATCCTTGGTTGGAGGAGGAGGCCACTCTGCGAATATTTCAGATTAATTAGAAAGTACTTTTTTTTTTAATTAACTGTGTTTCATTTTATACTATCCAGAAGTAGTAAGTTAGTGTTTTTCCACTTGTCCTCCTTTTGTTTGTGTTTTTTCTTCATTTTCTATGTTAGCGTAAGTACAAAAAAAGTCACAAATGTGTCTCTAAAGTAGAAATAGAATATTACACAATAGTAATTATAACATTTAATGCTTCCACACACTAATTACTTCAGCACTGAAGTGTTGAATGTATGAAAAAGGGACTTTGGACTTTTTTATTTACTTGCTACTTGCATGCCACTCTAAACTGTACATCTTGTTTTTTAAGACTAATACTATGCATAAGATGTGTCTTTCTGTGTGTGATGCAATGGTACGCCCTGGCAGATTGTCACAAACAGTGTGTGCTCAGTGGCTGGATGAGGAGGGTTGTATGTGGTTGACTGATCCCTTATTTATTTTTGCACACTTGGTGTTTTATCCAGAAATATGTAATGAAGTTGTGTTTTTCACTGTAGAGCATTGCAAATACATACAGTCTGATTTGGGATTTTCATATCATTGTTGCACTGTTCCTTTAAAGAATACTGTCTTTTTTCTTTAATTTGTTTATTTATTTAATTTTTGATTGAAAAACAAATTGATGATAGCCAATAATCTTTTAAGGGTCCAGTGTTTAGGATTTAGGGTGATGTATGTGAAGAATATGGCATAAATAGAATATAGTTATTTCATTTTCATAAGTGTATAATCAGCTGAATATAAGAATCATTGTGTTTTCATTACCTTAGAATGAGTCTTTTATATTTACAGAGGAGGTTTACAGGGATTTACAGAGGAATGTGGAAAATGATTTTTTTCCGCAGATTAAGCCATGTTGCACTGCCATGTTACTACAGAAGCTCAGGATGGACATACCAATCTCTAGCTTTAGAGTGGGCCATTTGGGTTTTCTGCATGATTCTGTGCCACAGAAAGTTCTCCTACATGCTCGGAAGGGAAAGTGAACATAAGACCCTGTCGGATGCAATCTGCAACTGCTGGATGTCACTGAATCCTGCACACTGGACCTTTAATGCCCATTATTTAGACAGAAAATCAAAATTTCAGAATGTTTGTGTGAGACTGTGAAAGGTCACATCATTTAAACATGTTTTACACACATTTATGTAATGTTTTGTATTATGACTTACTGTAAGTTGCTATAGAATATTGTTTGTGGAAAATTTTTTACCTTGAGCAAAACAAGACAGTAACTTTCCGTTTCTTGTGAATATTTTGCCCTCTATGACCAACAAGGATCAACTGAAGGACAATTGATATTGAATGCAGGGTGATGGTGCAAGCCTCAGTAAAGCTGTAAGATTTTAAAATATTTTGTACACACATATATTACATCCGTAGTTTGTTTCAATACAGTCTTTGCTCATTCCTGTCAAAAGGGCCAGGCTAAGTGATTAACCTTTGTTGTTCCCATGATTTTACATTTAGTAGTGGAAATCTATTTCGACACGAGTTTCGGGGGCTTTTTCCCTCAAAATGCATGCAAACACATACTGAACACTTACCACTGTATTGTCATAGCATGACAGGTCCTTTAAAACAAAATTGGACCTTTAAATGAATTATTCTATACATATTGTATCTTGTTTATCATTTGAATAAAATATTATTGCCTTTCTGTAATGTTTTTGTGCTGAATGTTATCAAGCTTCAGTTACAGAAATAGACCACTAGTGTGTGCTGTGCACTGTCACATTTCTAGAACTGTAGGAAACTCTCAAGGGCCTCAACACCACATTTGTGGTTTTGTCATGTATGTCTACAGCACTTTTTCTGCATTGGCAATTTTTTCTTGCTACTGCTGCTTTAAATTTAATTCACTTGAACTATTCTAAGTCAAACCTCATAGGTTAATTGGGCCATTTTTGGTCAATATGCTTGGATGATTTTTGATCAATCATATGTATGACTCATCATTAAGACAGACAGTATTTTTTTTGCTTTCAGCTCAAATCTGCTTACCTGTGAGGAAACCTTTGCATTAACTGCAGAATTTCATTGCTCAAGGTATAGTTTCTCCAATTGCCATTACATGCTTGCTCCAAGCACACTCTGCTACAAGATGTCAAAACTGCAAGAAAAAACAATTGACCTTATCATTGCGAGTCAGACTTAAGCTGAACATTTTTTTTCTTCCCTTCACAGTTTGTTACAAAAGAGAATTGCTACTGAAATAAAAATGAAATTTCTCATCCTCTGGAATGCTACTTGACAAAAGCATTTACAGTTTTCATAGCAACAATAATAGATCTGAGTGAAACTGATAGAACAACTGGATCTCAGTAAATAATTTTTTGTCCTTAAAAGATTTATTATCTGTGATATGATACAAATAGTTGATAGGGAAATAGTTGATCTTTACAGCTCATAGACATGGGGTTGATTTTATTTGTCCCTCATCCTTTGTGTTGCCTGAATTTCACACTGGATTTGTCAGCTTGTGGTGCAGAAAACACAAAAAAAAATTGACATTTTGTCTCCACACACTTTCCACCCTTGAATGGAGGTGTCACACATTTTGTGAAAAAAAAAAACAAAACAGACAAGGTGTGACACTGACCTCTTGTGCTTAATTTATAGCACTGCAGTTCATCTATTTACATCAAAAGTCCCTGAAATAACATTTATATTCAAATCTGATCAATATTTTTTCAAAAATAAATAAAAATAAAAATAAAATAAAACAACCATTCCCATTGTCCCACATGGTCTTCATCCTTAAGACCTGACTAGATATGTGCCCCATCCCTCAGCATAATTTTTTTTCCTTCTCCCTTCTCTCTCTTCCCCCTTTATCTTTACACATACCCCCTAATCTCACAAAATACATTTACTCAGGTTCACAACAGGACAAAATAGTCCAATTTAAATCTCAAATTCACCCAAGTACATACTGTTAAATACTGAAGCTTATTGATATATCTGTCCTGTTTCTTTTGGAAGTTTGTTTGTCTGGCCCTATCATGTCTCATGTGTATCTTATGATTAGTTAAACATCTTGTACTATTAATAAAAAAAGGCATCCAAATGTAAATGCAATAGCAAAAGAAACTGCTGTTTGATGTATACAGTAATCTGTGAGTCAGAAATCTCATTGTAAGTGTGGAAGACTAAACAACAAAGACTGATCTTTAAAAAAGCACCAGACTGTCTACTTACAGCCATGAACATCAAAACAGCATAAAACAGTCCGAACAGCAGGTCTCTGAGGCTGAGGCCCATTACAAATTACCCCCACTGCAGAGAAATGAAACGTGCATCATATAAAAAACAGCGTAAGTGTCGTCTAGAGGATATACCAGATCTTGAACTGTGGTGTTATGCCCTTGCTGGGGTACATAAGGGAGCCTAAAACCCCACATCAGCAAGTTAGAAGTGCTGATTGTGACAGAATGAGCCTTCACTCTTCATGCTGGGTTAATTGTTTACCCGCTGAAGGCTGCCAGAGGTAAGAAAATCACAAAAATGCACTGAAACAGAACAACAAAGGGCATCCTGCACACTTAGACCTACTTCTACAGGGAACAGTTTTAATCAGTGATACCCTTTTCTTCCATTACCTCCTGTTTTCTCTTCATTGGTACATGTCTTCGGTAGTCTGCTCAGTTAAAACTGGTTGCATCTCTGGCTTCAAAAGAGAAAAATCATTACACCAGATGTTTAAGCAATTAAAAAGTGGAATAAAGAGAGGAAAAAAAACTTTTAGTTAGGAAAAGCAAAACTAAATTTACTTGCTGCTGAAACTGCACTTGAAAAGATTAAAGAACTGTGAATTTGCTAGGAAAAGTGAGAAGAAAAAAGAAATACTTGACATCAGACTTAAAAATTAAAGATAAGTTTTATGCGGCGAGAATTCAAGGCTTAAAATTGAAACTAAATAGAAATTAATAATGTGAACACAACCCCCTTCTCAGACTTTGTTCTCTTCAAATTTCAACAATAAGGTATTTCTTATGTAGTATTTCTGCAGGTAAGCAAGATTTGAGGATTACATAATACTCTAGCAAATATGAAGTCCTCCTAAAAAATAACTAATTTAAAAAAAAAGTTTTTGACCTCGATTTTTAAAAATAATAAACTATTAAAAAACTTAATTCCAATACTAGCACATGGTAAATCATTTTTACCATTTTTATAATAGGTTTCCTGTAGGCATAGATGTGTCAGGCTCAGAGAATAGGGATCTGCTGACAATACACAAGGGGGCGTTGTTGTGCCAACGTAACTCGTTTGAGCCGCCAGCTTACTTCTAAAGAGAGGTAGAGGAAGAAAGAAGGACTTCCAGGTAGAGTTAGAGTGGAGAGGTGGCCGAAAACGTATGAGGCCTACCTACAAAACAGCTTTCAAGATAAAAATAGACTGTTTGACTGTTTTGGTTTTTTTTTGCACCCACCACAACTTGGAAATATTGACCCTTTTAGACATCAAGGAAGTGGGGACAAAATTATAAATGAACTGCATTTATACAGCCTTTTTCTAGTCTTTTGACTACCAAAAGCATTTTACATCAGGAGTCAGTATTTACCCATCTACACACTTATGTCAGGGGACTTCTCTACAAAGTGCCAACCTGCTCATCAGAAACATGTACACAACAGGTGCACACCAATGGAGTGTTTGAGGTTCAGTATCTTGCACAATCCAATCACTGTCCTTCTGATAAGAAGACGAATTGCTCTGCCTACCCAGAGGGATTACAAAGTCACCATAACTTTGAAAAGAAGTTGACAGAGCTAATGTCCAGAGGCAAAGGCAGTGACCTGGAGAGGCTGGTGAGTCCTCAACTCACATACTACGCTCTCACAATAGCAAAGATTCAGAGATGGGACTCGAGTTTGCGACTTGGACTCAAGTCGCACTTAAGTCGCACACAGAGAGACTTCAGACTCGACTCGTACTTGTGTTTTGGGACTCGTGAACAATCTTTTTTTTTCTTGCTTTTCTTTTTTTTGGCGTATTAACATTGGGGGAACTCTGAAATGTCTGACAAGCTTAATGCCATTCCCTCCTTTTTGACATGGTAACCATAGTAACCATATTACGCATCGGGTGTGCGGCTCGTGGCCCCATGCATTAGTACCTCAGATGACAATATGCCGACCAACATACCCACAGCTGCTGCTGTACCCTTTGTAATTACGTTTGGTTATAAAAACTTCAAACAAGACGGCACCAACAAAAGAAGCGCTGACTGCA
>JAPZDZ010000011.1:9846937-9863552 GCA_029783805.1 Acanthurus tennentii
TCTCACACTTATCTCTGTTGACCCACTAGAAGTGTGTGATGGTGTGTTTTTCTGCAGAGGCACTGCCTTCTGCCTGTTCTCATTTTCTTGTTGTGTTGCTATGTTTGGCACGTTTTGGGTAGCAGCTTTTGGGTAGAATGGTGCAGCCCCCCAGCCAATTGCAGCACGCAGGACATTATCAGTATGTCGTGACCAGCCATGTATAGCAGAAGATATGATAATGGCAGACACGGCAGCGAAGGAGCTCAGATTTAATATAGTGTATTGTAGAAACATAGTGAGGCAAAACGCAGAGCAGACCACTTGTTCTAAAACCAGAGCAAATCAGGAGTTTGCCTGATTTCTGTTGAGTGGTAACTGCTGGCAATTAGCCTAATTAGCCTGCTAATGTATTGGCATTTCTATTGCAACAAATGTAATGTTCCTACATAGCTTACAGTGTATGTAATGCACACACCAAGTTCTACTTTAAAACAGTGCTACTCATTTTTACATTTTGACAAAATGACCCTGGAGATCTGTAGTGGTGACTAGTTTTGAACCATTTTCTGTCAAACACGCAAGCCACTCTGGTTAACACAAGTTACCGCATCGGGGCTGAAAGTTGATTGTCTGAGACTAAATTTACACTCCTCTGTAGTCCTTTGGCAGGATGCTGCAGGTGGGCATATGTGTCAGGAGCGGGAGGTGTGTGGTTTCTGCTGTTATTGGGCTTGGGGGAGGGGGCTGGAAAATGCTTCATACTCTGCCTTTAAGTTTTGTTATTAGTGTGTGATTAAAAAACCTTTATTAATAATCTGAGAGTTGTGAAAATATCTTAGGTAATTTCACAGTTTATTGGTTGATTTTATGAGAATCAACTCAGTTTGTCCAAATTAATGCTTATTTGTGTAATGTGTCTTGTGGTACCATATCATCAGCGCTAATCCCAGTGGTGCTTTTTTACGCATTCTGCAGTTTTTTGCCTCAGGAGGTGCAATTTAAAGTTTCTTTTTGACCTTTAGAGACTCAGAAGAGCAGCTTAAGAAAACTACATCTTTAAGGGCTCCTCCTGCTGTGAGATATTCACTCCTGTACGAAGAATTTTGTTGCCTATTACACTGAATACAGTGTAGTGAAATTGGTTCTTTGCATTTAACCCATCTATTTAAGGGCAATTGGAAGCCACTGCACAGTGCTGAGGGACCAGCTCCAGATCTTAACCAGTGCTGTGGTCAAGGGCACTGACTGGGGAATTTATGCAGATGTGTATGACCTGTATCTATATTAATGTATATAGGAATTTTATGCTGATTCATGCATTCTCTTTAATTTTTTTCTCTTTTAATACTGTATGTCATTTTAGTGTATTTCTGCTACATAGCAGACAAGTAACAAAAAAGGTTTAAGTTGATGTTTGCTCAGGAAAAGGAGATGGACTAAAGCCTTTAGACAATATGTGAAAATGAATTGCAGTGGAATATTAACAAACTGTCCATGATGTTGACAGAATGCATTTTGTATAGCAAACTCCATGCTAATTTAACATTCTAATATGAGTGGAGAAAAGAAATAGAGAGGTGGAAGTGGAAAAGCAATGTGCACAAGGCAGAATGCTTGAAAGGCAAGTGCATGGAGATTAGGGATCGAGGCATTTCTGGGACAGGAAGATAAGGCACCTTAAAACTACTCTTTGTGTATCAGGACTGCCTTATTATCCGCATTTTTGCATACCAAGTTGCACCTAAGACAAAATAATTAAAAATATGTTAGTGGGTTTTATTTTTCTCTAAATATTTCTTTCGATGTCTTTATCTGCTTCCAATACATTTCTGGCACTGAGGATGAAGCAAGACTTTTATTCTGCACAGAAATAAATGTGTGTGTTAAACCACCATTTTAATGCATAATAGATTGTTTCTGTCCTCCTAATTTCAAACTAGACTCTCCTTTACACATTTCTCTATTTTGCTAGAGCTTTACATGGCTCAGTCTACAATTTAAAAAGGCATTTTGGTAGAGGTTGGCCTGAGGGTATCGTAAACTTGCTTTCCAGGCTCTTCATTTTGCCTGTGTGTTGACCCTTATAGACTACAAGGTTAAATTTGAGTGAAATTTTACACACAAACACTCAAGTCAGATTTTCTTGCTTAGCCTTGTTGTGACAATGGCATTTACTGGGATATGGACATGTAAAAAAATATAATCATTCAAGTTCGACTGAAGAAGTTAAACAATTTAGGGCAGTTTTGTCAGAGTCTTTTATTAAGATGGTATATTTAGAAAGGAGATTTGTAATATAGGACCTTCCGCATGGTACATCTTAAATGCAAACATGCCTCTGGGCTGTTTTTTATCGAGTTCTTATTGCCAAATGACTTCTGAAATCTAAATCATTTAAAATAAGGAGGGGTACTGCAGTGCACAACCTTATAATGTCATGTAATAAGCATTTGAACGATCATGGAACTTTATCCATCTTCTTTTGAAAAATTAGAAAGGCCAAAGTCATTGAAACAAGAAAATAGCTGAAACCCCTCCTTCTTTGCATTCCTATCAAACTTTAGCATCTCTGTTTCCAGATCTTTTCGTTTCATTTCAGAGGTCTTTCTGTTCATTCTTACCCTGCTCTCTTCCAAAGTTGAGCAAGGAAAATCATTTCTGATGGAAAACTAGCCCCAGCTCTATTTTCCCAATGAAATGAAAAGGCAAGTAATATAACACAGATTAAGGGAGACAAACAGACATGTTTGTATCTTTAATTAGATTTCCATTGAAATGCTGTTTTTTTCCTCCTTTTTTGCTGAAGAAAACAAAAAAGCTCTCTCAGACTCCTTCAGAGTGCTCTTCACATTATGGTGAGTTCACCCCAATAAAACCAAACAAAAGGTAAATTGCCAGTAATTTCTTTACAGACTTAATAGGTGATTTTTTTCCCCCGTTTTCTATGACATAAGAAAAAAAACTTTCTGACTTGACTGAATCCATCACATTGCTGCTTTGCTTTAAATTAACCAGTGTCCTTGTCTCTGGTCTTAAACAAAAAAAAATCTTTAAAAACAGCAGCTGTTGAGGGCAACATCTTTGAGAATTTGGCAGCATAATGCCTCTGCTGGAATTAAAAGGGCTCAACGACATGACACATTGGGTAACAGTTGAATTTTAAATCTGTAGTAAAAACATGTACAGCGTGACTCAGGCTGAAAGAGCACTTGTCTGTGTCAGACAAACTGGGGACCCACACTGCAATGTCAGAGAGAGGGCAAGAGCAAATAACAACCAGAGTCCTGCTAGTAGAGAGACGTAGAGAGCACTCCAGTGAGACTGACTTTAACACAAAAGAGTCTGCACATAATGCTCTTAATATTAACACAGCCACACAAATCATGACAAATGGGAAAGTATTTACCACAAATGAAGAATATCTAAGATATAGAATATCACAGATGTCTTATGTGTGTGTTTGTATATGTTTGTGTTTATAAGTGTAATGCAGGGCCAGGTCCACTTAAATCTTTCAAATAAAGAAATCTTTCCCTCATGCACTCTATAAACCTTTGCATTTTTATCACTAATGCGAACACTCAATGAGTGGCTTCAAATCTGCATCAGCTGTCTCACTCTGCAGAAGTGTTTTGCTGACATTCAGGAGCTGGTGGGGTTGTCAGACACTGCTGTGATTGGTTAAGCAGTGAGCCTTGGCATGACTTAGCATTGCTGCCTTTATGAAAATTACAGACAGCTAAAAAAAATTGGATTAAGTTAAACATACTGTATGTAATTTTCTACTGCTAGAGGTCTTTCAGTCAAAACAATAAAAAGAAAAGACTTGGTGTAATGACCTGAAGTAGCATGGGATCATGGGATTTGTTTATTTCATTGTTCAGGTAGAAATGTTCACAGGTAATGTGAGGTAATATATTGGAGTTTTATTCATGTTATGTTGAGTTATGTTTTAGAGCTTCCTTCCTCCCTTCCTGTTATCCTGGAGGTTCACAACAGAAGATAAAATAAAACACACTGTTAACTTAAAATAAAATTAGGGATTCCTCTGAGTTTGAACGTTGTTGGAAACATTTGGGATAATGTGAGTTTACAACTCAACAAAAGTTATTTCAAAGAAATTCCTTTTAAGACAATTTAATCCCAAAATGTTATATATTGCAAGTTTAATTTATTTTTAATTTTAGATGTCATAAGGCAAATTCAAAAACTGTTATTTTGAATACTGAAAAGAAAAATGATATTATTGTTACCAGGGTGATTTAGTGTAACATAAACATGAAGTTAGGGAGCTTTTGGGAGAAAAATAACTGGAACCAATGCAGCATATGCTAAAATATCCTGATTTGTATTCTGTAGTGTTAGTCCCAAAATCTCTGTTTCCTACACTTCCCATAATACAGTAGTGTCTTTTGTTAGACCCTCCCCATCTGGCAGGATCTAATAAATCTCTCCTCCAAAATCTACACTGCCAGTTTGTAATGCAGTGTTTCTATTAAAGTTTGAAGTCTCAAGCTGGAGCTGTGATGACCCTGATGACACCTTCAGGGTGCATTTCTCAGACTTTAGAAATCAGTGGGCAATTTTTTTCCGCAGGCTGAGTACTGGTCTGACCTTCCTATGAAAATTCTATCTAGTGCCACTTAGATTTTGTCCTTATTTATTGATTTCTCAAAGTTTATTTTTGTGCCAGGCCTATCGTTGTTTTGTTTGTCTTTGTGTGTGTGCGCATGTGTGTTTGTGTGAGAGCGCTTGCAGTGTTTCAGGCTGCTGTTCATCAGTCGGCTCAACTGCTGCTCTTTACATGTACCCACAGATAACCTGTGTGAGACAGTTCAGGTTGAAGGGTGATGGCCTCAGACACACACACACACACACACACACACATGCAGACACGCACTCACACTCAATGCATATTTCTGGCCTTTTTAACTAGCTGACACCTGGCAGGGGCAGCAGATGGCTGTTAACAGCCTCAACTCCTGGCAGATCTGTTTAATTCAGAGAACTCCGGTCCTCAGACTGGATCACTGCAAAGTGAGAGGTGGCGGAAGCTCGTTTGGCTGCCATTAAGAGAAGCCAAGAGTGTTTGGCAGATAGCGAGAGCAGCTGGCACTGTTGACAGGGGCCGACTAAGTGGCCTGAACCTTCTGCAAAGGAGCAGGGGGGATCAATAGGGCAACTCCTACACTACAGGGGTAGGAGCGCTTGAATGGCTGTTACATCCCTCTTGACATCATGAATCATACAATAATGTCTTTGTATGTGTGACAGAAAGGGAGAGAAAATCGGGGGATGAAGGTGATAAACAGTTACTTTTGCTTTAACAGAGAAGCAGAAAGAGAAAAATGCAACACATCTGCATGTTTTCTTTTTTTAACATGAAAAACTCACACACTCACACACAACATAAGCATATTATACTTTTTTCAACCAAACGTAAAGCTCAATTCCTCAAACTGAAGATACATTTTTAGAGAGATAATACATTCATTCCAAGCGATGGCGATGAAGATTACAATATCTTGATAAAATAGACAAACAGATTAATTACTTCATGGCTAAAACCTGAGTTCTTCCAAAGTATTTCCATATGAAACTGCACAACAATGCACATCAAAAATAAATGATGCATCATTATTCTCATATGGAGTATTATTTGCATGACTAAAGCTATGCTAATATATTCATGTGATATATATATATATACACACATTAACATATGGGTTATTAATGTATATGTATATCTCCAGGGTCTGAGATTATCTGGCAGGTCCAGTCAAAACACAGAACCACATTATGGCAGAAAGAGTTTCAGCATTTTTTCTGAAGCACATCAGCTTCAAAAAAGTCCAAAGATAATGTCCTTACAACAGAGAGGTGACTAAAATGTTGTTGTTTTTTTTATACATTTTGATTGGCCTTTTTGCTTTCAAATTCAAGGGGCAAAGAGAGTTGGTGACCAAGATGTGGACAGTCCAGATGTTTCTCTATTTCCTTGTGTTTTCTTTGACACACATTTTTTTCTGCCCTTTTTGTCTCTGATCCTTGATGATGGGGGGCGGAGGCACACTATATTTTAGTTTGTCCTCAGCCTCCTTGTCCAGCCATCTATCCTCTGCCCGTCCCTGATGAAAGCAGATACCATATGACTGTTTATATTGAGCTGACGGGTTTAGCACTACAGTTGAGCGATGTTCAGTCACTGGATCAGTTCTCTCAGGTTCCTTGTGGCACCGAAGGGCTGCGCTACACCCGTTATCCGGGTTTTTTCGTCACAAAAAATCCTCATAGTCCAAGAGTTTGGAGTGCTGACGTGTCTTCCAGAGTCGGTAGAGGCGAAAGTCGAAGTACATCTCAATCATCTCTTTGCCTTGATTAGTAAAAGAGACAGGAGAAGTTTGAATTAAGCATTTCAAAAACTTGTTTTTTAACCTCCCCAAGCACATCAAAGTAACTTGCACATACTGCAGGTGACAATGTAGTTAGCTAGCTACGCTAATTTCAATAAGTAATGTTCATCTATGACATTTCAGTTATGGCATTAATTACTTTGTCGCTATGGTGGTCTGTGGAGCTGAAATTACAAATCAGAAATTATTAAAAGATAATTGTAAATTAATGTTAAAACAGCAAGTAACTTGTACTTTGGATAATTTATTAATCAGATTCTGTTTTACTTTTACTTGGGTAATAATTTCTCAGAAAGTATTTGTACTTAAATGTAAATTTTAACTACCCACTGCTTCATATTTTGCTGTTGCAGTTTAAAATATAAACTGATGGGTTTTGGTGTAACAGAGTGTCAAGTGGATTGTTGAGCTGAGAGCAGGCTTTTCTAACACTAACTTCAGTGCTGAATAAAAATTGCACAATGTTCCTACTCCTACCTGCAGCTGGGAAGGATAGAAGTGGTTATCAAGGAAGTTCAGAGTAATGTGATGCTCTTCTCTTTTACTTTTGTGTGGTAGATGTCATGCCAATACCAGAGAGTATAATCTATATGACTTGGGTTATTTGCATTGGAGGACAAATACACACTGAGATATGAAGGCAGCAAGTAAGTGTAGGAGAGCAGGATAAACATATGAACACTGACATGAGAGTGAAAGAGCAAGTGACTGGATGTGATGTGTGATTGTGTGTGTCACTGTGATCTGCATGTCGGGGTGTGTTTACGTGTTTGTTCAAACTCACCCTGCGCTGACAGCTCTAGCGGCGACTCAAACTCGACAGAATAAGGCCTCATCAGATTCTTCAGTTTCTGGAACAGCTGTTGGGTCGAGATAAGAAAGCAGGCACCAATTAATCCCGCTGCATTTGGATACACTCGCGGCAGGGGAGCCCGTATCTTCAGTCACACACACACACACACACACACAGACAAACGTAGAAACAGACATGAAAGGCAGTGAATCCAGCTCATTTCTGCCTCAGAGAAATATGGTATACCTTTTTCTCTCTGAGCAGGTAACAAGGTCCTTATTTTTCTTATTCATCATCATATAGCCACTCAAGCTTGTAAAATATTCAGAGATAAACCCCAGTCTCTGCCATATCCTCACGAAATCAAATGAATGAATGAAATGAAACAGTGAACATATTAACATGTAAATCAGCAGGGTCTGTGGTGCCACCTGATCAGTTTGCATTCATGGTCCTGTAGGTGTTTTTGTCTCATTGATGGAAAATCTTAAGGGGTTTTCAACTGGTGATTAGCTAAAACAAGCTTGTGAAGACCTCTCCTTGCACTTTGGGAATTGTGTACATTTATTAGACTAAACCAAAACACTTTCAGTCAAAAGAAAAAAGGATGAATTACCCTGTAACAATTTGTTGCGTCCCCTATTATGCTTATGGTTGTCTAATTGGAGAGTTGGGGCTTCACAGCATAGTGGATTAGTTGACCATTTAAACCACACGTTGACACTGTGTGTTGTAGAATTATTGTTCTACTGTGGTTATGGCACAGAACGATGAGAAAGCAGAGGTTGGTCACCAACAAGTTACAGTTGTCATGCGTGAACAACAGTATTTTACGTAAGATGCAAAAGCAGATATGCAGCAGTAAGCAAAGGGAAGTAAGAAATATTAAGAAACACAGCTGTATGCCCCAGTGCTTGACCAAAATTAACAGTGCGTAATTTCTTTGCCACAGTGTTCAAGGAATCAATTCCTCCACCATTTTCCATTAAGTAACAAAAATTAAAAGTATTAGAGAAGGAAAGACTCCTGTCATCCATGAAAGTAGTTGGGAACTCTGCTAAGTCACCTATCCCCTTGATAGTCCTGCCTACATTAGCAAACCATTTACTCTATTTATTTGAGCCCTTTTTGAAGAGAATGGATCATTGTAATTGAATGGAACAAATATGATATACCTTCTATGATTAATATACTAGTCATAACTTTTTAGGAGTAGTTGATGAATATGAAAATGCAAAATATGTGAACACTCTTGGCTCATTGTGCACATGAATAACTGAAGCTTACTCATTTCTCAAGAGGGCTCAGTCATCAGGGCTCTCAATGCCCACCTTGTTGAAGAAATCAAAGGCCTAATGTGCTTTTGTTATTTACATTATAATGTAAAAAATGGAGGTGGTAAAGAAAAAGAGTCTTTCATTCATTGTGTTTGCAGTCCTTTGAAAGAGATTAAAGAAGATGACTGGATGCCAGGCGCTGAGAAGAGAATAGTTGGGGAGATGTAGGCTGCGTGACTTGTCTGTAGTTCAAAGAGAGCTGGAGGCAAACAACAAATCTCAAATAATATGTTGCAACTTGAGTAGTTTTCTCTCTGTCCTGGGTGGCTTCTTACAAGCTCTTAGTAGCTGCTGTTGCCAAAATGGATGCAGATTTTGTGCTGACAAAACCAAAACTGACTTGAAAAATCTCTTGATGAAAACTAGGTCAGGCCGCCTCTCTGACCCGCTCGCCTGCTGTTCTCCATCCCGAGGCTTTGTTTTTTTGCTTCTGCATCCTCCAGATCAGCTTTTGTTGTACCTATCAAGCAAGACCCCTTTGATATTTCCTGAGTGGTTTTATTAATCATGCATTAACCATTACTTAACTTTTTAAACAGACAGGATGTGATTAATTTAGCTCTCCCTTGAAATCATCCCACCCTACCACAGCCGCAGGTGCAAGTCAATATTCATACACTGAAATATACACTGTATCACATTATTATCACAATTGCTGTTTCCGTAAGCATAACTACACAACTACACACTGTATATAAATAAGCCTTCATGAGTGAGTGTGCATGTGTATAAAGTTACAGTGTGTGACTTGAGTGTGTATGGCTTGCTTTCAAGTATGTGAAATACCATCCTGTCAGTTTCTGTTGTGTATTTGCCTCTGTTTGCTTTATGCCGTCTGGAGTGCGGCATTTGGCAACATTGAGACTCGCTGTTTAAAAATGGATTGAACGGGGATCTAAGCTGACACCATTTAAACTCTGGCAAACAGATGCAGGCTGGGAAAATGTGTCCTGTTGATGATGTACTGCTTATCTCTGAATGGCGGTATATGACTGTTAATAGACTACAATTGAATGATTAAACAATTAATAAAATACACTGTATGATCAAGAGTGAGTGTTTTGAAGCAGTTTTAACATCATTTAGACTAGATCCTTTAGCAGGGTTGGGCAATTATTGATGTCATATTTACAGCAGAAGTGCAGATTGGTTTCTATGAGTCTCTGGTTTTTAAAATCACTCATGAAATCTCCTTGCTACAGAGTACAATGATATTTCAGACAATAGTATCAAACTCTGTGGCAGCAGTTAAGAAAAGACCTTCTCCTGTTTCAACATGACGAAGCATCCTGTGCAGAAAGAGTCTCAAAGAAAATTATTTTTTTAGTTTGATGTAGAAGACCTCAGAGACAGATAGCCAGCCAATCACATCATATCAGCATTTTAACAATGCATATAAGAGTGACATAGCACAGGTTAAACATAGGCCCATATGAGCTGAGTTCTGTATCCGAAAGAGGAGGGGATGGCGTTTATGTGACACTTTGGCCACATGGCCCAGGTGGCACATCACTTTTCAAAACCACAGCTTCACTGAGGGTTTAAATTGGGTCATTTGTGTTTGTGGTGACAAAATTAGCTATTCTTATCAGGATCTTCTGCCTCATCTCCTGTCTTCAAGTTTTTTTTTTACTCCGCCCCAAGCCATTTTTCTCCTTTCATTTTTCATTCACCTGTCCACCCTGCCCATTTATACACCCCTTTCCACTTTTCATCAGCCATTCAGTCTTTAAACTCTCCACACCTGCATCCTTCTCAATAATCATCCTAGGTGTCAGTGATACTAAAAGTATGTCTGTTCTTTGTCAAATTGCCTGCATAAGTTTGCATTTTTGTCCCTATGTGTTTCTGAGGCTATCTGCCACCTGCATATGTCCAAGTTTCCCTTTGTGTTGACTCATCCTTGTTTATCCATCTGTCAACAATAAGCCTGTTTATATTAAAACCTATGTCTCGTTATCAACTGCATTTATCCAAAATTAACATGCCATGCCATTGCCATTATCCATGGCAATTCTGAGCCAAAACATCATCTTTTCCCAGCCTTAACCAAATGTTTCATTGTGGTGCGTCCACTGTAGTTATGTCAATAGTATACCAAGGTATTCCCTGCCTATCTATGGCAAAGGTGGACAGTCATGTGATTCTGGCTGCTGCCTTGGTTGAAAAACATCAGTAAAGGACAATCTCCAATGTTCTTAACACAACATATAAAAATATGAGCACTTTAGCACCTCTGCTGGACAGGGAACAGTCACCCTCTACAAAACACAGAGCATCATAAGTCATGAGTGTTTTTGTGCAGGTAACACATGACACTTTCCATTTCCTGTTTGTTAATGGTCGACCAACAGCACGTGATGTATCAGAGCAACAAAGTGACTTTATAACGTTTAATTTAAACAAAATAGAAGAAAGAGAATTTTTTTGAGGCAAAAATATTTTTGTTTGCATTAAAAAGCTATGTTTTATTGGAGTGACATCCGTAACGTTAGTTCTCCGCTTCATTGTCATTTTTCACTCGACACACAACCCTCTACGGGTGGCTTCATAAACTTTGCACGATGCGCATGTCCCCCAGCCTTTGCTGCCTTGGTCTCAAAAAACCCAGGGTAAACCCTGTATGCAAAAAATAAATTTGAAAAATGTAACCAGCTCTTACAGATATGTAAAGTTTCAACATATGTGTATGGTCTGCAAAATAAACAATGATGATAGTAATTCTGGCCTGATTCTGGTGAGTCCTGACCTCAGCTCGTCTTTAAGATGAGCTGTAATGCTGCCTGCGTAAGGAACACTCACTGCAGCTAAGCGCCAACAAGTTACCATTAGCTGTGTGGTGAAAATGTAGTCAGTAAAGTTGCCAAGCATGTAAATCACCAGCAACAAAGAGGAACAAGCTAAATCTCGATACCTCTGCTTTGTGGCTACATTGAACAAGCTCCTGATGTGAAAATTTCACTGTGAGGGACTAATCCAAACCCTTGGACAAAAAAAAAAAAGACAAAAACCATTTTTGTTGTTTTGGATTGAGCCTCTTTTGAAACAACTGAATGTGTTTGTGTTTGCCTGTAGGGGTGGAGATATCACTGATGTGCAGTCTGTTCTGCAGACTGTCCATCATCCCCAGAGAGACCCACTTTATATAACAAAGCATTTTGGCAGACGTGACTGGAACAGACAGTTCGGTTGGACAAACACCGCTGGCTATGGTGTGGGTCTGCATGTGCAAGTGTTAGTGTGTCTGCTTGCCTCTTTGTGTTGTTTTTTTTTTTTTTTTGCATGTGCTTGTGTATATGGATGTGTGTCCTATCATTTGTTCATGTCAGGTAGGGAGAAGGGCAGCATCACCCAGCATTTGTGCCACTTAGCTATATCCAGTTACATTACACAGAGAGATAATAGTTCCTCAAGTAGAGAAAGAGAAAAGGGAGAAACTGCCAGGAGGATAATATGGTGATTATCAGACAAACAGTGATCGAAACAGACGCGTTTAGCATAATTATGAAAATGAAGGGCATTAAACAGGGAAGTGAGCAGAGACAAAAAGGTAGATATGAACACGAGGAAGTGATGACTTTAATGATAAAGATCAAAAATCTATAACACTTGGTCAGCCATCCTAAGTTGTTAAAGTTTGTGCGGCACATACATATTGAGGTTTTGAACGTGTAAATCAATCTCATTATAAATATTTCAACAGCGCAGAAATAAATGCATAGATCAGCACTGTTAAGAAAAGGAGAAGGCTATTGTAAGAAAGGTAGGTTTAGGTCTGTTATAGATTTCATGTAATAGCCAAAGTATTCATGCACTGGTAGGTGTGGGCAGAAGATGGTTTGGGGAACTGGCTTTGCTTATGGGCCTCTCTTGTCGTTGTCGTTGCGACAGTGTCGCTATGGTGTAAAAGTGTCACTGTACCAGGGACAGTCGATAGCTGACACATATATAATCCTTAAATAATCACATTACACATCAACATGTGACTGCTTCAGTGACAGCAAAAGTCTGGATCTTTGCTGTACTGACTATAAATGTTCATTTTTAATTGTTCATTTTTTTGTACTGATGTCCAGGGGAATAGCGAAAAGGTGAGCTACTGTTGTTCATGTGTTTGTGTCTGTGATTAAGTGTCTGTATACCTTCTCTCCATTGGGATTGCCAAGGACATAGCACCCCATTATGTGGATGAGGTTGGGTTCTGGATTGATTTTACTCATGAAGCGACTGAGCCTCCTCCAAAACCTGGACAGAGAAGGCCATGGTTACCAATATTCCGATTTCTCTTCTTCTAAATGAATTCTTCTAAAAATCATTTGATAGAGAGTCCCATTAAAGTAGACACACAAAGGCAAAATGAAATGATTCTGTTTACATTCAGCATAGCACACAGTTAGAAAAAACAGCTCTATTACACATCATCAAACATCTTCTGCAACTTCTAAAAAGATAAGCTTGTTTTGACAATTGTCACTTTTCAATAGTAAGCTGTTTTGCCCTTTTATTGAAGCTGCTGTTTTAACAGAGCCTGCCAGAGTTATGGAACAAAAGAGGAGCCTTGTGTTTATGTCTCTGAAACACGTAAGCATGATCCACTATATTCAAAGATGACTCCCCTGGTAGAAATGCATCACTCCGAAGAGTAGATGATTGTGCTCATAAATGACAAACAAACGCAGAGAGAATGATGAAACATCCCAGTGGACCATCTTTGATTTAAATCAAGTCAGAGGAGACTCGCAGAAGTGATATTAATATTCTAAAAATGGAGATTAGAGTGTTTACAAGAGAAATTACATCAGATTCTTTGATCCTTTGAATGGCCAAAATGAAATGAAGATTTCTTCCTGAAATTGCCAGTTTTTGTCGAGATTAAGGGAAATATACAATTGATTGAACTCTCATTCTGATTCAGCTGAGGTAATGTAATGATAAATATATCTCTAATGCTGTAATTTTCACAACAAGCTCATGGCTGAGTGTTGGCCTGTTCTGTCACTTTTTCCATGCCTTGTAAGGGATCATCACATTTCGATGCCTCATAAAACATGGAAAATGTGAAATGAAATGACAAAGTCATTTTCATCATATAGCCATGGACCCAGTGGTCCAGCACTAACTTACTGGCTCATGTCCTCCTCCTTTTCCACTTTTGCAAAGGTCGCAACTTTATTCTTTAGTAAATACAGGTGACCAGGACCCCCCTAAGAAACACACACACAGTATAAGAAAAACACATTAGCACTGCAAATTAACTTCTTCTTAATTAAGGTCTTAATCCCAAAGGGAGGGACTTTAGAGGTTTAGCTGGTTACTCAGGGAATTCCATATGCAGCATATGTAGACATATAACCAAACATATCTAAATTAATCCTACAGTATTACTATTAATTTTTGGCTCATTGTTGTTCACCTGACAAAAGATGAGCATCCTCCAGAACTTGCTTCCTCTCCTGTAAGCTGTGAGCTTCTTCTCTATTTCCTCTGTAAGGGAGAAAAGGGGTAGGATTGATGTGAAAACAGGGGGCCGAGAATGGAGAGTGAAGGGAATATGAAAAGAGACAAGTGACAACATACTGAGGGAGAGAAGTGAGCAGTGAACACAAAGGAACTCTCTGGAGGGGAAGTTCAAGTACAGGTGCCATTATAGACAGCAGAGACACAATGGAAGACGTGGTGTATAACTTGAATTAAACAGCATTTACTTCACAGCAAAAATAAAACAGGTCAATGAAAGATGGTAAAATGGAAACCTGAAATCTATATTTGCAAACTTTTCTTAAACATCCTTTCAATAACTCTGTGGGAGCTTCAGTAAATGCAGGGTTCATTATGGTTTTTCACAACTCTGGGGATAATTTACTTGAAGTGCTTCTGTTATGAGCAACAGAGGATCGCTGTCAGATTGCTGAAAAACTGTTTCTGAGCTCTTTTGTAGATTAGATGTAGTAGATTTTAATTGTTCCAAATAATCCAGAACTAAGTTACTTAGTAGAGATTTGTTTTCAGGTCAGTATTAGCCTGTGGCTATTTTTTGACCTTTAGCTCCCACAGAATGAGTCAGAGTTCACGCCTCAGGCAAAGTGCCACACAGCCCAGGCTCAAGACCAAAGGTGACTTCCTTTGAGGGCAGGAAACTGATGTCAACTTTTACATCTCTTTTTATGATACAATGTCATGAAAATATACATATGCTTATATATCTATATATTTTTAATCGTAATTATGTACCAAACTTACACTGCACTGTCTTTTTTATTCTTCTGTTTTATGTCTTCTCTATTTCATCTGCCTTTTTGCTTCCAATGTTTTAATTTGAATGGAAATGTCTTTTTACATGGCCTCATGTTTATATTTTAGATTCTGTCTCAATGCCTTTTATGCTCTATGTAAAACACTTTGAATTGCCTTGTTGTTGAATACTCCATACAGATAAACTTGATTTACCTTGAATATTGTTTCTTTATAAATTTAATTACTTGCACACAAGTGCTTCATTAAGCTCTAATCTCTAAAAACATTTGCAATCATTACTTTCATATTTCATATTTTTTTCTCACGTTCTTACAGTCATAATGATGTTTTAGATTATACATAGTCATTTATTCATTTGCCCTTTTTCTTTGAAAATTAAACATTTAAACTTAATCTTTATTAAATAAAAGGTCATAAAAGTAATAAGTTAAAATAAACAAAGGCAGATATTAACATGAGCAGGATTACTTACCCAAAATATCATCAAAAGTTGCATGTTCATGGTCCTGGATGGAAAAGAAATTCACATAAAACATAATACTTTAACGCTATAAAACAATTTAATTAAGACTGCAATCCATTTTCATCATTGATTCTCTGTTAAAGAATCAATTTGTATTCATGGCATGCCCATGTATTGTAATGCATCTGTCTGCACACATCAATGCTCTACTCACATAGAGTATGGGGATGATAGAGGGGTCATCTCTGCGGATTATAGTGGGAACATACTCCGCCTTAGGGACCTTAGAGGAGATCAGCTAAAGGTGAAGGAGAATGTGAAGGAGAGGAAATATGAGTTCAGTGGGATGTGAGAAAAGGAAGATGTGGTGAGATGGAAAAACATGGAGCAAAAGGGAACGGAAAAGGAAGAAAGTTTCAGAGAAATACAAGAAAAGCAAACTCTCATGTCTGCGGGGAATGCACAGCTCGATTTAATATTCACAGTGGTATGATAAGGAAAATCTTAGTTGCCTTTAAGATTCTGCACCTGTACATTTACTTACTTTCCTGAGATTAAGCAAATTTTCACATAGATCTTCTGTCAGAATTTAATGCTAAAGTAACCATTTCCTAAAACAACAATTTTGTATGCCTTATTAACTTGAGATAAGATGTAATCTTTCCTAACATCAAGGAAATGAGTAAATATAAATTAGTATTTGATCACACAATAATAGTTGTAATAATATAAATAAAAGTTTTATTATGTAGTGCCCTACGGAATTTACTTAGCATATAAACAAGCTGAGAAATAAATATATAACATCAGTAACCATGATTGGAGAAATCTACCTTTACATAATATCACAATAATGGCCTCTTACCATGATTTTGGGAGGTATGAAGTCGTCTCCTTCACAGGCCAGCCTCTCCATCTCCCTCTCCTCCTCCCAGTCTAAACTGTCATCAACGCCTCCTTCTTCCAGGGTACCACAGGAGGCCTGCAGATCGCCGCCTAGAAGAGAATATAACACACCGGTGAGGAGAAAGACCTGAGATAATAGGGTGTAGGCAGAAGTGTTGGGTGGGAGGCAGTAAAGGTGACACATAAAGAAAAAAATATGGGAGTGAAGTAAGGATTTGTCCAGGAAGTGGAGGAAGGTGAGTGCGGAGGAGAGGCAAGAAGATGGTGTTTTTGATTATGGATAATGATGGTGGCGTAAGAAAATGGAACAGGAAAAATAAAAGACTGACTGATGGTGAGAGTAGCAGCAGGATTTCTGACCTCATTTAACAAGGAGAGCCATGACAACTGGGATCAGAGGCAAGGAATTCTAAGAGGGGAAGTTTCTGTACCATTTATTCACATATTTTAACTTTTTACACAATTA
>JAPZDZ010000011.1:9910717-9920944 GCA_029783805.1 Acanthurus tennentii
AAGCAGCAGCTCTGCCCGGACCTTATGCTGGATCAACCAGCAGCTGTGACTCCATCTTTGTTTTCGCCCTGACCTCTGTGTGTGTGTGTGTGTGTGTGTGTGTGTGTGTGTGTGTGTGTGTGTGTGTGTGTGAGTGTGTGTGTGTGTCTGCTAGCGTATTACACAGTACACAGCACTCAGAGCCTGCACTCCCCCACACAAAGCTGCCATATTCTAAGTCTTACTGGGTCTCTCCACACTCATATCCAGACCTACATAAGCTGCCACTTGAGATTATGATTTTAGTTTCAGCCGGCAACATTTCTGTCTTATACTTTCTTTTTTTCTACTGCACATCTACATGTATGTGATTATAAAGTGCCAATATTTCATCTTATATGTGCCAGAAAATTGCTTAAATTGACTTTTTTTGTCTTAAATGTTGTTGGCTTTTTTGTCTTCTGATCAATAAAATCATAAATCTGGATGGTGGACAAATGTTTTCTTGTTTTTTCCACCTCCTCTCATCCTGTTTCCCTGGTTGCAGCTTCATCCATTTCCTCACAACAAAGAAACACTTCAAATATTGCAGATTTTACACATATTTTAGCAATTTGACATTGAGAATTAGGTAATCAGTGATAGTGGACCACATGAGGGTTTTAGTAGTTTATGTAAGAGTGTTTTGGCTGTTTTTTTTTTAAATAATGTGAAGGTGTTTAAGTGCTGAACAGTACATGAGAGCAGCTCGGTCGTGCAGAGATTGAATTATTATGTATGTGAGTGCTTCAGTTTGTGTATGCAGAGGGCTGTTCTATCACAGTGAAGTATTCACATCACGCACGTCTCACATCAGATGAGCTGTAAATGTTAAAGCATCTCGTTTTGTCTGAGAGGTAATGTGTTCTATGTAAAGTAAAATATGAATCATCACCTCTGTGGTGTAATAAAAAAACATCTCGGCCCTGGAAGCAGCAGCCTCATGTTGGTGGTGTCCGTACTGGTACAACAGACAATCTCATTTTCTTCTTATCGCTTCATCCTGCGCCGGCCTGCGGCAGAGATCATCTGACTCACACTGAGACTGATGGAAACTTGGAAACAAGGTTTTTGTGAAAAATTACTTTGTGTCAGAAATGAAGGCTCCAATGGAGGACAAACAGATCTACGTGGCATTGAATTCTTTACCTTCTTGGAAATGTTAAATTCGACTCTCCTGGTACTGTTGTATTGTCTCTGAGTGTGAGACACAAGCAGCGTTCTGCTTTTACTGTTTTTCAGATAAGCTTTTATTCAAATCCCAAAACATGAAGTAAGTTTTTAGCGTTTTTGGAATGTTTGTTGTGAGGAAAGCTGTGTAAGATGGGAGAATAAGATAATAATGATTTTAGACCAAGATTAAACATCAAAAGAGTGTGAAAGTGATTGTATATTTTCATTATTTCACAATTTTTAATTGCCATCATCAGATGTCTGGTATTTTTCTTAAATTGCTTAATTAATAAATCGATTATCAAACTTGTTTTTGATACATTCTTATTCACATTCTCTTGTCTAATTGATTAATTGTCTCAGTTAAAATCAGAGTGACTTAGTTTCTCACTGAGTTCAGTAAACCAAATGAGCTTCCTGGATTTTAAATCTACTTCATGTAAATAAATGTTCACAGTATTGTTTTATTTTCGTCCAACTACCTGATAAATCTGGATCCGTCTCCTTTGACCTGTTCTCTTTACAATTTTACTTGCAGTGTTTTCACAGTGAGATAAGAAAAGCAGAAGTGTAAATTAAATGCATTTGACAACCCATATGAAAATACTTTCCATCAGGTTGCTGCACCTTCTGATTCAAACCCAGCAGAAATGATTTGTAGAAAATTATCTAATGTCTATGTTCCTAAATACTTTAAAGGTTACAAAGTGTGCTTATTTGTAGTTGTACAAAGTGTAATTACTTTCATTTAAGCAATCTTATTTTTTGTAAATATCTTTTTTGCATTAAATATAATTTTTACTTTGCTATTCAACACAATGGCTACATTGAAATAAACTGACTTGAAAATATGATATTTCTAATATATATTTTCTATATATTCTAATATGTGTTGCAAATTGCATTCACTATGTACTAAACTGTAGACAGGAACACTGAGCTGTATCATCAGATGTATACAAGCTAATCCGAATATGTGGAAAAACCACTTGAACAGCAGTGGACACAAATTTACCACAACAAAACTCAGTGCTGCAGTTCAGACAATCACATCTGTCAAGAGTGTTTCACTAAGAAGGGAGCATGCTGGGATAGGCAGCCTCGAACAAAACACACGTCCGATGTTATGGATGGCAGAGTCCGATTGAGAGGAAAGGGTTTACACGAGTGGTGGCTGCAGGCTGACAGAGCTCTGTACTCGAGGGTAGTTGAGAAGAAGTGACTGCAGCAGGATGATATCAGCTGTGAGGCCTAAACTCACAATCAGTCAGAAACTATTTATTATTACTTTGTTGGAGGATCCCACTGAAGTGTAGTTCAAAAACAACACACATCAAGGAAATAGGACTGCATCCATCTCAGAGAAACTTATTTATTTCTCCAAATTCTTCTGAATTTATATAGAAATGCAAGCACTTCAACTAGACTGCCAGGTTCATTTTTGGTCAAAAAATTGGTGTAATCATGTAAAGCAAAAGTAGAATCGGGAGCCATTCAACAGTGTGAGGAGTTTTCTTTATCTCTATATTTATTTCCAAACTTCTGCAAAGAATTTATGGAAATATTTGTGCTCTTTGATGATTGCTCATAGATTCATAGATTCATAAAGAATACATATTATTTTGGTTATTCAGTCTTCATTGGTAGGTGACTGCTAAAAATTATAATTCTTAAGTATTGATTAATTTGTTAATTTTTTGAAAAATTGTTCGGCCTATGAATCTATAGCTATTCTAGCACTTCTGTTAAACTGCACTCAGCACTTGGTATGTATCATTAGTGAATGAAACAAACCCAAAAGAAAATTGTAGAGGAGGAAAAACAGGCTGATGCAAATATTTGATTTGAAGCAGTTTAGGGTATTTTTCGTTGGATTTAGAGAAAAATAAAAGGATTAGCATTAGTATTAGCATAACAATGGGCTCAAAGTAATAATACTAACATGCCCTTATTTTGCTGGGAAAACAATTACCATGATCACTATCTTTATTTGTCATGTTAGCATGCTCGCATTCGCTGTTTAGCACTTAAAAAAAAGTACAGCTGGGGTTGATTGGAAATTCAATGGCTTTGCCAATATTTATTAACGACAAACTGATGAATTTGACAAAAGGAAATTTTGACCAGATGGTGGCACAAGATTAAATAAACTCTGAATACAATTAATCTTGTGGACATATGAATGTTTGAACAAAACTAAGTGGTAATCTATCAAATGGTTCTAGAGAAACGTCATTCAAAACAACAAATGTGAAACATTAACAAAAGCAGTGGTATCCAACCCCTGGATACCATGAATGTTGTGAAAAGTTGTGCAAGTTTATTCAATATGGTGAGATATTGCAACTGGATAATTAATGAGTCACTGGTGGCATCATGGCAAAAGTTCTTACAACTGATTTATCAGAGTTTGGAAATATTCCACTGATAAGTGTAACTTTGATGCTGGTCGCGCTCAACAGAAAGTTAGAGGAGCCCAAAAAATGATTAGGATTTATGGCATTGTGAAGGGTGTATTGACAGACTGACTAGTGTCACGGTATCAGCATTATTAAAAAAAATTTGGCAGATTGTAGAAAGATGAACTAACTTTGATGTCGCTAATTGTTTTATCACCGTTATAAAATAACTTCAGGGTTAAAGGTTTTTGGGAGATTTCCTTTTAAGCATCAGTAAGTGGTGCTAACATGTTTTTTGGATGGGGATTTTCTGTGTTGACACTATTTTTGAATTCATACGTCACAGAGGTGCTTTCACTACAGCAACAAAGAGTGTGACCCACTTACCTGTTTAAGTCCTTTTTGTCCCCATTTTCCAAAAGCCTGCAGGCAGGAAAAGAAGAATGAGAGGCTCTGAGATGAGAGGGAGGATGGGAAAAGAGCAGGGCAGCACAATATGGATGTATATATATATATATATATATATATAGTATATATATATATATATATGTATGTATGTATGAGGCACTCTGCCGTTTCACATGACCTTCTCTAAATCAAACTGTCCATCTGTTTAAGGTCAGAGGCCTCCCTGTGTCTCCCCCTTCCTTTGCCTCATTTTCCCATAAATGTCTCTCCAAATCCCTTGCTGCCTGTCACAGTAATTCAGTCCTGAGTGAGGTCATTTTCTGCCAACACACCAGCACTGTGGCACTGCTTGTTCGCTGTCAACCTTGTCTTTCAGTCAAAAGACTCTAATATCCTGGAAGCCCAAACTCATTCACCCTATTTTTTTAGCCCCCCACTTTCCTCCCTGTGATATATTGATTGAGGCTGGTGCCACTTTTTCTCCTCTCACTCTCTTCTCGCGGCCATTCTTGTGACCTAAATTCCCCCCTGTGTGCTCATTAATTAGCTGATGCAAGGCTGCATTCCCCAAGGAGGGTGGGGGATTGAAAAAGCTCATTAAAGGACACATCAATAAGGTGAGATTAATCATCCATTGGTATGTGTGATCCATCGCTGTGTTTGTGTGTGTGCAGTAAACAAGCCCACAGGTGTGATAGCAGTTATAATAATTTCTGTTTTCTATAGCCTTCTCTCTTGAGCTCAGCATATTACAAACATGATTTCTTCTGTGTCTGAACAAAAGCATTTACTCACCTTTACATAATGGCTGCATCCATCACTTTTTAATGCTGATGGTCAAAGGGCTTTAGAGGTAGTTGAGAATATCCCAGGATTCAATAGGGTGAAGAAGGGCCCAGAAGTATCAGGAGGACAGCTGCAACTCCAAGTTTAACTCTTATAACAGAGAAGCCAGAAACATGCATGAAGTCCACAAGGGGAACACCTTTACACTGCAGACAAAAACCAGCTACCTCAGGCAGACTCCAAAAGTGAATCCATCCTCAAAGAGCCCCATTTTAATATATTCAGCTCAACAGCAGACGTGTCAATGGCCTAAGAATGGCCTTTTTACATAACCTATTCATTTAAATTATATGGATGCTGAAGTTTGTATTATCAAGGCAATGAGTGACAACAGGTAGGCATCACACAGTGCAGATCCTCATCTTGAAAATTTTTTATCATTCCTTGTCCAAAACAAAAAAAAAAAACAAGATGGCAACAGTCATTCTTTTCACCTTTGTATGCCCCAGCTCAATAAATCCATGCTATTATAGGCTATATATTCTGAGGTGCAAACAAACACTAAAGGAGGTGCCTTGTGACAAGTAATGACCATGATTGTTAACCTGGGGTACATTTCCCAGAAGCATCAAGCATCCTCAAGACACTAGCTAACGTGTTACAAGGGGTGAAAGCTCAGAAAGTTCAATAACTTTTGTGGTATTTCTGTTTCTGTTTGGGTAACTGAAAACTGCAAACTCGCACTGACTTAGAAAAAGGACAACAATGGCCTTTGTGCATTCATCCACTACCTCCATCTCAAAGGCTAACTGAGACAGTCTGTGCAGACACATAGGCAACGCCAGAGGAAGATGCCCCCTCTCACAGCATGGTGAGGAAGTGGGATGCTATTAGAAACGTGGCATAGAGAGATTACTGATACAGTGCATTTTCTCCAGCAGTGCTGACTTGCAGTTTTCAATTTCCCACAACAAATATTCATAAAAGTTATTAACTTCAAACTTTCACTATAAACACTCAAAGAGTTTAACTGCTGGCAACAGTAGCTACAATTGTAAGCCCTTCTACCTAAAGCCAGATTTTATCATTGCTAACTTGGCTTCTGTTGGTGTTTTCAAGGTTTCGGGGCTTTTGGTAGTTGGATGGCTTCTTGTAGATCAAACCTTCATGAGACCATGTTGGTTGCTAATGATTTTGAAAAAGTGCAGTTGTTTGACATAAAGATAGACAGAATACTGAATACATCTTAACAGAAAAACAGATAATAAAGTGGAATTAATACCTATGTAAAACATTTTCAACAAAACCTAATATAACTTTAAATACAACTTTTATGAAAATGGGATTTGTTGCAGGTTTAGTTGAAAACTGGACACAAAAAGGGGAGAACACAAACCAGTGGTCCGCTAAAGCACAATTCAGTTTTTTGCTTCATGATCTCCGCAGGAAAAAGGTGCTTAAGAAACCTTTAAATCTGATAAAGATTCATTGCAGCACATGGAAACTTAAGCAGGGTGGATCCTCACAGACTCTGGGATACTCCCACTTGATAATTTAACAACTAAGCCACCCAGTGGAATCACTTCTTCATTAGTTTATATTTCATTTATTTTCTAAACGAAGCCTTATTTACTCAGGTGTCATTAACGCAGGAGCTCATTCAGAGACAGCCGGAGGCAAGAGCACTGAGCAATCTATGTATTCTGGTTTTCACTGAAGTAAACTTCTCTCTGTATCTGTTGACTCTGCCACGAAGTGTCTCCCTCTTACTGGGCTTTTTTAAAGTAAACTACACATGATCAGACTGCAAGAACAATGGGTTGATATACCAATTATTTGATCAACAAAAAATTGCTCAGTGGTTAAGTTTGACAAATTATTTATCTAGCAAGTCATTCATTGTGCAAATGTTTCTGATTCCATCTTCTCAGATATAAAAATTTGCTGTTTTGGACCGCTGGTCTGACAAAACAAGCAGTTTGAAGACAACTTCAGCTCTGGAAAATTTATGTGAATCTTCATTATTCATTTTATAGACCAAAGTCTTTGAAACTGACAAATAATTAGCAAAGTAATCAAAGATAAAAATAACAGAAAGTTGCAGGCTTAAATAAAAAATGCACAGGGAGACTACAAATTGAAAAATGGAGGACAAAACAGTGGTTTATTAGTAACAATTGATTATCAAAAACATTATTACAGAGATATAGAGAACTAACTAATGTCATACAGTACAGGCATACTGGTAAACTTCATCACTGAAACACCATCATCAAAATGCAAACCAAATGAGGGCACGGGCGGTGGATGTTTTATATAGGTCATGGAAAGCTTTGCTAGATTGACTTTATGGCAAAGTTCCACACATTACATAAGCATTTCATTCATTAATCATGTCCCATTTAATAAAGTAGAATCATTCATTCTGCCAGACATTAATTCATTGTGCTTGTTTTTTGGAAATAACCCAAAATTACAAAAAAAACAACAACAGTGCAAACAACACAAGCTCATTGATAAACATCGGGTGCCTTTCCACCTCAACCTTATTAACAAATCCTATGTCCAGACTCCATTTAACCAACATTGTGAGAGATGCACAGTGTTTATCACAGAGCTCTCCTCCTGTTTGCACAGTGTGTGAGGCTGCAGGCACTGAAACACTAGAATCAGCTAGAATCACAGCTTCACACAGGAAGGCGAACATGGTGCTTTATCAAGTGGAAAGAAAATCAAATCATAAGAAGTTGCATCAATATTGTGACAAATAGAGCCTAAAAAAACTGGATAACAGTTTGTTGTTAGGTATATTAGTAATATTATGTTGGCCAATATGCTGCAACTTAATGATTCAATAAAAACGGTCCCACTCAGTGATTTCTTGGTCACAATTCTTTTGAAAAAAAAAAGAAAAGAAAAAAGAAAGAAGAAAGAAGAAAGAAGAGGGGAACCTCTTTAGGGCTGAAACACATACTCATTTACGGAAAACTTATTGTCAACTGCTTAGATAACTGTTTTAGCCACTCAGTCAAGTAAAAATTTCAAACATTGATGATTTCTGGCTTCTTAAATGTGAGGATTTGTTGTTTTTTCTTAATTTTTTTTATATTAAACTGAAATCTTTGGGTTTTGAAGAGTTGGTCAGACAGAAAGTACAAGTGAATGGTGTTCCTTGGAAATATTTAAATGCATTATTACTGTTTTATGGCCTCAAAGACAAAAGGTAGCTCAACCATTTAATTGCAAACAATAGTCATATTAGTCAATCAATCAATTAGTCAATTTAATTATCAATAATTAAAAGAATCATTAGCTGTAGCTATAATTAACTGAGTGGAGGTAACTCTATGATAATGAAATAGTGTTATACAGAGAGGCATGTTAAACAAGGCTTCTTATTATTAGTTAGGTTAATAGTGCATTGCATTGCATGTCTGGAATGATTGTCCAGCTGTTATGACCTGTGAATAAAATCATTAGGCTGTATACATTCTTGGCTTAAATATAAAAAATATAAATTCACTTTTTGACTGAAATGCATGTACATTGTGCAATCAAAAAAAAAATCTGCTCATCTTTATCGACAGGTTACAAAATCACACATCTTGACAGGCCAAATAACTTGTGTTGTAACACGTTGGTGTGAAGAAGTGCAGATCTCCCCTGTGCATAAACTGTACTGAGATGAGCGAAGCCACTGAGTTCACCCAACAGATGCACACTGTCTGCTGCTCAGTCTGCGTCTGATAGGATCCAGCCAGAAAACAGATGAGGGGGAGGCTGTCTCGGCGGCTGAGAGGGAAACTAGTGCTTTGAAGTGGATTGCAATCATTACTTCCCTCCATGTGCCTGGCACACTGGGTACGGCAAAACTGTGCTGACAGTCACAGCCATGGAGAGTGCTTCCTTTTTAAGCTCTATTTCTGGTTTTAAATTAGTCCTCTGTTGGAGGATCATCCCATTGACTGAGTGTACACAGGATTCAAGGAAAGGGTCTGATTTTTTTTTTTCAAAGTATATCAATACATACTTACTTTTCTACATGTAAATTGAAGGAGTTATAATTATCGGTTGCTGTAATTAGCTTGGTAACAAAAAAAGATGCCCATGTCATAAGGTACACTCGCACTAATGCAGTCCAATACAGCTAATCTGCCATAAAGCAACCTTTTTTCTTTTCCTTTTTTAGTTTTCTCCTTTGACACAGTCACACAGGTGCTGACTAGATTATATTTTAGCATTGAGGTCGCAGTTAGTGTTGTGCTGGACTGCATTATAGTCAGAGTAGTTTCTAATATTCATTTATCCTTCTCATTTATTTATATATGGAGAACAAAAATTAAGCAACACTTCTCAATATAATGTAGTTCATCACCTTTAGCTATAACCTTAAAAAATAAAAGTGTAACTGACCAAACAACTGATTACAAGTCACCAAAAACCAAATTTCATGAATTTTTTAAAAGGTAGCTGTTGTGGAAGAGCTATTGTACTTGACAGCATTAGACTGTACAGGCACTGCTGATAAACAGCCAGTCTTATCTGTCTTCTGCTGGTATCTAGTGCATAGTTTTGCATGTATTTTTCCCCAGATTCAAATATCCATTTCTGAGATTTCTGCAGTTTAAGAAGGTGAATAGATTTTTTTGCTTGTCGTGCTCACACCACAGTAAAAAAAAAACTAAAATAAAATTAAAAAAAGTAACAGATTACCTCATCAAAAACATTGTGCCACATATTCGGGAAACCCAGAGAGCCATGCTAAACAACATCATTGGCTTGTGAGCCCTTAAAACAAACTAATTTCTACATATAAACCCTTTTGTGAGGTTATGGCTTCACTGTAAAGAGAAGTTATGAGCAGGTAACTAGAGAAGGATTTTTCCCTCTTAGATTCCTTCATTTGATTGATTTTAAGAGGCCTGAAAAGGTATAAATCAGAACTTGACCCTTACAGTGTCCCATCATCCTGGTGAGGATAGAAATGTGATCAGACAACCAAGATTTTCCCTGAGACGCTTCCAGGAAACAAGGATATTTTTTTGTATTCATGTGTTTGTACATGTGTGCTTATCTTTCCCTCTGTCTTTCTGTATGTCCAACTATCGCCTAACAAATAATAAAACAGAAGGCAGATTGTAACAGAACATGTCTTCTCATACTGTCACTATAGTTACTAGCATTATAAAGCAGCAATATAAAGATTTTGAAATGTTCCTTTTAAAATCCCAAGAGATGCAGTAACATTGAACTCACTAAAGATGAGGAACACACACTATATTTCCTTGATAATGCATTCTCTAAATAACAAACTTGTGTTAAAATTGTCAAGAGAAGCTAGTAAGATGCTTTCAGCAAACAGTGAGCAGCAGAGTTGTGGGGTATTTTTTGGTAGTGGAGCTTACAGAGCTACTGTAGCTAACAACTAACAGAGTTAATAGAG
>JAPZDZ010000011.1:9933322-9963878 GCA_029783805.1 Acanthurus tennentii
AATTTTGTTTTTACATTAAGCTGAAATTGAAGCTGAACAACTAAGGTTTTACAATACCTGTGGGAACTTCCTCTTGATGGAGCTGAGAGCTCCCTCTGGTAACTTGGCCAGCTCAGAGTCTCGTACAGCGTGCACTGTGGTGGCTCTGTTCTGGTGTGTCAGTGCCTCCACCTGCAGAGAAACAAAGGAAGTATTGTAGTGGAAGTACGGAGACATTCCAGTTATTCCAAAATATCACAACACAAAACATATTGTACCAAATAAACCTTTACCTCAGGACATAGATTTTTTTTTACACAAAAATGTATGCACTTCATTTTAGTTTTTAATCATTTTTTACGTAAAGTCTATGACTCTTTTGCCCCATACCATTACTTCTAAGAGCTATAAATAAAATCTTTTCATCTCATCATCCAGAGATGACACCGACACAGCCACGCTTCATGTGCTTCTGAATGTTAGCCATTACAATCTCATCCCCACCGTTACAGAGGCTGCATCGACAGCCTCCCTCCAGGTGACAGTAACCATAGCATTCATCAAACCTGGTATTAATAGAAGCATCATGGCAGAGAGCAGCTACACCAGCCAATGGGAAAGTGGTTGAAGTGTAACAAGTGACAGTCCTGGCATTAGTACCCTTTTAGAATACCTTCTATCCTTTTTAACCCATGAAGGAGAACACTGGGATATTAGAGGATTGAGATTTAGTTTTATCTTGACTTATTTTTACTTAAACTCAAACTTTGAACAAAAACTCTGAACAGTTAATTGCGATGTACAGTCATCAATATTTATTTGACTACTAGTGGTAAAAAACAAAAAAAACCTGACACTGTGCACACATTTATATTTTTTCACAAACTATTAACCATCTTTCTTTCCTCCCACCATCAGGGTCCTTACCACTCCGATTAGATCGCCACGTCCGTACTCTCCAATCAACTCCTTCTTTCCATCTTCCTTCATTATAACTGAGCGCAGTCGACCACTCAGCACTATGAAAGTACTGTCTGATTTTTCTCCCTGCCTGAAAAGCATGAAAATAATTTCAATTCACTGCAAATGAGCAAACAAGTGTTTAAGGATGTAGTGGACTCCACTGTGAACTTGTTGACATAAAGAAAATACATGGTTATCAGTAGAATACCTGTAGACTGCTCTGCCAGCCTCCACAGCCATCCAGTCAAGAGCAAAGTCAATTTGTCGGACAAAAGATGACATCCTTCTCACCACCGTGTGAGCAACATTCAGCACCACCTTTGGCTCCTCACGCATTATCCTGAAAAATGGAAAAATTCATCAGAAAAAGGAGACGAAAGAAAACAGATTATTCTCAGCACTCTTTTTGAACAAGTTTGTTGAGTATTTGTGGTTTTTTAGGTTCAGAATCTACACTGCTTTACAAAGCCAAAATGCAATCACTACAAATTTGGTCAAAACTGAGACAAAACCAGAATCTGACTTTTTGACATCCTAGCATACCATAAGGGTTTTATAACATAGAGATGTAAAAAAAATTTGAAAAAGAAGAAACATTAATTCAAGTGAACAAGAACTAAAAAACTGTGGTTTAAAACTGAGCAACAAGAACTAGCTCTCCTTCTAGCAACTGAGCTCTAAGTAATAGAGATAAACTTAACTTAATCCAATTTACTCACTCTTTCTAGGAATTTCATTTCCTTTTCACATTTTTAAACCACATAAATAAGAAAAAGACAGATTGTAAAATATGACAGAAAAAATAACCAAGTCATGTAAAAATATTGCTAGCTTAATGCTAACTCTCTGAGCTTAGCAGAGCGAACTCTGAATCTAGTAGAATTCCTGTAATTTTATGTGGTGGAAGGACTTTGGAATCTCATAGTTTAAATACTTTTTTTATATTAAATTAGCTCCTATTCACAACAGAAAAGAAAGCTGAAAAAAAATCTTTTTTTTTTTTTTTTCAAACTTTTTTGACCAAGTTTATGACTTGTACTCTTGTCTTGAAGTTTGGCTAAGAAACCTCAAACTTCCCTGTGTCTTGCGTTACTGCTCTTTGGTCTTTGTAAGGCAGTAGAAAACAGACAACATATCATAATGTCTTATGGGGCTGTGTACGTGTGTCCATGTGACTGACTCGTAGAAGTGGGTTTTGGAAATGGAGAGGAAGCTGCAGTCTCTCTGGGCTCGAACAGTGAATATGAGGGGCTCCCCAGTCAGGACGGCCAGTTGACCAACAAGTTCTCCAGGATGCGTCACAAACAGACGCGTCTCTTCTTCACGGTCAATCATCCGCTGGTAAACGTGGAGGAGGCCAGAAATTACAAACAGGATGCTCACCTCCTAAAGCATCGAGAGGAAAGAGTGGCACAAATTCAGTTATGGGACCCCATGTTAACCTTACAATATTAAGGTTAACATGTTAGTTCAAACTCTTCTCTTCTGTAAATTTTAACATATACATTGAAAAAAAAATTTAAAGAAATATCATCTCTGTTTTGCTAAAATTTAACTTCTTCCTTTATCTTCATCTCAATGATATTTATTGTGACATTGAATTTTTTTTATCACTGTAAAGTATATGGAGGGACAATATTGTATCATTTGAGCATAGGACAAAAAAAATATTGCATTTGAAAATGTTAATGGTTTGTAAATGAAAGTCTTGCACATTAGAGGCTGTAAGAAAATGTTTGCTGTTTCATACAGTGAACTTCCTCTGAGGTCAGGCTTTACTCCTATTTGAACAGCTTAGCGTCACTGAGTTCATATTGTGCTTTACAAATACAGCTACCAGATTAAGCATAATAAAAAAGAGATTTTTTCTGCCTGAAACGGTTGTCTCTGCTTTTCATTTAACTATAGCAAATGAACATTCTTGATGTCAAATGATGAAGTTAGGGCTGAAATTAGGGTTGAAGTTTAAGGGTTTGCTATGTAACAGTGATATGCTAGCCATCATAAAAAAAAAACAAAAACAAAAAAAACATGCTTTATCCAAACAAAACACCTGAGCTTAAATGCAATAAATGAAAGCTTTTGAAGTGTTCTCATCTCTACAATAGGACCCAGACATGCAAACACATTCCTTTAATGCCTCTGGACTCTCAAAGGGTCATACAGACAATAATAAAAATGGAGAAACTCAATGTATTTTCAATGTAGTAAAATATAAAGGAAGTTGTAATTGCTCTTACCTGGTCTCCCTGACGAGCCACCACAGAACCAGCTTTGACTTGATGAAGGGTGACTCTGCCATCGAGTAAACTGGGGTCCTACAACAGAAAGAAACAATGTTTGAACAAAAAGAAAAAAGAAGAAAAAGCATATTAATTCATTTCACCAAAAAATGACACTGTGCTACGGCCTGCTGCCCTAATGTATTAAGGAACAGGAATCAGAATTTGAACATAAAAACATATCACACTGCACAAAATGCATCTGCAATGTTTTGTTTTAAAAAATGATATCACCCCTTGAATATTTATTCCAGCTGATGTTAATTTTCTGTGACAATCTCTCACCTGCAGCTGGATGATTCCCAGCAGGTCTTTCTTAGCAGCCTGGAGGATTGAGCTGCTCTTACTGAGGTGGACAGCATCAGACTGCCCCCCGCTGTCTGTGTAGTGAAACACTTCTGAGGGTGTGTGCTGCATTGTCACACTCTTCTTTAGATTGGACTACAGAGACACACGAAAGAGTGACTGATGAAGAGGTACAAGACAAAGCGTAGCAGCATGCGATGCAGTGGATGCTGGGAAATGGTATATGATATGATCAGCCCATAATTTAATGTAAATAGCTGACATGCCATCATCAGAGTCTTACTTTGAGAGTGACAGGACTGGAGGGAGCCTCATCTATAGTCACTCGAGCTCGTTCACAAGCCATGTTCAGGTCATTACCTGCGAAGCATGACAAAGGTGGAACATTATGAGTTTAGGTATGTCTGTCAGGTCTGTAGGTGTGTGTGCTTGCTCTCATATCTGTGATTGTGATTACCTTGTACAGAAAACTAATACAGACATATGGCTTTGGTGATCATTTATGTCCAAGACCCACCTGCACAGTCAGTGGGCATTGAGATGGATCGCTGCTTCCTGTAGCTGTTTGAAGGGCTGTCCTTTGAACCATCTGTTTATTGCAAAGTGAAGTGCCTGGATCAGTATAAACACAACATGAAGCACAATTTTAAAAGTGTGTGTTTAATAAAATGTGTGTGTGAGTGAGTGTGTGACCTGTCTCTGTAGGGCTGTCTGTGGTCCCAGCGGGTGACTCGTCCTGGAAGTGCAAACGCCGTGTTGTCTTCCCAGAATTCGCCTCCCCCATCACGCTGTTTATATTGGTCAAGGGCACTGCCTGACTCTCCTGTAAATTAGGCAACAAAACAAAGTTCTCTAACAGTTCAGTTACATATTAAGTAAGCCTGAATTATTTTTCATCATAAGTTTAATTTAATGGCTTGGCCTTCCACCAAGTCAAAATATCAATTAAGATCTGGATATAAAACTAAACAATGAACTATTTTTTACCAGAGCTGCTCACTGCACCTATAAAAACATTTCACTACAACATTTTAAAAACTTCTAAATTATCTAGTGTGGATTAGGGAGTTAAACATTGCAAAAAGTAGTGCAGGTTATAGACATCTAGTGATCCCTTTCTTACTGACTTAAATAGTATGTTATTTTCTATTTTTTATTTTATTTATTATTTCAGATTGTAAGATAGTTACCTGTATTTGAGATATGACTATAATTAGTATAAATCTAATTAAAAGGTCTACAGGAATTTCCTCAATAAAAGACAAAATTGAAGAGTATTTTAAGTCATTATTAAGTGCCCTCCCTGTTTTCTGTGAGGGGGTTGTAATCATTCTTATTCATTTTCACTGAGCTTTATGAAGGACCGAGTTATGATACTGTGCTTAATGTTGTGTGAAATTAGCCCGCATTTGTGAGACTGAGTGTGTATGTGCCTTTCTGTGCTTGTTTGTATACAAATGCATAACCATCAGTGCTGAGGTATTCATTCTGTGTGCGTTACTCTGTGTGTGTGTGTGTGTGTGTGTGTGTGTGTGTGTACATGCACAAATGTGTGTGCCCTAATTAATTTCCCTCCTACCGGATTGAAGAGCTCAGTCGTTAGGCCCAGATAGTTATGTAACGCCAAGAAGGTGACTCTTTGGAGGCGCACCATGATTATCTGCAACACACACAAAATCCAGCAGTGAGGTAAACAGAGCGGAACAGATTATGCATCAGACTGTAGTTACACACAGGTTAGACCAAAATGATTATGTTTTATTTCATAATGAAGTGTTCCAGGCAACGGAAGATTAATATTGTTTATTTATTATTAGACAATCTGTTACCTGGATGACACGAACAAGTGTTTCAGGGTATTTCTTGAACACAGACTCGAAGGCTGATGCAGGTAAACGTAAGATGGTGGAACGGGTTGCAGCTCGAGCCAATACAGTCTTATACGGAGCCGGATAACCCTGGCAGAGGCAGGACAAAACAGTTAGAAAGGGAGAAAAGACAGAAGGGACTAAGAGCATTTTCAACTTTTATATGGTTTTCTGAATCTTCAGTGTTTTAGATATACAGCTAGTGCTAAGTACAACATGTTCTGCATATAAGCAATATCACTGTCTGAAAAAAAAATAGTTCATATTACTTTCTCTCTCTTTTTTTCCATATTTTTCCATTAAACTTTAAGCTGTGGACATATTAATAACCATCTCAGGAAACCAACAAACCACACAAGTATGACAGCATAGGAAATGAAAACAAGCATTTTACTGAACAAAATGGCTAAATTATTCACTTGACACACTGGGATGTGGGGTGTGATGGCTCAATGAACTAACCTGAACAGGAAGTACAAAAAAAATTACTTCTAAATGAGAGACATATGACTAAAATATGAATAATGGAGTGGAGACTGAGAGCTGAGACACAAACAGATGAGAGGGCAAAAGAGGACAAAGGCAAA
Organism: Acanthurus tennentii; assembly: GCA_029783805.1. Taxonomy (NCBI): domain Eukaryota; kingdom Metazoa; phylum Chordata; class Actinopteri; order Acanthuriformes; family Acanthuridae; genus Acanthurus; species Acanthurus tennentii. The sequence goes on from JAPZDZ010000011.1 coordinate 9,939,308, forward strand.
GGAATTAGTTTGATGCACAGACGGAGGAGAAAAAAGAAGCTCACAGTGATGATGTCCAGAATACTGAGCAGGCTGTGGACACTGTCCCCTGGGTGCACGTCCTTCACCAAAGGCTCTGTACCATCCTAAAAAAACAAAACAAATGAACACAAACAAATTAATCCAACAACAGAATCCTTATTCAAACTTTAATGTGGTCAAATACACAAAACAACTGATTTGTGCATACTGACAATAGCCATCAGCAGACAATAAAACACATATTAAGTCCAGGAGGGGGAAGGGAAAGGGATAGATAGAAAGGGGAGAGAAAGCAAGGCCAAGAGCTAAGATGAATCTATATGTTAAACTATATGTAGGGTATATGTAAGTGTATAAATGTATTTATAGAGTGTGGTCTAGACCTGCTCCATATGTAAAGTGTCTTGAGACAACTTGGTTATGATTTGACGCTATATAAATAAAACTGAACTGAATTGAATTGTTTTAATAGTGATACTATTAATAATACTAGTAACAATACAAATAATAATAATGCTAGCTAATGCTTAATGTGATTGTGTTCTTAAACAGCAGACCACACCTAGATAAACGCCACACTGCTGCCCTCTTCTGTTCAAATTTTTTTCGTGAACATTGGCATTTGTTGGTAGAGGAGGAAACTAAACACAGTTAGCATACTGTATAAAATATGCATATGTCCTTGCTTCACATCATTAAGATGAATATCATACCATAATGGTCAAAGGCACCATTGCTATTGAGATGTCAACATTTAATATAAGAAAAAAAAATAGCACAGGTTCCATGTTTATTACAGTTATGTCTTGATATTAAAACCCTTTCATTAAGTTTCCCTTTGTAGAGTTACAACAGCCTCATAGGATCAGTTTCATGTTTGCTACTTTTGTGTTCTAACATGGATCAAAGGGTTTTGTGTGATATGATATGCAAGTTACTTTTAAAAAATGTCAAGGTGCACATGACCCACAAAAACCAAATTATAATATTTTTTTTCTGAAAGGACTGTTAACTGGAAATTTAGAATACTATTTACATACATTCTCCTGGATGCAGAGCTCAAGTTGTCCATCCTGGACCACATAGATGCTATCATCATCGTCTCCTGGCCTGAACAGACCCTCACCCTCCTGAAGCTCAATAAAAACCATGTGGCGACACAGCTCAAGGAACAGAGGCTTCTCAAAATGACCCAAGACCCTTAAACAAGGAGCAGAACACACTCATTATGTCATAAATGAAAGAGACAATCGCACAAGCTGCCTAAGTTGTATATTTGTCTACCTGACATTCTTCAGCATATAGAGAACCTCAGAGGGCAGGTTTGAGCTCTGCACATCAAACTCTGTTAGATCAGCCTCCAACAGGGAGGGAGGAGGTTCCTTAGGCTGCAGGGCAGGAGGATCTTTACGGATCCTCAAGATTCTGTTGTAAAGGTGAAAAACTAATTATTTGGCAAATATTTTAATCACATGGCTCATAAAAATCTTGCAGCACTATTTTAAGGTTCATCTTTCACACAGAGAACTAAAATATGTGCTAATGAGGCATACTTGCGAGCTATGCTTAGGACTTTGGTTCTTTTGCGCACGCGTTGTGGTTGCTTGGATACTGAGGTAGAGGTAGAGGGAGGAGTTGATGACAGCGTCTGGACCTTAGAAACAAGATTTCAAAGTTTGCTGTTGTTTACTGCAGACAAAAAAACATATTTTGTGTATAAAAACAGGTGCAGACCCAATAACTAAGTAGTCAAAATTTATTTAAAAACTGCTTGAAAGAATTGTAGGAATAAACACTATCGTTAGAACCTTCACTCACAACTAAAATAGATGAATGAAAAATATTTTAACTCTCAATAATAACTTAATGGCGCCTTAGAAGTTATATTGTTATATTGCCGGTTTATGCAGTGGCACAACAAAACAAGAGAAGAGAATTACATTTAGTTTGATATTTGTTTATGTGTATGAGACAGAAATGGAGATAGAGAAATAGAAAAAACCTTTCGCATTATCTTCCTTCCATAGAAGAGCACTTTATCTCGTTTTCTAAAGCGATACTGAGGTGTGCCCGGCTGTTTTTCACCTTGTAAGAGAATCAAAAAACAAATCACATATAAATACATGTTGTGACCATATTATTAACAAAACTTAGCCTTGCCAGTAAAGGCCAATGTATTGTATTGTAGCACTAGATTAAGTGTAAAGTTAAGGCAGAGGTTGAATGACTCACGGGCAAGCTTAAATCTCCTATAAAGGAAGAGCACCACGATCCCAATCAGTGAGACTGCAACTGCAGCTCCAATCAGTACACCTGTGAGCTAGAAGACACACAAGACCATTGCTTCACAGTGTGGTCACATGAGAAAGCATTGTAGCGTAGTTGCCCACTTTATCCCGAATCCCTAACCATAACCCTTTATCCTTACCCCTGACCCAATGACCCTGAACCTGTGGAAGAAGTTAAAAAACAGCTACTAAGTCTAGTGTGTTCACACTGAAAGTAAAATTTAGAGACTTAGTGATCCCTCACTGCTAGTGTGTATTTGTGTGTCAAGTTGAGCCCACTGTACTCAATGACTAGTCAGTCTAAATCATGCTAACCACAAGAGTGGGGGAGCCAATTTAACAGATTTTATCATCAGTGGAAAATGCAAAAATGGAACAAGAAGTAGCCCAAATGAACACAAACAGCCTAAAACAATTCTAAACGCCAAAGTATGTAGTATGCAGAGCAGCGCTTTACTTATTTGTTAAAAAAGCATGGCTTTCAATCAGTTGTCAATCATACCATGGTGTTCTGCATCCTCTCCTCCAAAAACTGTTGCACCCGTGCTGCGATTTCATTTTTGCTGCTCATCAGCGCCTAAAAACAAAGGTTAGGATGACACAGAATTGTATGAACGGCAAGCAACTCCTCATGTAACTGTAAATGATAAAAAATACAGTCAATACTGCTATGCCATATGTTTTTAATATGTTGTTAAAGAAAGAGTGATGCCTACACCGCCGGTCCATTTACTCAGTTCGTTTTCATCGTCATCTTGGCAAACCATCCTGTAAGACAAAAAAAGCTTGTAACGCTACGCTTGGAAACCAAATGGTAAGATTTTCGAGATAACGCACAGAGAAAACGTCAACTGTATGTGCGAGAAGCTTAAATTTCACGGAGGGCTCACATGTTTGAAAAAAGGGAAATCATGGAAAAAGGAACCCGGATTTGTGAATAATCAGCATGTTTCGCCATTAACCCTCATCATCTGACTCCGCGTTAACAAGGATACGTCAACCTAGTATAATGAGCCATCGGCAAAGCATTTGGCATTTACAAGTTGTTGATTAATACAGTTTAAACGTTAGCTATCGCTGGAGGTTAGCTATAACAACACTAACATTAGCTACCCTAGCAGCTGGCTGACTAACCCGTTACCCGTCTTGCCAGAAATGATAAACGACCAAAGTCAGTTTCATATACAAGCAGTGACGTACAGAAAGCAATATCCTTACTTTTCGAGGATTTCTGGCGTGCTGCTTCAAGCCAGTAACATTGCCAGACAGACGATGGAGCAGAGTTAGCGGGGAGCTAACAAAGTTTTCTCTGTGCTGTCACTTGTTTAACTCCGCCCATATTTCTACGTTCACCAATAGAATTTTTTATGTCTGCTGTTGCCTTGGTATCGTTTAAAGCGCTTGTCCAATAAGGAACGGAACAGGCATTTTCTAGTTCTTCCTGTTTACAGCACTAAAGGAAGGCATCTCCCATCAAAGGTCTACTCTATGCTTTTGTGCATCACTGTGTGTGTTTACACATAACATTTCTGTAAAAGTCAGCCTTACAACGTCGTTAGTTTGGAAGCAGCATAGCATACGTGCTATGCGAATCAAATCTTATATATAAGCTGCAGTGGTGGTAAATATAATTACTCGAGTACTGTAGTTAAGTAAATAGCTGGAGCGCTTGAACCTTTTGTGCTAAAATATTTTCAATACATTTTGGAGGCAAATATTGCACTTTTTACTCCACTGCGATTATTTTAATAGTTACATATACTGGTAACTTTTTTAAAAATCTGCATTTTTTAGGTCTACGCTAAAGTAAAAATACAACAGTAACAATAAAAAGTAGTTAAAATTAAAAACACTTTAACCTGATGCAACATTCAATGACAGCATGTATATGCTGTAGTAGTAATATTCCAAAACTGTGTAATGGCTATATCTAATATTGGAAATAGTAATAGTTAATAAAGCCTGCACAATGAAATATTAAATTATCCTATCCTCTTACTCACTGTTATTTTATATCACGTAATTACTCAGTTTAAATAAGTTAAAACTTAGATGATGTCAGACAGTTATCAGCCTTGCTATTACATTGAGCTAATGTGTCAACGAATTAATTAGGTCATAATGAAAACTTCATCAGATCAGGAAGAAATGAACATCACAATATTTCTCAGTAATACAACTTTATGTGTATGATTTAACTGGCTGAGAATAAAAAATCTTTCATGCCCAATACTGTGTGTGTAATACATTTTATTTTCATTATATATTTATTTCTGGACATTTACATAAACATTATTGTCACTTTATGATACAAAACATTGCAAGCTCAACCATTAATAATGTCAACATGACTATGTCATTGAATACATGAAGTGTTCTATAAATATCAGCATTTTTAAGCAGCACTGTGAAAAATGATTAAGGTGTTAACAAATTTTTATTCTGATAAACAATGTTCTTCATAGCCTAAAAATGCACTGTTAAAATACACTTTACAACACACAAAACTCTGCCTTATCTAGAACCACTGCCATTTGTTCATTAAGTTTATGCTGACAATTTTCCCAACATATGATGCAATTGTTAACTGAAGTGGCATTTCATTCTATGTCAAAATGTAAAATATTGCAATCAATATCAATGCATAAACAAAATACATGCATGCCCAATGAGATCTAACTAATCTTTGGGATTTACAGTGCTTTATTCACTCTTACAAGGGCTGAATAAGAAATCCACACAAGTATAGCTACAGCATGCAATATAGTAGATACAGTGTCTACAAATGCAAAATTTAAGCTGCTTTGAAGTTGCAGTCGGCAATTTTTATTGTTAGTATTTATTAATGTTCAATATTTAAACCCAATTCATAAAAGTAAATATGCTCTTGATTAAAGCTAATTATTATTATAAATAAATATGCAGCTGCAAAGTATTCATTGTTCAAACTCAGTAAAACAAATACAGTATAAATCATGTACAGGCATTTCGTCACCTTCTCTATAATCTCCTATATTTGTTTTGTTCTATGCTTTTTATTCTCATTTATAAAGTGCCATCTGTGCCTGTTGTTGCCCTACTTCTTCAGGTACTTTGCCACCGGCTTGTAGGCAGAGATGATCTCTGAGTCAGGTGAGCGGGTGTGACGAAACTCATCTTGTTTGTAGGCATTTTCCAGGTAACGGGTCAAACCTTTCAGATATATAGGGATGTCAAAGTCACGGTACTCCTTACACACCACCTGGGGGAAGAGGGTTTTTAAGGTTGTGTTATTTTTAAAATGGCATTAGAAGAATAACACCCCCCCCCACAAAAGATAAAAAAAGAAAAAGACATTAAGTCCATGAATGGATCATGACTGCTTTTAACACATTTACCTCTGGCATAACAAATGGAATCAGTCTCTATCCCACTGATGGAAAAAAAGTTAGAAGTAACTTTGAATTCTTCTTACCTTGACAATGTTCAGTTTTGGAAGCAAGTTGCAGTCTGCCAAGGTGAGGGTGTCACCATCCAGGAAGCGTCGTGTGGACACCGTGGCACTTTGGTTCTGGTCCAGCTCATAAGGAAGAGGCGTCTCCAGGTAATTGTTTAGCTGCACCAGATTTGACAGAAACTTCTTCTCGAGCACTGAAAGACAGAAAGATGTAATGGTGCACATCATCAGGCAATATTTAAAGTAGAAATGACTGTAGATTCAAAGTAAATGCTCTTACTAGGACTGGTATTCTTTATATATGCTGAGAATGTTCTGAAGATGTCTTGTCCAGCGCTGTTTGACTCTTTGTATCGACAGCACAACTTTGGATATCTAACCATCGGTAGAACAGTTCATATGAAAAGGTGTCACAGCATTAATGGATCACATATTCAATTCATTTTAGGAACTGAAAAACAAATATGTTTAACAAATCAGCTTATGTCTTTAAATGTCTCTAGGATGCAGCCTACTTACTGTGGTGGGGCTAAGGTTTCTTCCAAGAACTCCTCAATCTTGTTAGTGTCTGTTTTGACCTCCTTGTTGTAGATAATAAAGGGGGGCTGAGAGCCTGGAGCCAAATCCTTCAGCATTTCAGTAGACCTGCAACAATGTTAAGACAGTATTTTAAATTCTCATCATTCTTTCTCTTAGTTTTTTTGGGGACTTCTATGTACTGTCTGCCTGCATAACAAGAGATGACTGATAAGTTCATGGCCTAAGGCAGAAGGAGTCAATTTTAGACAACCTAGCACATTTAATTTTCAATACAACCTCCCCCCTCAAGCCTACATTTATGCATGTCATCTTAAGGAAAAGTCTGATGGCGCAAAATCAGGTGATCAGGGTGGATGCTGGAGGAGTTCAACTCTGCCCGAATTCTGATGATGTGTCCATTTTCTTGGACAGTGCTGACATACAGTTTTTTATTAATTGAAACAGAAAGTCATTAACTTCAAACTTTCTGCATAATCACTCAAGGAGTTGAGCTACACATTCAGAGCTGTATAGCCCATATTCTTCTACCTTAAGCACCAAACTTTTCTTATATATACCATTAATTGCAGGTGTTCATGTGACAAAATCCCATTGTAGTCTCAAAATACAAGACCAAAAACCACATGGACAAAACAAACTAGAAGTTATCTCACCTTTTCATGTCCACAGTGGTGACGGTGAAGTTTGGCCCCTTTAACCACAGAATCATGAAGAGTCTCTGACAGAAAGGACAGTTACCCACACCCTCTGCGTCGATGCTGGCCTAACAGACAAACAGACATAACCTAATAAGTTCTCCTACATTTCATTGTTTGCAATCAATGACATTGAAATTATATAAGCAAATTTGTTTTTGAAATGGGACATTGGTTAGTTAGTTCCAGCGTCAGCGCTGTAATGTACCTGACCAAACCACAAACCAAACCCCAGTCATTCTTGTCAAGCCTGCTCTGCTCTGACAGTCTTAGCATTTTCTTAGAATTTCTAATGTAGGGTTTGAGGCTGCTTTACACCCAGAGTAAACAAACCTTTTTTAAAAGTAATTGGCACCTCTGCTGTATCAAATATTCCCTTAAACAGCCTGATATTATTGTGTCATTGTGTCGCAATGACTGGAAGAAAATGCATTTTTTTAAGAGCAGAGCATGTGTTTTTCTGAACTGGACAGGCCTCTTTTCAGTTTCTGTTGTTCTCCATAAGGTTTACACTGATACCGAGGCTTAAAAACAAAAAGCATATATAGTGAGATGAACTGTTCCTCATCAGTTTAGGAGATTGACAAAGAAAATGGACTCTAGAATTGTATCATTTCAACTTTGAAAGTATAATCACCGTAAAGAATGATAATGTCTAGGTTTTAGGAGGGCTCAAGTAGGCCTCTTAAATACTTTTCAGCCATCACATTAGGGCAAACTGAATTAGCATGTTTGAAATTATCAAACAGTAACAGTAACAACATCAACTAACAGTCTGACTGCTTGAAACAGTCTGTTTTTAACCTGTTTGTGACAGCTTTTCTAAGATTTAGAGCTCCATGAGCAGCAGTTGGCTTACACTGAAACAAGAAATGACTTATTCAGTGATATATTAGCCTAATCCAAGGACTGCAAGCTTATGTGATGTTAAGGAAAAGAAGGTTATGAGTGGTTACACATAATAATGTAGCATTTCTTTTTACGGTAATATCTGATACTGTAATTACAATGTTTTAAGTTCAGAGTTCAAACATAATTCATTTTTGTAAAAAACATCTCAGTTAGGCTACTAAAGGTCTTACCTTAATGAAGAGCTCAATCTTCGGGCCCTCATCCATCTTTATATCTGTCACTCTGCCCCAATATCCACCTGTCTATATGACCCAGAGAATGGTTTGTTTCTGTCACAGATAAGTAAAAAAAAACATTTTGTAATGAGGAAGTACATATTTCCATGAAGATATGACTGTTTTGCAATCTCCCTCTCTCACTTACACTTGAAACTTGTAATGAGATGTATTACTGAGGCCTGTACTCACATTGTTGGTCACTGTCAACACACGGAGGTAAAAAACCCTGCTTTACCTTCACTTCAACTAGATTTTGGTTTAATTCTCTGCTTCAGCACTCTTCTCTATGTTCTTCTTCTCTTCTCTCTTCTCTTCTCTTCTCTTCTCTTCTCCTCCCTGCCAATGTTTTGTGTTCGTCTCTCACCACACCTGTCAACCTCTGTGAGGCAGCCCACACCTCCTCCGGCCTTACCAGTCAGACCAGCATATCCGGATCTGTCTCCATTTGCCCTTGTGAGCTCCTTGTCTCTTTCTCTCCATGCCAAAATATGTCAGTTAGATACACTGCAGGTGTATAAATATCATATCACAAAGGCTGCCATGATGAAGTGCATCATGCAGTTTCAGGTACATTATATAACACTACTATATATTTTCCTTCAAGAAGGCCTGCTTAAGTTACGACTTTGCACCCTGTATTGCTAAAAGCCAGAGCATTGCACATATATGTGGCTGTGGGCTTTATGACATACTGCTGTAAAAGTACTCCACACTTCTGTTCACAGGCTTTCCGCTGGATTTTATAACGTGGCTATACAAACTTGCTCCATTTAGTCTCAAGTGCATTAATGAGGCTGGGTACTGATGTCAGGTGATAAGGCCTGGCCTGCAGTTGGCAAACCAGTTCATCCTAAAGGTGTTAAATGGGATTGAGGTCAAAGCTCTGTGCAGGAAACTCAGGTTTTTTCCACAGTAAACTCTGAAAACTATTTCTTTATGGACATGCTTTTACACATGAGGAATGTGTTTTGTTGAAACAAAACTAGGCCTTCCTCATATACACAGTTTCACACTACTGGTTGGAATGAAGGGGCTAAACAATGAAAACAGTCTCTGAACAGAAAGTGCACAAAGTATGCACCTACATATCTTTGGTCATGTAACATATTTTTATATAATGACCTAAAGATATTTAAAATTAAGGAAAATGTCTATAAAACATTTTGAAGTTTTTGGATATAACTCTGCGATTAAAGAGAAGAGAGGTTCGCTTTCATCTCTCTCTTTTGTCAAATGTGTTTCTGTGTTTTGGTGACTCTTGCTTCACATATTCCTCTCAGTTTTATGCTTTTTTCGTGTGTTTCTTCCAGCTGTTGATCAGCATTCATGACACAAAATGCTCTCATGCAGCAGGTACTTCACCAGGTTTCACTGAGGTTTCTGTGACTAAATGGAGGAGGGAGAAACACCCTCCGAGCAAGCTGACAGAAAGAGAAACAAGGTTGCAAGCAGACAGAGGCGAGATAAAGATCCTAAAAGAGGCAGATTGGTGAAGATATGGCTTAAGCCAGGTCAAGCAGTGTCATTTTAAAGGCAAGGACTTACAATAGAGAAAACCATGAAGGCGTGATAGTCACTCATCTATGACTTTCTGCTGTGGAATCCACAAACTGAAGTCATTTATTGTGCAAGGTTCATTAAGTCATTTAAAACAGTAATTTGTTTTTTTTAATGCTTTTGTTTTTGGGATTTAAGGTGTTCTGCCTTAAGTAATTGAAGCATCCCTGGTAACACCGAAAAGAACACAACAAAATGCCATGCTATTTGTGTACTACTTGTTTTTAGTTGTGAATAATGATGACAAATAATGTAATGTGTCCAAATCTCCAACTCACCGCCTTAAAAACCTCCCCCTATCACTTTCTGTGCCAGCATGGTGATTTCAGAGGCAATTGTTGTTTATCTCCATCACGCTGTTGTTTGAGCCAAGTGCTCCAAAGTTGAACAACATAATAAGTAGTGTATGGTAAAATGATTAAATGCGTCTTGTTGTGTTAAGTAATACAAGGAATTGTAGGAATCATGAAATGCTCATCACATGATGTTCAGGGAAATACAAAGCAACAAGTAAAATGATGTTTCTATCCCACAGAGAGAATGCATAAAAAGCATTTTAACAATGTGCCAAAGAGAAGAGCTACACAATTGGTTAATGACCCTTTAAAGCAAAGCTGTTTTTACTTGTAAGTTGCCAACAAAAATTGCTGATTGAATGATTGTCTGGGCATGACCAGGAGGGGGCGACGCCATTCTATTTACAGATGATTTTACATGTATTTTGCACAACCTCAATCAGATACATGAAAACACATTTACACAGCAAAAGACACAAACAGTGCACAGCAGCATCCAGCTCATTTCTTTGAGATTAAATTGCTTATTACTCTCAGCATGACTGGGCTAAAAATAATGAGTTAAAAGGCTGTAAAATGTTCTGTGACACAAAGGGAAACTATAGATTTGGATGATAAATCTCTGTCTATCATCTTTACATATAACTCTATTATATTATGTAGTCATTTGATTATTAATGTAACATTATTTTAAAATAACTCAGTCATTTCAATTTGTTTTCTTTGGGGACATGTTGACATTCTTTGTTTTTAAGCTAATCATACATTTCTGTCCAGCTTCTACATTAAAATGAAATGATATGATATCAGCATTTTACTTAAGCAAGTGAACGTGAAAAAAATTCTGGTGATCCATTTTCTTACTCTGATGTAAACTTATTTCTGTCCTGGTTTATAATATTTTTGTGGGACAGTCTTTCTAAGTTTCTTTATTATTTTTATTATCTGTACAAAAAGTTGAAAAAACTGTTTTGCCAAGTAAAAAAAATAGTTTAGGATGATTTTTCTAAGTACCATTTTTATTTTTTCACAATGGGTGAAATATTTTCTATAAATATATTGGAAATATTTTAATTCTGTAAAGTTCTCTTGGTTTGAGTCAAAAAGACCCTTTCACATCATAGAGAAAGTTTCCCCATGTGTGGAGTGGTGGTCTCACTCTGCCCTCCTGTGGCCAAAATGTATATTGCAAAAACAGACAATTGAAAAAAGACCCTGTCTCACAAAAAAAGTTAAAATAAGTTTTTGTTTTCTTTCCTGGTTTTACAGATAAAAAAGGAGAAGTCATGAAAGGCAAAAGAAATATCTTTTTAAAAATTTTAACGGTATAATCTTTCTAGTAGTTTCCTATATTTATTTTCCTCATCTGTGAAACAGGATGGAAAAACAATGTGCCAGTTGGAAAAATAAAATTACAAAATCTGTGAATGTTCTCATTCATCCAGGTCATAGTTATTCTATTCAAATAAATCGAAGGCAACTGGACTCAGTAATATGTTACATATTACTGAGTCCAGTAATATGTTACATATTACTGAGTCCAGTTGCCTTCGATTTATTTGAACAGAAAAATTACAAAATGTTTTTTTCTTTGTCATAGTAAAAACATCTCCCATGGCAGGCTTATTCTTATATTTGTAGTAGTCTGCCATCACTTAACACATGGAAGAAATGTGCCTCTCTGACAGAAATCATTCCTGAAAAAAAGCAGATCCAGGATTAATCTTCTTTTAGACAAGTAAGGCTGTTCTTTTCATCATTTTTTTCCCAAATGAAATTAAATAAAGCTTAGAAAATCATTATTCCTGTGAAACTATTTATATATTACCTGACATAACTTTTTAATGACAAGTTTTGCAGATGAGAATTAAATGATGAATTTGAGAAAACACAAGAGAAAGCAATTGAGATCAAGCTTAAAAGAAAATAAATCAGGTTTTTATTTTCTTGATCCTCCTTTGGGGGCTTCTTCATTTGTAGTGCACATGGGAGAAATATGACTTCAGGGCTGTCTGCCTGAAAGTTTTTCTAACATGCAGTTACCACTGAAACTGTTAGTTCAGTCAGCTGTGGGTTCCAAAACTAATCAATAGGAATGAACATGATGTGGGTCAAGATAATAAGTCAACATGGTCTTTTGGTTTCACACCCTTACAGTAGTTTCCCTGATGCAAGACATGTGTTTTACAGTTCCATCTGTTCTTACTGACACAAATTTTGCTGCTTAACATTCGCTGTAGGCCATATTGTGGTAATATTGTTTGTTTTGATGCTCAGATGTAAGCTGAGATAAATAAGAAAAAGGTAAACTCTGGTAATAGATGGATAAATAATCACTTGCCCCACCAGGTCAGCCACCCTAATCACGTAGCAATGATGGATTACTCATAAAAGAGGACAAAAAAATGGGAGCTAATGGAGAGATCATAATGAAGCGATGATTTATTAAATAAAAAATGGACCACATATGTATAGTGTTTATATAATGACTGTGGTGCCTTTTTGGTATATCACCGCTCAAATCACTTTACATTGAATTTCAACATTCACACACATTCTTCTTCTAATGAGACCTCTGTACATGGTGTCAACCTGTTCACCACAAGCAACCACACACACACATACACATAAACATACACACATACATACATGCACACAGAGAAAAAAAACAGACAGTTAACTGTGGTTCAGTATGTTTCTTCAAAGGACACTCCAACATTCAGACTGGAGGAGTGAACATTAAGCTGCACAACACTCCTCTTACAGTACAGGTTAAAGATGTTTGATGCAGTTTTCTAACATTCTCTTAGGAAATGATATGTGTTTTGGAACAAACCAAAAAGTAACATTATGCTATAAGTTTCCTTTGCACACATTACAGGGCCTCTTAAGGAGCCATTTACAGCTCTTAAGGCAACTCTTTTTTTTTTCATTTCCTCCGGATGATGCGTTCATTTCTTTACACCATTTCTGTTGCCGCAGACCTGATGGGCAGCCTCCCAGAAGGCACATGTGCATGAAACAAATTAGAGTTTCAGCTCCCCCCCCCCCCGCCACATTACAGAGCATTCTGCTGCATGACAGCTTTTATATTTGTGATGTGAGATATGTGATACAATGAGATCATGTTTTAGTGCACATACCTCCAAATACTTACCATTAAAAGAACAAAAAGAGCACAATCAATAAGGAAAACTGACCAAAGGGGTGCAAAAAGGTATCATACGTGGACACACTTTTTTGATGAGGAAAGTCTATTTCAGAGGGACCATTTGCCACATTTAGTTTATGTGTGTGCACATCAATCCTCTTAAACCTTAATTTATTCTCATCAAGGGTAAATAATCAACCTCTTCCTCTTCCTTCAAAACTTTTTTAACTGCTCTGATACATCAAGCACCAACTGGATAGTACTGAGCTACACTTGTGTTGTCGGTAAGTTCCAAATTACTTAATTTTGGTAATAAAATCATCTTTTTACCAACCACAGGATTGTAGCACTTCATGACTCACTGGTTGTGCACCCTTGTGCAACCCCCATCTCAATTCTAGATCACATTCAACACTTCCTCTTTTTCCTATCAGTACACGCATGCAGCAAAAAAAACCTGCTGGTTATGATCAGTGCAGATGAATTGACGGACAGAGAAAGGAGCAGAAAAGCGTCATACGTATCGAAAAGGAGGAACATTAGAGGATGTGAAAGGATAGAGCAGCTGGAAACAATCAAGATTCTTTCAGAGAGCCACACCCCACCCACCCCCCACCCCCCAAAGAAGGAGTGAGGGAGAGAGCTTTTACACAGCGCTCATTCATCATCAAGTTCCTAACACCAGAATCGGAATATGGTATCAGTGTTGACAGCGGAGGGGGAACAGAGCACTCACCTTGTGATCAGGTTAGTAGAGAAAACCTTTTCTTCTTATAAATCTGCGGTCATTGTGGTCTGACTTCTGAAATGTGGTATTCACACGCATTCTTTTGTGTTCTCTCCATTTCAAGAAGACCAAAAATCCTCAGTCGTTTTGTCAAAAGCTTTCGGTTGATATCGAAAACAAGTTGGCATGACCTTTGCACCCTCTAACGCTTGCAACCGCCACAGAGCAAAAAAGTGCCATTGCGAACCCAAATACCACATCCTGTAAGAGCTTCTCTCGAATCCTCAACCAGAGGCTCACTATAAAATGAATGATGGTAGTAATATCAATCATGTGTGCAGTCTGTCTAGTGCTAAACTCACACCTCTGCAAGCAAAAGACTCTCGTTATCATGTCCTAAAGAGACAGCATGTACGTACTATATTAATGCTCTTTGTCATTGTGCAATTTAAAACTTTCAAGTGAAGATTCATGTCTCAAACAAAAGGGAACAAAATCAGCTCTCACTTTTCAGAGCAGATAGTTTTGTGATCAGATGACAGGTGCAACTGGTACAGTCTACTGGTACATTTATATTTGCTGATGTGGTTTGAGCTTTGGTGCTTCAGTTTTACCCTCGTGTGGTTCTTTGTAATTTAGCAACCTAATTTTCCTTATGTTAAAGCAGAGAAGGCTGCTCTTTAAGTTTATCTTGTATTAAGGTGGTGGGAGGCATAACTAGGTTGTATTAACTCCATGACCTATTGATCCAAAAACAATAGCTTGAAATCTGGTGAGAGATTTTTTTTAGCTTTGATGTTGCCTTGACAGGATGTGCAGTACAGTGCAAACCTGAATCAATGGTAAAGTTGTATTACAGAAATTTTCATGTCTGTAAACCAGAAAACACTGAAGTCTCCATATAGCCTACTGATAGATTTCATTTAATTATTTGACTTGGTTTGTCTGTCTGCTATTTTCTGCACATTTTGTGGAGTTTCTGTAGGTCTGTGCTAAGGTTGAAATATTAAATGTGTGTGTACATTTTGTAATACTTTTTTGTCTGTTTTTCCGGTGATGTGTGTTTATACCTTTTCTCTTTTTGTGCAATCAGAATATCCAGTGTTTAGGTGTGTGTATTCAATGTGAAACCTTATAGTTTCAATTCCATTTCACAATCCTGTTAACTGATGACACTTGTAAGTTCCCCTTTCCTAAGTCTGTCTTAAGAGAAAACACATTCTATGAAGCTGATCGGCAGGTAAAACAGAGAGAGAGAATTAACTACTTTTTTTATGATACAATGCATTATTTTCATTTCTGTAAATACACAACCATGCATTGCATCATAGAAAAAAAGTTTGCACATTTTCATACTGTAATCAAACAACCAGTTGACCCTCAATTAATCTTGTGTTCTCTGAACAAAGATTTCATCCCTTTTCTCTCCCTTTTTTTTTGAACTTACAGAAAAAATGTATCAAGTTCCAGTAAAATATTTATACATAAACAGTGACTTAACAGCAGTTCTTGGACTGATTGTGAAAGAGGCCAACATATGGATTTTTTGTCTTCCTACTAATGCTTTTGTTCTTTTTGTCCACATAGATGAAAAGAATGTTACATAAGATTTTCCTGAGTCTGGTTTGAGCTGAAACAAATCAAGATTCATTTTAATGGTGGGGAGCCAGTTTATACTGGAGGTCACAGGCTGAGTGGGAGTACCTGATGGTGAGTTCTCATTAAAATGATCAATTGGATATTAATTCAATGATGCAGACAGACTTTTGCATATTTTAAGAAAGTTTTTGAGTGTCTTTTGCTTTTCTAAGAAAATGTAAATCATCAACTGTGATTATTCTAGTGATTTTCTGTTTATTTTGAGCTGCTGGTCAATTACTTATGGTTGAATGACTAAACAAAAAAAAGATACGTTTCCGAGAACATCTGTGTTCATCTGCCCCCATCACACATTACCGGCCGCACCCTCACAAGCACCCTACGAGATTGTGGCTCAGTTATTCTACTTACATGAGTCAGCAGGTAAAAAGTGAGTCAGTTGTAAGCTCACCAGGGTAGATTTTACATTAAAACCAATCCATCCCTGAATAAAATACAATGAGTACTTAGAATTGTTGTAAGCCTTCAAAACTCTGCATAGGATGAATAAATTCCCCTGTAACAATGTTACTTGCAAACTTGTAAGCCTTTCTATTTGTTAAGCTTTTCATCGCAAAGTTAAAAAGGAACTTTGATATGAAAAGCTTAAAGGAACTTTGAGATAAAAAGCTATAAATTAACGCAAAAATATTTAATGAGTAATATTCATCACAGTTTTTTTTAAAAAAGTTAAAAAACATGAAACACATCATATTTACAAGAATCCCCAAGATAGCCTTGGTCCAATATTCTCTGTCATTTTTATTATGACATTTTAGCGTCAAAATTGCTATTTACCAACAGAATCCAGAAATGACGCAGTATATCATGTTTCAGGTTCATGTTACCTTAGAGCCAAATTGAAAGGGGATTTTCACTGAAAATAAAGTGAGTCAAATCAATGAGTGTATAAGTGTTGAGATTGATTCACAGATGATAATGTTCATTCTGACACTCAGTGTTGTTGATGTTCTACATGGAAATGACTGTTTTGAGTGTCTAGTTTTCGGTTATTTACAATGTTATAAAAAATAAATGAACAAATACTAATTAGATAACAACATATACAGTTTGTTTGGATTTTAAATGGAATATAACCTTTAATTTTTATCATACAGATATGTTCATACCTACATGTATTTTTGTAGGAACAACTGAAGAGACCCATCTTTACTAGAATTTATGATTTGCTGTATTGTTCATACATGATAGATGACAAACAAAAACACTGCAGAAAAAATGTTATATAAAGTCAATGAACTAAATACAAGAGGTAAAAATACCTGTTCATGGTGATAATTGTCTGAGACATTTCTGTGTTAATTAGTTAGGATGGAAGACAGGAAATAAGATGGGAGGGATGGGGACTGACATAACAAGATTCTCAGTGCTTAAATCCCTACACTGCCAAAACATCAACAGATTAAAATCCTCACATCAATGATTTTTACATCATGTGGAAATGAACAGGAAATAATGCATGGAACAGTAGAAAGGTACACCACATTTAAAGGTGCAGTGTGTAGGATTTACTGGCATCTAGTGGTGATCTTGCAGGTTGTATCCAACTGATCAACTATATTCCCTTCCTAGCTGGCAGGGGAACCTACAGTGGCCATAAAACTTGCAAAAAAATTGAACAGTCCAAATGAAAACATACTTACATGTATCATATTCCATTTAAAATCCCCCTAAATCCTACACACTTTACCTTTAGATCACAGCTGCATAGTTGCATGGTTATTTTTTGCATGTAAGAATGTTAAAATATGGTCATTTAACATCTGCTTAAAACAAAAGAAATGCTACATTAACCTTATAGTGCCTTCATAATCCTTATTCTTTTTTCTTTTTCTGACAGGGGTGTGACAACACTAGAAAGACTGCACTCAGCTCAATGAAGAAGGGCCTCCTCCTCTCTTTTCTCTGTGTTTTAGCACTGGGTCTTCTCAGTGGATTGCCTGGAGGATTCCAGGTCCAGACAGCCATTCGTCCCTCTCCCATTTATAACTTGAGCAGCATTAAAAATGTGACCATCCTGCTCTGGCACTGGCCCTTTGGCAGACCACTCAGGTTGAGGGGCAATGTGTGCTGGGACCTCTTCCGCATCTCCCACTGTAGACTAGTAGACCAGCGCTCCTTGTTTTCCTCAGCAGATGTGGTGGTGTTTCACAATAGAGAGCTGATAAAAGGCATTCAAAAGCTGCCAGTTGACCTCCCAAGGCCTCAGCACCAAAGGTGGGCCTGGATGTCCCTGGAAGCCTCTGATAACAATGGAAACCTGCAGCAGTATGCCAACATTTTTAACATGACCGTAACTTACAGGAGAGATGCTGATATCAGAGTGCCTTACGGCGAGCAGCTACCAAAGGAAACTGAGGGACATCTGGTTGAAGACATCCCTCCCGATAAGAGGTTTCTGGCCTGTTGGGTGGTCAGCAACTACATGAGTAAGCACAAGAGGAGTCAAGTGTTCAGGGAGCTCAATGCCACAGTTTCAGTAAATGTTTACGGTCGCTGGACGAAGACACGTCTCCCCTCTTCAGCCCTCTTACCTACAATCTCTCATTGCTACTTCTATTTGGCTTTTGAGAATTCAGTCAGCAAAGATTACATCACAGAGAAGCTGTGGAGGAATGCTTACCAAGGTGGGGCAGTGCCTGTTGTCCTGGGACCACCATTAGGTGATTACAAAGCTGTAGTCCCCCCTAATTCTTTCATTCATGTTGATGAGTTTGCATCGGTAAAAGATTTAGGAAAGTTTCTACAACAGCTTGCAGAGGACAAGAAACGCTACAGTGAATATTTTTCCTGGAAACATCAGTGGGAAGTGAAACTGTACAGAGATTGGAGGGAGCGACTGTGTAAGATCTGCACACAGTATAACAGTTTACCTCAGCAGAAAGTTTACTCAGACCTACAGGCCTGGAACGATGCCGGTAACGGTTGAGCCTTCATGGTTGTATATAATTTTTTACTGACAAGTTTTACATTGTTCATAACACATTTAACAACAGTAATAATTTATGACATATACACTTAACTTTTTTTTTTGTTTCTACAGTGCAATCAGTTTACACATTACTTCTGTGTCTGTGCAGTCATCAGCTACCTCCGTTGCATTACTTACAGACAATACTGACTTAAAATTTATAATTCCAAAAAGAAATGACACAAAAGTAATACTGCAGACTTCTTGTCTAATTATTCAAAGTATTGAACTGCATACTTTAACTAATGACCAAGTGATTCCAATCCCTAACCAGCATTTAATTACAAAAATATAAAACCAAGTTACCACCATTAGATGAAAGGACTGATACCACTTCACACGAGAAGAAGTGAGAACCAGCAGTTGGCTAATTTAGCTAAGTATACAGACTAGCACAGTGTATAAACATGTGTATATACAGTGTATAAACATGGACAGTTCTTTATGAATGGATAAAAAAATTAGAAGATCACCCTGCCAGCTTCGTTGCAATTTTTGTAAAATATTTGTACCAACGTGCACACACTCCTATATATATGTACAGTCAGCATGCTACAAGTGTTAGCTTAACATGCTGTTGTTTCTTTAACTTTTTTTGCTAAATTCTTGTGGCACGCTGTGTATACGGTCTGTCCTAAAGTCACAATTGTTTAATGTACTTAACATGGAAGGAGTTTCAAAAACACTTTTAAGATCAATGATTTGATGGACTTCTGATTGATTCTCATATGTAGGCTTCATATCGCTATATGCATGGTCTTAAATACATATATTATAAAAACAATTTCAACCAATTGCAACCAACTAAATAGCCATCAATCTAAACACCACATTCTCCTCTTTCATGTGTGAAGGACACTCCATGATAACAGCTAAAAAGACACCCTGAAAATAGTATTTGAGGTTTTTTTATAAGTTTCCACAGTCCTGAACCGTTGAAGGAGTTCACAAGGTATTGGGCAACTTCATTTTAAAAAGTCTTTTTAGGATCTCTGTAAATTTTTCCTGCAATTTAGTTTGTTTTAAAAAATGGCAAGGATCATCCTTTCATTTGGGGTTTGGACTGTAACATTGTGACTTGTCCATCTTCTTCCTCTAATTAAAAAGATCACTTCCATAAGAAATGGACAGCTTCAGTGTCTCATTGTCTTTGCAAGTAACACAACAAATTACTTGCGATCTAACCAAACCTGAACTTTTCCAAAACTTATTAAAAAAACAAGGTATTTTCAGATATGTACCTTTTTTATTCAATGCTGCCATGCCTTTTAAGACCAAAGACCAAGGCTATTCAAGGAAGGCTTAGACACAGGCTCTTAAAACAATGAGGGTATTGCACATGCTTAGTGTAAATGTAGCTGCGCTTTCCCAGCCTTCCTTGGATGGCCTTGCCAAAGCCACAGTTATATCTTAGAAATACATCTAAGGTATAGAATGTTGTAAATGATTTTAATTACTTAGTTAAAACATTAAATCCACTTCTAAATTCTTACATTAAAAACTACTTGTTTGACACTCATGCTAATAATTGCACTGACATATAAATACGTAAATACGTCTGTAAAATTCTTCATAAGAGGAAGATTTTCTCTTCACGAATACTTGAGTAACTATGGTTACACACAGTTTTAATGTTTTACTAAATGCTTTACTAAAAAATGAATGTGGAAACTGTTCAGTCTTGTATAGCCAACAGATGCAACTAAATGACATTGAATGTCTTCATTTTTTAAATATAGTCATCTGAGTAAAATATAACCTTGAAAACAAAACAAGACAAGAAAAATACTCCAATGAGTACCCAAACTTGACTTTTAGTATTGAGTGTTTAACATTTCATAAGCAAAAACCCTTTACAATAAAAAACAAGGTACTGAAATACAAATTTGGCTGCTGTAGCCTCAAATTGACATACTTGGTCCAAGCATGTCATAATTAATCTTACTATCATTCACCTGAGACATTGACAAAAGAATGACAGTGTGCAATTGGCAAAATTAGCAGCTAAGACACTTGTGAGTACCATATCAGACACTCAAAATATTAAAACTCTTTTGCTAAAAATGCTGATGACAATCAACAGCCTAAAAACTGGGTGTGGTATAAAAGCTGGACATTTAAAAATAAAATATTCCAACACAACAAAATAACTTTGTGCAAAATCAATGGAAAAGAAACCTTTGAATGAGACATTGCTTCTTCAGTTTCAGTGACACAGTTTAGACAAATACTGGAGCTTCTCTGTTCAGACGGGATACAGAAGTAGTATTGCACCACCACTGACAAACTATCAAAGATGAATTCTTTTCAAAAAGGCTAACATTGCAATTTCTTTTGGGAAGTATCTTCTTCATATGCACCACAGAAAACCCAGCCCAGATTTAGTGTCAGTGGAAGGAATACCCTGGCTCTTAAACCCTAAACACATTCACAAGCTTATCCTCCATTCACAACAGGAACACTCACTGTAGCAACGCTCTGGCATTGTTCAAAATCGGCAGTGATCAAAGCTACAGAATAACTTACTATGTATTATCTGAGAACACAGACAAAAAAGAAAGGCACATTCATTTTAAACTCTTTTGGGTTTTAGTTTGATGTCAAAGCAGTTGTTGAGTTGCACGTCACAGTTAGATGATGTGGTCCTTGGTAATTCAGGAAGTTTCACCATCTGAACAGGAACAAGAACCCGCTTTAATCCATCTCACTGGTGCAATCATTTAAAGAGCCTTCACACTTTGATGCCTCTTTCCCATGACCCATCGATGTTATTGGTTGATTTGGTCACTGGTTTTAGAGGCTTGTCTTCACCTTAAATTGGGAATAGATAGAGAGGCTCTAGGAAGGCACCCGCAGTTCTGGCTGGAACTAACAGAGCATTTTTATCCAGTCAGGTGACTGACCAGTCCAGGGTTCAGAGCTTGTTTCAGTACATCAGGCCGGTGAAGCTGGGGCATGTAGAGTGTGGGAGGAGGGGCACCTGGGTAGCTTGGAGCATGGTAGCCCTGACTGGGAATAGGGGAAGGTGCCATGTTCAGTGGAGAAGGACTCTGCTCATAGTACTGACCGTCGCACTCTTCATCTAGTGGCAAGGCCAGACGCTTTCCTTTCTGTCTTCGGTTGCAGAACCAGACACGTACCACCTGCAAAGAACAACGTTTGACTTTATAAAACCAGAGCACACACACACTTAAAATAGGCAATCACCATCCCCTTTAACATTTTGTATTTGTACTCACATCTCTCTCCAAACCCAGATCATCTGCAATGTGTGTGATCTCTTGAGTGTTTGGCTTGGGACACTTGATAAAGTAGGTCTCCAGAGCAGAGCGCACAGCTCCCTCAAGACTGGTCCTCCTTTTCCTCTTTCTGGTGTCGACAAATACTCGCTCGATCTTGTACATCTGAGGAAATCAAAAATATGTTGCCATGGGTATGTACAATGTCCACAGCTTTATTAGAGATGTGTATATTATTAACTGAGCAGGGGGTTGTTGTGTGTCATGGATGAAGGTCAAGGTTTAAATAAGTTTTCTTGTGATTACTCAACAACTTGATTATGACCACTAGATGGCATATTGCACTTCACAAAACTAGAAGGCCTAGATTCCGGTTTGCTCAGCAGGAAGTTTGCAAGGCCTGAAAAGACCAACCGATCCTATGAAGCTCAGTGTTCATCTGTTGTCTTGTAAACTAGTTGGCAGATGTCAGATCTGCAGACTTACATCTTGGGGGTTTTCCGAGGTCTCTGCCTCATTCAGCCATCTCTGAAGAAGGGGCTTCAGCTTGCACATGTTCTTGAAGCTCAGCTGCAGAGCCTCAAAACGGCAAATTGTTGTCTGGCTGAACATCTTACCTGCATGCACACACAAACACATTTTATCTAAACACATGGAAATTTCAAAAAAGGATCCTTAACTTAAAAGCCAAAGCTTAAGAGAAAAAGGAACATACATCTGAGCCAGAGTCTTGAACTGTTTGACCTACACAACCCTCGATAAAGCCATTTTAGAAATGTGTTTTCTTCTGGGCTTCTTGAAATTAAAACAGTTCTATCAATAAACCAGACCAGATTAATTACTATCATTATTATTGATATAGTTAAAGTCATAACTTGATTCTAATCTGCAAATCAAATCCAAAAAATGTGTCCAAGTGGATTGCATACAGCCTTTATGGAGTAATTCTCAGTTTGACAGAAGTAAATCAGGACTAAATTTTGAAAGTTTCACAAGTTTGCCTGTAGTGCTGTGGGTCACAGAAGAGCCAAGTCCATGTTTCAAGCATTTTCTGATTATAACTAAGAACTCTTGAACTAAAAATCTGGCCTATAACAAATCAGCATCTCCACAAAAGGAACTCACCATAAAGGTTACCCAAGGCAAGGCCCACATCAGCTTGAGTGAAACCCAACGTAATGCGTTTGTGCTTCAGCTCCTTTGCAAACTGCTCCAGTTCTTCAGTGGAAAGATTCTCCTGAAGTGCAGAAACGAAAAATATCGGATAGTAATTGGCGTTATGATAATTCCTTGGACAAATCCCTCCATGTTGTATTGATTCTCACAGAACAAAAAAATGCATGCAGGTTAGAAACTGAAAACCTGGTTACATGATTGTTCTCACCTCCTCTGAATCGCTGCAGCCGCCGCTGGAGGACCCGCTGCTCCGCATGGAGGAGGCCGGGTTCTGCGTCTGTGGCCCGGCAGCAGCCTGAGTTGGGTTCACGCTGAAAAACGCGTTCCCCGGAACCCCATTGCTTGGGGGTGAAGGGGACATAGATGGTGAAGATGCAGAGGATGTTGAGGGATTTTGATTATTGCTGCCAGGTGGTGTGATGTGTGTGATCCCTGGCCAGAAGGATGGGTTCCAGGCAGTAGGATAGAAGATTCCATGGGGCATGGCAGCGGAGGCTGTTGGTGTCGGATACTGCTGAATCTTTATCTCCGTTGAGTAGTCATCACTGGCGTCCTTCTCAGTCTTTATTTCGGGTAGTCTGATTTGCTCCCTAGTTTCAGCTATGGGGGGACTCAGGTTGATGGGCTGCGTAGCTGCTGTTACGCCGGGTACCTGGCCGGTGTACTCGGGCGCAGCGAAGGGATACCAGTGTTTGGGTTGTCCAAACTCCCCAGCCTGAGGGTCGGATCCCCTGTAGTCACTGGCGACGGGTGGGAAGGGAAAAAAGGTCTGCGCGGACGCCGATGTGATGCCACTATAAGCGGTTTTGTTGTAGAAGAGGTTCGGGTCTGGCAGGACGCCGTGGGGAAGCTGGAAAGACGCAGCGCTGGCCAGAGTCTCCTGACCCAGATTTTGGGTGCAAGGGTTGGTACGGCTGAAGTCATAAGGCCTGCTTTGGCATTCAGGGCTCTGCGTTCTTTCAGACATCTTCCAAACGGTGTGTGTGCCCTTTCGACAAGCGTCCGCAATCGAGAGAAGGGGGGAAAAAAGTTAGCGGGGGCTGTTTAACCTGCTCATCCGCTTCAAGTTTACGCACAGACCAACCAGAGATTAGAGAGAAAGAAGATCTCCACAAATGAACCAGCACTTCCCAGATAAAAGTCCGCTTTGGAGTAAATTGTGCAAAAAAATTGGCCAATGCAGCTGCAGTTTGGGTGCAACATAACCACCAGTTCGCCTAGGGCCTACTCCATTTAATCCAATCTTACACACCACCGCCACTACTCACCTCAAATTCAACCTCAAATGCTCCACTTCTGCCCCAGCTCCACAGGTTTTCCTAATCACAGCTGCGGGTGTTGGAGATCGACTTCTCTCTTCCCTCATTGGCTGGCGCAGACAATTGAGCACAGCTGAAGGTGAATTTGTGAATGACCTTGATTCTTCCCAAAGTGGGGGGCGTGTTTCATAGAAACTTAAAGCCATTTCTGCGGCAGACTTACTTGGCTGTAATGTTACTCTTTGGGTAAATTCAAAAACAATTACACTCGATGCGAAATCATCACCCACGGAAAGAAAAATTAATTCAACAATTTGAAGTCACCTTAAAAATATATTTGCATGGATAAATGGGCACGGGCCGAGTAAACATACTGGAATACAGCAATATAATTTGATCACCTCATACATGAATTATAATGCTTGG
>JAPZDZ010000011.1:9985824-9996195 GCA_029783805.1 Acanthurus tennentii
GAAACAACTATAGTAAGACAATTCTAGTAAAGAGAAATACTAAAATTGTGAAGAGCACAGAATGATTCATTCCAGCTAAACTGTGCTGACTCTGGCTTCATCTAATGTCTGTAAACTCTCTGTAAGTTGATTAATTGTGGGCCTCCCATTTCCTGAAGAGGTCTGGTAGCCAACAGTATGCTCTGAAATGAAGGGGCCAAAGGCTGGGCAAAGAAAGATCAAAGTGGAAGCAAGCAGTGAGAAGCCAACACAGCAAAGCCTTGGCTGATCACTTGAGTTGAGACTACATGGACCAAAACAGGCAGATCAAACAGACTTTCCTGGCTATCGCATAATTTTAGTACAATGGTTACCACCATATAATTGGTGGGTAATTTTCCCTTTCTCACACTGTCAAATGCTGGTGATGAAAAATCCCCTCAAAGACCACACAAGACCCAGATCCATTTGAAATTAGATGTCTCACCCAGAAGCTTTGAGCTGCATTTTATAATTGACTTCCTGAAAGCACTGAGTTCAAAAACAACATATATCACACTACATTAAAAAATGACAGATTTAGTGATTTTCAATCAAAGCCTTTTAGAGAAAGTATTATCATAGATAAATATATTCTGGACAGGGCTATTCTTTCCAGAAACTTTCAGTTTTAAGGCCATATTTACTCTTAAACCCAAAGGAAAATAAAAATGTCACCTAATCCGTTCCTGTTCTTTTAATATCAAACAAACGTATGTGCATAAGCTAGACTTAATCACTAGTCATATGAGGATTTGAATGATTAGATAGGAACCCACGCATAGATCTCTGTGTCCTCTGGCAGAGTGCATGTGTCCTTTCTCCTGACTTGTCATTGCTCTTACTTCAACATGGACATTTCTGCTGTAGGTCAAAATGATCGTGGAAAAAAAGGTGAGGCCACTGGCTGTGTGCGTGTGTGAATGTCACAAAAGTGTGACACTGAAAATAGGGATCATTAAAGCTTAATCCTGGTGGAGGAAAAGGCCGAAGGCAGGGGCTCTCTGAATACTAATCACAAGTGTTCTCTGTGGGTTTGGTGAATGATAAACCTGGCATTTAAACGTGGCATCTCAACAATGATGAGGCTGAATTAGAATAGTGAGAGGTGAAGATGACGTTTCCTCTAAATTTAGAACAGCAAGAACATGCATATGAAATCATGCCCTTCTGAGCATCAATTATGCAACAGATTCTGCATGTTCAGGTGATTAATTTTGTACGCAACCTTGAAATATTTAACGTATGTAATCAACTAGGTTTATGGAGGTTTTGGATTTCTTCAACCCACATGCGGTAAAAGCTTTCTGGCATTTTCACACGATGATGTGGCGATGTTTGCTGAATCAATCACCTGATTACCATGCACTTCATGCTGTTGTCACACTTGTTGTCCAGCAAAATCACTCTGAAACGCAACTCGCTGCAATTACTGAAGGCGCTTTTTGAGGTCCTGTAGATGCCTCCAATACAGTAAAAATCTTTAATGAAGTGTCATTTACCTAAAAGGTTTCTGTGGAGCAAGTACAACTCCAGTTAAAAATTATTGTGCTGCAACATGTTGTAATCTCTCATTTTGGCACTAGAGTGAAAAGGTGGGCCCGTTCACCTTGTCTTGGTACTTTGACACCAAATACGCAAACAAAAACCCACATGTTGTCACACTGTCGCACCTTTCTATTAACCAGCAGTTTCAAATATAGCAGGTGTCTACCACCATGTCACACCAGCAGTATCCCTTGACTGCTGACGACACCAAACATATTATTCTTTTCTAAATAAATGACACAACACAGACTGTGTATTGACAGTTTTATCTACGTCCATCTTGTACAGAAACATTTTGTTCTTACATCTGAAACCTCTGTCATCAACCCACCTTTTTTTTCCAGAGTTTTGGTTTTTAAAACCTAAGAAAGAGCATTGTGGTACAATTTTGATCTTTAATGATATAAAAAGTGGAAAATGACTAGATTTTACGCTACACAGGGGAGCAAGAACACTAGCTGACAACATGTCACATCCTCTTAGTCAGCATGAACAAAATGAAGTTACACATCATAATATTATTTTTATGCACAGGCTTCAGTATGCTGGAGCGAACCACAGGTCTTTGTCCAGGCCAAGCCACTAGACATTCAGTGTGAGTGAAGTGTGTGTGGGTGTGTGAGTGAAGTGCTTGTGTGTGTGTGTGTGTGTGCGCGTGTGTGCATGTGCATGTATCAGATAAAGGCTAAAGATTACATGTGAGAGGCCAGCTGTTGGTACTCCCACAGGGTTTCTGTGTTAAAAGCCGAGAAGCAGATTACCTTCCCTGCACACATCAACAACAGTCATTACTGTGTGGAGACCCATGACACACACATACACACACACACACACACACACATAGAGACTGCACTCAAATTTGTATGCTTCCAATATCAAGGACAGCGCTTAAACCAGTTTCCAGTGTCCAGATTAACAGTTACTCAACTGAGAAAGACATGAGATGACCAAAAAAATTCCTGTTTCTATTTCACGTTTTGTTTGGTTCCAGTTCATACAGCTGCAATTTAAATATAGGTACAAACAGTTAGTTACTGCTCAGATCAAGTAAGCAGTATTATTTTATACTGTAAAATTACACTGTGGACTCTCAGCAACATCACTGTGTTGGGATGTGTCTTTATTTCGGAGATTTCACATACTAGTTATTCTATTAATAAAAGCAACAGGCTACTACATATATAAACGAATAATAAAACATGAAGCTCTACAGCAATAACAATAGCCATGATTATGGGGATTTTATTTGGGCTATTTCTTCAAGGATTTCCTATTCATTTTGGCATACTTACTTTAGGTTAGTTTAGAATAACCCACATTGAATAAAAATCTATAAGGATTCAGAAAAATATCTTACGCAACCAAACAAGGAAGGGAATCTATATTTATTTTTCCATTGTCTTTACTTTTGCTCTCCCTTTACCCGCTCAAAGGTACGCATACTTGTTTAACCTGTCTTAAACGGCCAGCTGAATTCATGAAATGTCCTCTTACAAGCAAGCTTTTTCTTTAACAACAAAATTAAACGATAAATAACAATAAAAAGTACGTAAAAACTAATCAAAATGCTGTAAACTGTGACATTTATATGTTTATATATAATTAAAACCCTCTGCTCTGCTGTCACGAGCTTATTAGTTAACGATATCTAACGGTTATTGACACAGACAATCCCGTGACACTTGAAAATGAGCTTACACTATCGAGGGTAATTGGTTTGTCTGGTGCCGGTCCGGTGTTACACTTGTAATGCCTGTTTTAGTTAATTTACCTGGAAGACTGGCGCTGACAGAGACGACACCGAGCAGGACCGCGGCCAGTAGCAGCAGTGAGGCCCGGCGTTGGCTCCCTTTCCGCAGGCTAGAGAGTAGCATCTTCCTTGGGGTCTTGTCGGGGACGGAGAACCGCAGACGGGAACGGAGGTTGTTGTCATTCCACCATCACGTTTGTCCTATGTTAAGATTTTGCTTTTTTTGTTCGTTTTTTTTTTCTTAATATGAAAGAGCTTCAAAGCAAAGCACACACGGCGATTAGCCAAGTCACCGGGGCGCAGTACGTCCACACACTGCGCACTGTAATCCGTGGCAGAGCTAAAGATAGCGGAGTGTCAGGCGGGGAAGGAGGGGGCGTGTGCGCGTGTACTGCGCGTATGCGCGTTTGACATGCTGCCTTCACTGGACGCCATCAATGAAAATACAAACGGCGTGTCACTTAGTGGACTTGCGTTTTCCCTTAAAAAGTATAATAAATGTGACGCAGAGAGTTAAAGACTCACAATCCCCTTCGGACCTGTTCTAAATCGCCGTTTTGATCTCAGGTGATTGCCACATACACTAGCCTATAGCGTTTTTAAATATAATCCGATCATATCTAAATCGTAACGTGACAGTCAATAGTAGCTTTATATCTAAATGTTTTTTTCTATTTTTTATAAATTTATTTTCTTAATGGAATATATTTGTGTTTTTTAAATTGATTATTGATGCGTATACCATTGACATCCATGGTGATGAAGCAAATTAGAATTGGAAAAAACCGAATTCAAATGTGATAGCACTTAAATTGTCCAGCTGTTTGTTTCCACTACAAAAGTGATTTTTTTTCACCACACACAAGCATAAACAACTAACTAAATAAATAAATATATTCAGCTCGTTGTCACATCGTTCAATCCATTTTCTCAGCTACGTGGAAGTTCATTGTTTTGCAGACATCTCTATAGTACGGGTGGTTTATGGGTGCTTTTGAGGCTGCAGGATATATCTTTCACTGTATCAACGCAAATGGCTACTGTGCAAAATTGGAAGCCAGGCAAAGCAGCGGCGCAATATTTTTTTCGGGAAAAATAAATTAATATTCATTAATGGTTTTGTCTTTATTATTTTCACGTTTTTATTTTTTATTTGTTTTTTGACGACTCTTTACAGTCGACAAGAACACGCCATGTCAGTCAAATCATTGTTTTAATCCTCATTCTTGAATCCCTCACCGCGTATTTGGATCGACATGTCACTGTTTCCCACAGCACTTAAAGGCAGCAGCAGAAACAGGGCTCAGGATGTACGTGATG
Source organism: Acanthurus tennentii (assembly GCA_029783805.1). Lineage (NCBI taxonomy): Eukaryota > Metazoa > Chordata > Actinopteri > Acanthuriformes > Acanthuridae > Acanthurus > Acanthurus tennentii. The sequence goes on from JAPZDZ010000011.1 coordinate 9,990,461, forward strand.
ACGTAGAAAACCTGTTTTGAAAACAACATTAGATTAAATGACGTGTCTGGTTTCAAAGATTACACATAATTTATTGCTAAAGAATAACATTTCCAGCTGGTGATAATCTTATTTCAATGCAATGATTAAATTATTTTTATCAATTAGCTGTTCATTAGGTTACACATATTGGCAAATAATGGCCTAATAATGATTATGGTTGAGGAAGAAGGTTGATGAGCAAATAGTGTATGTTTACCCAAGTTAGCAGGTGCAGTAAAATGATGCCACACCACATTTTCTGAGATGTATGAATACATACACTCACAAAAAAACTTTTTATAGTTGGTAATTCTGCCTCACTCTACTATTCTTTTCTGAACACAAGACAAATAGTGAGATGCAGGCGGCTGGCCACAGTTTGTTTAGTTGGAGCTGAAAGACCATCTCCAAACAAAGGCCAACATTCTGTGAAAAGGTCAGAGACAAAAACCATTAGCTGGCTGGAGGCAGTCAAAAAACAAAAAAGCTTCCTGCCAGTGCTTAAAATGGACATCTATGAGCTTTAAAATATAGTGCTGCAACTTTTTCTGTCATGTGGAATATGTCAATGTATCAACACTTGATACAATGCTGTTCATTTATTATGTGGGAAATATCTATTGTTACACTGGAAGCACTTGAGATAAATATTATTAAGAAGCACTTGAGAGGAATATTATTAACAACATGACTACCAGTAAGGAAGTGAATCATTTTCAAATTTGTGGTGTAATGTTTTGCTTTTCTCTTGTCAGCATCATCACAGTCGTTATTGATGATATAATCATCTTTCTTGTGATTGGTAGCTGTTCCCATCTGGCACAAAAGATCTGTCTTACGTTTTCCTTACAAAAGAAAAAAATAGACAAAATTCATTTCATGTATCAGCCATTATATAGCTCACTTGCTGAAGGACAGACATTTTATCTTTCCCTTTTTGGAAATTATTAACCCCTAATATTTGGACTGTAAATATTTCACAGAAAGACACAATGTAAATGGACTAGCTAAGTGTAATGTGTATATTATAATGTTAATATAATTATATTACTGTTCTTTTATTCATTATATAAAAAAGCTCAAACTTAAGCACAAAGACAATCTAATTGAGTCATCAAACAATGAAATAGAAGAAAGTTTTACAGTCAAACTCCTTCAGCACTGTGAACATCCAAGTTTTGTTGAATGTACAAGTTTCTATAAGACAACTAAATGAACATATTATTCCTAATTGGTGTTAAAATAAAATTTCATTCACCTTTTTAAATAATTATTGTAGAATAAGTAATAAGAGACGCACATGACATAAAACAGCTCAAGGGAAACCAAAGTTGTCACTGATGCTGAAGATGCATTGTAAGTCTTTGACGCATAGAAAAAGAAGACATTGGTTTTGAAGTTGGGACTTTAAATTTATTGATGGGACTGCCTCAGCTTGCAGAAACCGAATAGAGATGTGAAACAGAAACAGGAGCTTTGTCATGCATCTCTTTTGGCACTTTTTGACTTTCAGCTACTGATCAACAGAAACCTTACACGACAGCTGAACAAAAAATTAAATATTATTAAAAATAAAAATTATCTCATACTTCCTGTCCATGGTGCTTTTCCATGTATGAACAAAATAAACAAAAAACAAAAACACAGTCCACAGCCCTGAGGTATACCAGTTGGCAAAGCCTCATACAGGCTAAAACAATATATAATGCCATACAAGATTAGGACTTAAAATTCACTCAGCAGCATCAGGAGAAGGTCCACTGTAAAGTAAAGATAAAAGAAAACATATTGAAGAAAACAAACTGTGGCAAAAAAAGAACGTTTATCCCACATAAACACAAGCTCACATTTTATGTACCAGTAAAAACAAAAACCATGCAAGAAGTTATCAGTGATTATGAAGTTATTTGAACAAACTGATTTAGGACTTGCAAATCTTTCTGGATTGTTGCATAACATAAGAAAGTTAAGAATATGTTTTTTCTTTTTAGTTTGAGTGTGTGAAACTAACAGCAGGTATGTTTAGTCTTTTACAAAAGAGACAGTAACACTGGATTCAAAAATACAGTACAACTCTATCAGTCATACTTTGAAAGCAATGTGCAGATTTCAGTTGGCCTTTCAAGTTTGACTGTTATCATTTCAGATGATCCAAAAATCTTGTTGTACTCCAGCAATCTTAATGCATGGCACTGTCATGTTCTTTGTTTCTAAACTGACCCTGATGGGTTTTACTTGCATTTTAAGGTGGATAGTAACGCTGCATCATTACACAAAGTGAACAGGATGATAAATGACTATAGTTAAAGCTAATTATTGCAATGCACAAAAAAACAAGTTTCAAGACAGGCTAAATGTTTTCTTCTGTTTGACTGTGCCACACATGATCAGACCTGTTTTTCAAAGTGCATAGTATACCAGAACTAGAGACTGACTGTGATGCTGCAACTGAACCTAACCAAAGTTACATGTAGTCTTTAGTTGCAAGAAAACCAGCTTTGGTCATTTTTGCAATGTTCTTCTAATGACATGAAAAATTACAAGCTAACTGTGATTATGTAGCTTTTTAGAGGCTGAAAAAAGTAGCCAACAGCCTGAAAAAATACAAACCAATTTTCAGAAGATTAACGGTGGTAAATCCTACAGACTTTTTATTCTTTATTCCTTGCAAGATGAGGTTTTCATCTCATAACAGTGACATTTTAGCTGAGAAGACTTCTTGGGCATTAGTTATTACACACACACTAATAAAATGCTGAACACACACACATTTTCTCAAATGGGTCAAAGTAGCAAACTGCATTCACTCTTGAAATTCCCTGAAGTTGCTCACTAGTACAAAACAAACTCTTCAAATTGGCCCCAGTTCATCTTCTTCATCTGCTAACATTATATGACTGAGACTTTATGGTAGCTAACTCCACCTACTGGCCAGGTAATATTTCACCTGCCATTACTGAATATTTTAACAGTAGTTGTTGAAGTGAAAAGGTGCGATCTACATAAAAAACAAACTGAATTGCATAAAAACCTAAGAACTGAGAACATTTCACCTAAACTATGTCTTCTTCCAAAGTGAGGTCACTTTAAATTCTGAAGTCAATGTTCTAGGTCATTATAACCACCAAAACCATGTATGTGCCTACAAAGCATCACTACAGGCTCTGAGTGAGCAGCACTACCCCAGCCATCTTAACCTACAGCCTTTAACTACCTACATTAGGGACATGATTCTTCATTCCACAGAGGCCTGCACGACACTGAATAAAGACTCCACTTGAACTCTCTGTCTAATTAATACAGAACTACCTTCAAATATGTCTACAGAATCATCTCCCATCCAACATTTGAAAAGGTGTGCGCTGGGTCATTTAGGGCTCCATGTTGGGCAGTAAGATTGCCTGATATTAGACAGAACCATCAACTCATTGCACTCCATTTTCATCTGAAAAATCAGTCAACTGAACTCTTTGGAGTGGGCAGATTCAAAGGTCAGGACTCAGGCAAGCACTGAAGGGCTCTGAGGGACATGCCGCTCCAAAACTGACAAGGGATCAGTGTCAAAAAACGAGGCTGCTTCAGGATCAGAGGTGTTCATGGGGTTGTGTCAGGTCCACTGTCAGAGTTTAGCATTTGAGATGAACCTGCTGAACATAGTTCAGTTCCATCATTTTCTGGTGCCTTTGTGCAGAACTGCTGCTGCGGCTGTCCTCTAAGCTCCTCTTCCTCTTTCTCCAAGATAAACTCTAAGGTGGGCCCTCTGACCGCTCCTTCTTCCAGCTCCCTTTCCTCTGCCAGGCGAAGTTTGATGTTCATGCCTGCAGGTTTTTCTGTCTTATCTGGACAGTGAGGAGGAGACCAAGAAATATGCAAACTTAAAATAGAGAGAAAAACTGAGATTTCACTAGAGAAAGCAACTACAATTTTACCATTCAGCAGTGTAAGGCATCATGTGCCAGTGTTAATTAGTGTTAATAAGCATTAAACACTTTCAATCAATTTTACTCACTTATTCCTATTCAAAAATTACAGTGTCCAGCCATTTCAGGAACAACAAAGCCTTTCTGACTGAGTAATATTATAATATAATGTAGATTTATGTATGTATTTACTAGAAATGAATAGGCTCAGGGCTGATTGTTCAAGCAGCTTGGGAAAGTTAAAAAGCATTGTTAGACAGCTCAACATATTGTTGGTTTCAGCCTCTTCATGATTAGTTTAAAATAAAAGAAACAGACATCACTCCTGTTGTACTTTTATAACCTCCCCATGGGTCCTCACCACGTCCCAGCTGCCTCTCCTTTGGCAGCAGCAGCACATCCACATTGTGATGTTCCTCTAGAGCAGCTGTGAGCACGGCACCCTCACGACTGAACAGGAAGACCAAAGGCAGGGTGATGTCATCAGTGGAATCACCATCTCCAACCATCTGGAAGAGGGGAGATTCCTCACTACTACTTCCCTCACGATGGTCTGAAAAGTAGGATAACGGAATAATCAGAACCACTGAATTATGAGTTCCAGTATCAAGCAGTGATTTTAACATCTATGTATTGTCCTCACCTATAAAGATGACTCCTATGGCTCCTGCCTCCTGCAGCCGACGAGCCTTTGCAGCAAACATGCAGTCACCACGCAGTGACAGAGCAATGCTGCCTTTAAGCTCAACAGAATTATCTATTGGTCCACATGCAGTGTAGGGGGAGGCTTTCACTATGCTGCCTTTCACCTATGGGGCACAAGAGTTTGAGAGTGTTATTGAACTAACTGAATTTCTTATAGAAATGGAGATAAAAAAGAAGTGCAGGTAAAGGAAAACAGGTTACATTATAAGAGCTCAGAAATTATGGGGTTAGAACTTTTTGAATTGTTGGTCATGTTTTCATAAAACACGGGAGCTTTGATGTTGACACTCTACAGTTTTGCTGACTAGAAGCTCACCCCGTGTTCCTGCTTGGTGAGGTCCATTCCAAACTTGGCAGGTCCGGCTGTGAGAACTGTCCTGCCCAGAAACGGAGGGGATATGAGTTGAACGACATGAGGCACCACCTCCTCCTCCTCTGCTGTGTGGCTTACCTCTGCCACAAGTTTAACCCGGTACACTCCTTTGTGCTCCTAAAGGGATTCAAATTTAGAAAACAAGTGTCAAGTTTAATTCGAAGAGAAGTTGTATAATATCACTAATTCATATTTTAGCATGATATATAGAGGAATTTTGGATACTGATACTTTGTGACTTAGTAAACAACACTCCATGTACTTTTTTTGTATTTTGAGCAGTACATTCATTACCCTGACCTAGTTTCCCCTCTATTACTGTTTATAAGCTGCTTAAAAAAGGAAAATAAATTGCTCATCCATTTTCTATGATCATCACATTTCCTTCATCCCCTCACTGTTGGAGAGAGTGTAGCTCAGTGGAAAGGATGAGGGAAAAAAGTGTCATTGGACTAATAATTTTATAAATCTAATTTTCTCAAAGCCTTTCTTATTTGTACAATTTTAAAAACAGTACTGGTTCAACAGCAGGCTATATAAATGATCTGTGTTCAAGGTTCAATAGAGGCATGCTTACAGCATAGAAACACATGGTTCAATGGGTTATTTCAGTGCTTCACTGGAGCCAAACAAACAATCATGTCTCACAACAGGAAGAGAAAAAATGTTTTACACACTTTTAACTAATGCTAAAACTGAGCTACTGAAACCTGCAG
>JAPZDZ010000011.1:10005609-10018880 GCA_029783805.1 Acanthurus tennentii
GTGAATGTCAAGTAAGATGATGGGGTGGAAGAGAAATGTGCATAAAGAATTAAACCAAACAGCAGTCAAGCAGCAGTCAAGAGTTTAGAAAAGAAATAAAACGATCACTTTGCATTGTTTTGATCACGCTGATACTATTATTTTCTCCTTCCTAGTCTGAGACCATGTCAACGAATGTTTGGGTAAGCTGTTGCACACTTTCTACCAGTAATAATATGATTTCAGTTCGGTTTTAGGTTTTAAATGTGGGAAAGCTATAATTGAAGCATATTTGTTCACCTGTATTGTAGGATGACCTGGACCTGCTCCTAGACTCCCCCTCCTCACTGACTGTGACAGTAAGTTGAATCTTCTCTTACCTTAAGTGTGTTCAGGAATACAGAGTTACTGTTTTTATGGATACTGACAAAAGGTAGGCTTAGATGTATTAATTATTAAACAGGATACAATATTAACTCCTGTACATAAAGGTGTGTTGGTACATGTACACTGGGATTACTGTCTGATCCATTGTTATGTGTGAGGCTTTGAGTGTGCTCCTGCTTTTACAGTCCAATACGAGAGGAACTGTGAAGGACAAAGCAAACTTTAAAGCTGACGAGGATGTGTCTGCACTAAGGAAGGCCATAGAGGGCATTGGTAGGCTAACAATATCAGTATTATGAGACAAACATATATAGCAAACTTACTTTACCCAACCTGTCAGCTAGTGGCACAAGCTTTATATCTGTTTACAAATGTTTGTAAACTCATAATGTCTCTGAGTTCAGTGTAAGTGGTAAGCTTGCTTTGTGTTGTTTTCAGGTACGACAGAAAAGACACTAATTGAGGTGCTGACCCAAAGAAGTAACGCTCAGCGTCAGATCATTGCTCATGCCTATGAGAAAGCCACAGGAAGGGTATATTAGTGGACTGATATTTTAAATATTAGACCAAACAAAATTTTCATGATGGTGGTCTGAGATTTATGTGTAATCAACCTCCCTCCACCAGAAATTGGTAGCTGACCTGGAGGGCGACACTCATGGAGACTTTGAGGACGTGTTAGTGGCTTTGGTAACGCCTCCCGCCATCTATGATTGTCATGAAGTCATCAAAGCCATTAAGGTGAGAGTGTGCTGAATAAACAGAATCTTTATTCACCTGCTGATGCACTAAGGCTGCTAACCAGGAGAAATTCATGTGTGTTTCAATGGGGAATATCTTCTGTATAGAATGTACAAAAATGTCTGGGTCAGTGTTCAAAGAAACATTAACATTACATTTTACAGGGAGCAAATATACCACTTTAGGTATAAGTTTAATTTATTTAAACAGCCTTATTTTGCTTCATTTTTTTGTTTTGGATTTATGCAGCTTTTCAATACCCACACCGCAGTCAGAGAACATCACTCAATTGTTGAACTAAATTTTTTTTTTTTTGCAATTCATGTACATCACTTTTGTCGTCTGTCGCATTTAGGGTGCAGGAACAACAGAGAGCACGCTGACAGAAATCTTTGCCTCAAGATCCAACAGACAGATCAAGTACATATCTGAGGAATATCTTTCAGGTTAGTATCTTCAAAACAAAGTATCTGCAATTTTACTGCTTAGACATCGATTCATACTATTGTAAAAGTTTGGGTATTGTGCTGTTTTCTTTCAAGAAACTGGAAGATCGATAATACATGATTTGCAGTCAGAAGTGTCTGGAGATTATGGCAAAGCACTGCTCATCTTGGCAGAGGTACTGTGCAGTTACTTAAAACTACCATGTGTTACCAAAATGCATTCCCAACAAATGAGAATCAGGGCTTAAGCATTAAATTTTTATAAATTTGATATCTCTCAGTATTCCTATCTTATCTCCAAAAATGTGATCTTTGAGAAAAATGCTTTATTTTTGTAACCTGAACATAACTGCTGCTAAAAACTCTTTTATTATGTTGCACAACATTAGATAAACACAATAATAAAGTCAGTAAAAATGGAATGTGTTTTTCTACAAGATCTAATTGGAAAGCTTGTCGTCTTATTATGAACTATACTATTTAGTGTAGATGCTGACTGGTGACAAGAACATTAAAAGTCGTACTCAAAAAGGCTCATCACTTAAATAAGCAAATGGCACATATGTTGGATTTATACTGCATCAAAAAATATGTTCTTCTGTTTCTCATCTCAGGGGAAGAGAGATGAAAGCACCAATGTGGATGCTGCCAAAGCTAAGGCAGATGCTAAGGTATACTCACTACATTTAAAATATCCATTGTGTAGTCCAAAAGTTTTTATATTGGGAGATGAGAAAAAATGTTATAGAAATACTAAAAAAAAATTAATATCACTATTTTGAATATTACATTATTATAATAAAATATCAGAAGTAATAACATATCACAGCCATATTTGCCATTCCCAACATCTTGGTCTTAGTGCATGTACATCTTCTTTTCTGAGTTTATAATAACTACATTGCTTGTCAGCATTTAACTAACTAGTGCAAAGTCACAAAAGGACATGTTTTTGTTTAAAAAAAAGGCAAAGACCTGAAGAGCACACCACTAGCTGAGCTTTCCAACTAAAGCTCAGCTGTAAAAAAAATCCTAAGAACTCCTCACCAAATAATACTCACAAAGAGAAAATTCTACTTAATATATGTTTGCTTTTCCTTTGTATGGTGGGTGGCAAGCTTAAGGTGCATTACCACCACCTTCTATGACAATACTAGAATCGAAAGACAGGGATATAACCTAATCAATGCTTTATTTTTTACACATTATCATGTGTGTATTTTTGACTCAGTATTAATATTGTATTTTATTATATTGCAGTTATTGTCAATACTGAATATTGATAACACCCTCATTTTCAAGCAAATTTAGAATTGTGCATTTTGTTAATAAAACATGTTGTAATCACCATGTGGCTAATGGTGCAGCAGAAAACATTGTAGATCAGTTTCGTCCCTATGTTAGCTTGTTAAGTGTAGTGTTAACATTCTTCTTCATTTGATATTCTGAAATTCTTATCTTGACTTTACACTGCTGGAGCCTGAATGCACCATTCAGCTCAGGTATCGCAGCTCTCTTGCTGATTCAAATCTGAACCTGCTTTTCTTATCCATAACATGTTAAACAGTCCTGTGTTGTGTTGCAACCACTGGATTAGGAAATGAAAATCCTCATATGTCTAGTCTAAAGCTCTTTGTATTTTCTCACTCACTCCTCATCCACCCAGGCCTTGTATGAAGCAGGGGAGAAGAAGTGGGGGACTGATGAAGAGAAGTTTATTGACATCCTGTGCCACAGGAGTGTTCCCCAGCTTCGACAGAGTGCGTACACCTCTTGTACATCTTCTCTGTAAATGCTTATGGAATATAAGTACTAATGTTAAGAGTTTAAAGCTATGTTAGTTGCTCTACGAAGTAACACAAAGGCACAAAAGTGATTTGAGCTAAATGCTAACTTCAGCATGCTAACATGCAAAGCATGTCTGTTTGCCATGTTAACCATTCAAGTTTTGCAAGTTAGCATACTAACATTTGTCAACTACTACGTATACTAGTCACAACTAAAGAGTATTTCATTATTATTGCAGGCATTTAGTCATAAAAAGTACTGACACATTTAAATGTTGACTTTGTATTAGTATTAATCTTCTGGGCATTATGGATACCTGCACCACCAAATTTCAGAGCAGTACGTCCAATAGTTCTTTGGATATTTCATAAAAAGCCAAAAATGTCAAACTCATGGTGTTGTGTGAGATATAGATCAGAGGATTTCCACACAATAATAGATAAAAGTGGGGGACTGACATTGCTATCCTTGTAGTAGCCATGTAGTATTGCTTGAAACATTTAGCATGGCTTAGAGACATATTATAGGAGAGAATATTTGCATTCAAATCTCTTTTTTATTTTGCAGCTCTGGTAGAGTACAAGAATATTAGCAAGAAGACCCTGCAGGAGAGCATTGAGAGCGAGATGTCTGGTGAACTGGAGAAGCTACTGGTGGCTGTTGGTGAGAAAATGTGTCACATTTTCTGCCTATGTCTGCTTCAGTTGTCCATCTTTGTTGAGTTCAATCTTTTATCTATATCGGTTAAGTTAACTACTTTACATGGAGACCCATTTAATGTTGTATAAACTTTTTTTTGTTTAGTGAAGTGTGTGAAGAGTGTCCCTGTATACCTCGCCGAGAGGCTTTTCAAAAGCATGAAGGTAAGCTGTACAATAAGTCCATTTGTATCATGAGGGCCCTCTAAAACCCCAAAGCCCATAGTTCTACCAGTGGCTCCCCAAACAAAATCCACACATTGTTTGGTTGCACTCTGTCCTTTTATAGCCACACCATGCAATTTTATTCTTCACCACTGGTGTGGAAAGGAATGTTAGGCTACTGTTTTATTGCTGCTGCTGCTTTGACTAAATATGCTAACTGGCTCTAAAGCAGATAACCAAAAAACAAATGAAGCTGCAGACACAGAAGCCAGCCAGTATTGCAGGGTATTGTGTGTTAACTTGATATGAGCAGCTGCTGAGAAAGAGGATTTTGATTTATCCAGGTTCAATTTGTGCCCTTGCTTTTTTCCTAAATTTTCTTTTATCCAGGGTGCAGGTACCACAGAGTCCATTTTGACAAGGATACTGGTCAGTCGCTCTGAGATTGACTTGATGGATATCAGAACAGAGTACAAGAAGCTGTTTGGATGCTCCCTCTACTCACAGTTAGAGGTCAGGACACGGCACCCTACATAACATAAAGGTCCAGTGTGTAGGATTTAGGGGGATCTGTGTGTAGAATATGGTAGAGATGGGATATAATGTTCCTTAATACACTTTTATTAGTGTTCAGTCACCTGAAAATAAGAGTTGTGGTTTTGGAAGCACAAAGGATTTTCTTCCTACAGCTTCCTACAAAGGAAGCAGGTCCTCTGTACAGAGATACTATGTTGCACTGCCATGTGTCTACAGTTGCCTAGAGTAGACAAACATAAGGCTGCGGAGGTATATTAAGCAGGGTGCAGTCTGCAACCTCACCACTTGATGCCACTAAATCATACACACTGTACCTTTAAATTTACATTTTCACTGTGTAAATGTGTTTAACCTGTTGAGTATTGTTGTATCTTAGTTTGAGACATTTGACATGTAGTCCCCATTTTTTGGATGACATGTTTTAAAACACAAACATGATTTCCTTATATTTTTTTTAAATTCTGTCTCTTCATTTGTTTGTGTAGTCTGAAGTGTCGGGCAGTTACGGTGACGTCCTCAAGCATCTATGCGGCCAAGACAACTAAGTCCTCTCAACTTCTGTGATGATAAAAATGGTGTGACGTCCAGCTTTCCCCCACGGCAGATCGGAGGAACCAAGTCTAATAATAAGGATGACTGCTTGCTGACCCTCCCGACAGGCATCATACTGAGACATTTGCTTGAACCTAGCTTTAACTATATCTGGAACTAACCACCTAGAAATGCTTCTTAATGTGGAATTCCAGTAATGTTCAGCCAGACACAGATGTTTTTAACTACAGTGCAATGCAGAGTGAATTTTTAACACACAAATACTAAAGAAAAAGCTTTTATTTTTGGATTTAAAGATGCTGTTGTCTTTGTGTCTTTTTGAAACCATTAAATATCTGTATTTCATGTGACTGAGAGCTGTTTCAATTGCACACTTCTTAATACTTCATCTTAAGTTTTTGGTCGACATAATGCAAGAGGGGCCACATACCTTCAAATAACTCATGTCATACATCAAACATTTTAAAACAATTTGGTTGTACTGTTTGATGTGAGTGAAAAAAAGAAGACGACACAGTGCCATTTATATAAAAAATAGCTATTTTATTTAAGGGTCTTATTTATGTTACTGTAACCGACTCCTACACAGGTCATTAGAACCTTGTCTCCTCCTTTCCTTTCGTCTTCTAAAGATTTCTGAACCTCAACCTTGAACATGATCTGGAAGAAATCTTTAATGTGTCTGAGGAACTCGATCCTGGAGGATACAGAGAGATGGGAGGAGACGGAAAGAGACACAGTTAGAAATCTGATGAAATGTATGTCCATAAATAACAAAGTCTGGGAGTTTCAGAAGACAGTGTCCTGGCTGTACTCCAGGAGATCCAATCTCTAATGCACAATACCTCCAAGTTAGGAGACTGAACAAATATGAGACAAGGGCATTTTAAATAAACAAACAAGGAAAAAATGCAAAGTTAAAACGGGCATTTTTGAATAAACACCACTAAAGTGAAAGGCTGTGTAATTTGTCATTCGTCAGCATTACCTGAGGAGGAGGAGTGCATTGTGATGGCACTGCCAATATTCAGTTATCATAGTACTGTACTTGAGAGGGACACAGCACCGGTACCATGATAACTGAAAATGGACAGTTCATAGTTTGCTCCTCGTTCCAGTTGATGATCACATCCGAGGTAAACTGTGTTCAATTGCTTTTCTGATTTCTTTCCTGTATCTGTACATATTTTAAACTGTCTGTTTACAAGAAATTAATCTAGTAAAAAAACAAAAAATTAAAACTGTAAATAAGCTCATTGTTTATTCACCAAGCAGCTCTGTATGATCTGACACTGACCATGTAACTGCACAGCTGGCCAAGTCCCATGACAATGCATGTCTTTGAGAGCATGTGAAAAACTTTTGAAGAAAAAAAAGGTCCAAAGCCAATTGACGTGAGCTGGGGCTGTTTTTTCAAAACAAATCAACAATTTTTTGCCTATTTTATAACAAAGATTCTTAACTTAGTATAGGCAGAAAGCTTTCTGAGCTTAATGAGAGAAACTTACAGTGTACTGCAGCTGCCTGTGTGGATTCACAACAACTTTTGGATGCATTAGGACAGTAAATTTAGAGCCAAATTTTTCAGTGACAGTCAGTTCAAAACAATACTGAAAAGCTTTAAATGCACAAAATAGTCCAGTTTTTGCCCTTGTTTCAAAAAAGAGACAGTATCTTCATAAGCTGTTTACAAAAATATAAAAAGAATGTTCCACTAACATTGCTGTCTATATGCAGTCATGCATTTCCTGTTTAACAAACACAGCCTCCTTTCATTTGTTCAGCCAACTCCTTCAAAAGTTTGGCATTGCACTTTTTGTGCTATTTCAAAAACATATTGGTTTGAAACATTTCTAGGTGTCTTTCTATTTCCAACCAGAAATGTGGGCTTTCCTATTCTGTATTCATATCTGCTAACCCTAACCCTCACAATGAAAATCCAAATGAGATTTAAAATATTGTCATATTAGAAATAATAATAGAATTCAAGTGCGTACATAAAAGTAGTCAATGAGGCAGGCGGCTGATCAGTGTTTTGTAGCCTCTGTTGTTTGTTTGTCCAGCATTTTGTGCTTAAAAGTGGGACAAGAACTTTGGAACACTGTCTCTTGCCAAGATCGGACAAGTAAAAGAATAACAAGATGTTAGGTCCACTCCATTTTTCATTTGGACAAAGTGCATCTGTTTAACAACTTATGAATAAGCCAAGGTTTGTTGAGTTTACAGGGGCAGGGAAATAAGTGTGTGTGTGTGTGTGTGTGTGTGTGTGTGTGTGTGTGTGTGTGTCCATTACTGAATGACAGTAGCTTACGTGTAGGGGGAGAGGGGTCCGAGCAGAACCTTTGACACGTCCTGTTGGCCAAGGGTCATCAAAAGCAGTGCCAGGCTTTGATTGGATGAATCCACGCAGCCGCCCTAGAACAGATGGGAGAGGAGGGGCAGCATGTTTCAGCAACAAAAACAACTCAGTAACACGTCATGGAGGTGGAGATGTTTAAAAGGACTCTGCGACCCTGATGCAGGGGACTGATTATCTCAGGTCCAACACTGACTCCCCCTTTTTTTTTTAAAGATCTAGGCACAAATTTAGGGTGACATTGTCTTAGACCTAAACTTTAATCGATTTTAAAAAAGCGAATCAGTGCTTTTCCTGATCTTAATGAAAGACAAACATACACCCAAAGCTACAAGCATGACACATTTTGAAACAATTATTTTGCACTTTTGTTGTGGTTTTTAGTCCAAGGAGGAAACAAGGACAGGATGCAGGGCTTAATGCTGCAACTGTGGAGTTTTATAATTACTTACAACACTTTCCACAAACTTATACCCTGTCAATTGTCTTCCTACGTGTTTCTCTCTTCTTTTTTCTCTCTTCACTTTTCCTTTTTCCTGCTTCCCTTTTTCGTAGACACAGAAGAATTAGAGGATAGAGGGTCCTCTCTCCATATCCAAGTGATCACATGCCATTGTAATTACTCAGTGACAGTTATGTACTATTCACCAGGCTAACCCTTATGCGACACCGGACACACCCAAGACCTTTTTTTAATCCAAAATTAACTATGAAATAACTGTCTTTGGGTGATTTTATCAGTTTAAGTTGATAGTAAGACTTTCTTGTTCTAACTTAAGGCACTGTGACCATAGTTTAACTGCAGCTATTTAAGGTCAATTTCTTCAAGTATGTGCGTGGCCTGGTCATGCAGTGTTATGGCATTGTGACAGCTTGTTAGCAAGAATATGATTCAATTACATAATTATATCATGGAAACCTTGGTGAAACTAAGGTAACATTGTCCAAATTGTTGATGAGGCAGAAACTTGACTTTGCTGCATTCCCTCGACAAGTGGATAAGACTGACCAAACATGGTCTGCTGGAAAAAAAAACCTCTAGACCTGCAGCCTTATTGGTACTCATTTCCACTCCCCAAGCCTTAGAAGTAGCAGTATGAAGGATTAACATTATAAAGCACAAACTAAATCCATCTTAATGTCACTACTTTTTTATTAAAAAAATGTTTTCTGCATATATACTCTCCACTATATGGATACATGTGTCAGTTATGCATATTTGACTAATCATGCTTAATTTGCCTCCAGTAAAAACTCAACAGTGCCTATTAAAAAAGCCAGAGACCAAGAGATTTTAAGCGAGGATTCATCCATCCTGAAACCACATTTCTCAAATTTTTTTTCAAAAAGCGGAGAGCAGATAAAGTCAAGAGAAATAAATAATATATTTAACCTGATCACCTTACCTTTCCACGCTGCTGTACAGAGCTAAAGAAATCCAAATGACTAATGTGGTTCCTGAACAGTTTCTGGCATGTCTTTTTCATCAAGCAGCTTCATTTCAGGGAAGCAATATAACAAAATTAACACCAGCTAGTTTTCAGGCCCTGCCTTTAAGCAAAAACATGAGACGGTTAAGATCTCCCAAGGGGCCTGCAGCCACCAACCAGCCACAAGGCCTCATGGAAAGTGAACGGAAAACCCTTTCCCCACAATCAAGTTGAAGAAAATGTGGAAGCGAGTTCTGTGATAAATAAATCTTCAGAGTAAGGGTCAACTTCCGAGCATTTACAGACAATCCAAATACAAAATAGTCGAACAACAAATTGAGAAAATGCCTACAACTTAAATGAAAAATTAAAACACTTTCTAAGCTTCAGAGTGAAAAAAGCAGATGGTTAAAGGTCAAAAGCTTTTTTCCTGATGACTGATTTTTTACCTGATTCCACACCATTCTTACTAGAAAGGAGGTTCTCAATTTAGTGAGACGAGTGGAAAGCGATACCTTGACTAAAAGAGAAAATCAGGTTCTAGGTTGACAACTTCCCTAAAGGTCTTAGGACTCTATATTATCACAGGTACAAGCAACTTTTTGCTACTTTTTTTACTTGTAGCTCTCAAGCCGAATATACTCACACAAATAGCAAACATTGACATGAAAACATTCTGGAATGACAAAAGTCTCCTTTAAGTTCTAAAAAATAAAGCTCATTTAACTCAGACATATTCAAGAGTGCTCCACTTACATCAGGTCATGTCCGGTATTGATGTTGCTCCCAAAAACAAAATGTCCATCGAGTAGCTTGGGTTTACTACAAGACGACTGTACTGATTAACCATAAAACAAACAGACACACACATACAGAGCAACCATGCCCTTTAATGCGAATCCAGCAGATTTCTTTCTCGGTTTTCAAAAATTAACTATTCCAGCACAAGAGTCACACGTCCATTTGATTCTGACATTCTGCTTTCTCTTCTCCTCTTCTCTGCTCAAGCAAATTATCCTGTCCTCCTTCCACAGCTAGGTATTAAAATTAGCAGTTATTCAAATGTTGTTTAATTTTCAAACTGGTGAATCTACCTGTTCTACAAGTTTTAGTGGCTTTATGGAAAAATAAACAAAAAAGGACTAAAATGAATGGATTTCTAGTCCACCACCCTCTCAGGCTGCTAAGAAGAACTGTTAGCTACTGTCTGTGTTGCTTGGAGTTAAGAGGATGCATCCAACAATATTCCTGTTTCAGAGTTAATCAGCACTACCCTGACCAGCTAACTGGACTCACATGGCTCCTATGAGAGGCAGAGCTATGTGGAGCCAAACTGAAGTCACAGAAACGCTGGATCTAATTGGACATATTCTGATGAAGTGGGCTCTTTTTCCTGCGTGACTATGTGAAATTATTTTTGCCTGTTGCACTTTTTAGCAACAACCAACTTATTCTGCCTTATAGCCGCTATAAGTTAAGCCCCCAATACACATAGGTACAAAGATATGAAAACATAAAATGTATGTCTACGAGAGCTTTTTTCATGACTGAACATGTCCACTCACGAATTCCTCATTTATCAAGCTTGTTTGATAAACACCGTTCAGCTGACACATAAGCTAACCGGCTGTAATGCTGGTGTGAGCGAAGTCACTGATCTCTGACCTGGGCACACAGACTGCATGTAGATTTCTACAGCCCTGAACTGTTCAGTGTTAGAAAAACAAGGAATTATGAAATAAATCAACATAAAAATAAACAATGTAAAATTTCATACTGTAACTTTTCATGCTGTGGGGTTTGACATAAACTGCCTTCTAGAGAGTCAGTTGCTGAGTAAAACATTCAAAAACCAGTGAGCAGTAAAGGTCGGACTGAGTATTGATACAGAAATGTATCCCATCTCTTTCTAATGCTGTACTTCCTTGATACTTTAGCATCAAACAGCTGTATTTCTAATAAACATGCAGGTTCTATAAATAGATCCTCTTGCCAAAATCAACTTATCATAGTCACTAATTCAGGAAATAAACCCACATTTTTCTGCTTTGTGGCAGTTCAGCCTCTCAGAAGCTGGCTGTTTTACATTGGAATGATGGCACATATGAACAAGGACAAGTAGTAATAAAGAGGAACTATGCTAAGACTGTCTGCACTTTACTGTATATTTTTTATCTAAGTTGTTGTCCACTTTGAAACTAACACTGTAATGCAGTGAATATTTACTTTAAGCCCTGCTTTTTGCCTTCAAAAAGTATTTTTTACTTCTCAAGTACACAGACATTATATTGCAAAATACTTGAATGGATGTATATTTTTTATTTGTTTTGCCGTTTTGAAACTATGAAATGAACATTAGGTCTTACTTTTTTTTTTTTTTTTAATTTAGTCATTCATAGGAATAAACCATAACTCTGAACAACAGCTGTTGAAAAAGGACTGCTTAGAAATAGTTTTCAATAGAAACACTGGAACAATTACTGTAATAATACTCAAAAGTGGTGGGAGCGCTTGCTGGTTTGCCACATAGAACTGAGGATCCAAGAATTCTGAACAGAACCAGTTGGAGAACCAGAGCTTGTTTAGTGATAAAACACCATTACAAACACCATGACAAAAAACACTGGACACTTCAGTTTCTTTCTACCAGTCGAGTCTGTTTGGCCAAACAGTTTCTCGGATGAATTCCAGACAGGGCTGATTAACAGGGAATGTGGGTAAACAAGGGCAGAAAATGTCATTGTTGCTCAGATTCTAATGTGTTTTGACTGTGTGTGTGTGTGTGTGTGTGTGTGTCAGGTATTCCCCAAGAATTCTGCTTTGTCCAGAAATAGGCTGACAAGTGACTCTGCAGCTGCTGTGTGAAGGGCAATTAAGACCTGATATCAACTTTCAATGATAAGGGAGATTTCCAACATAAACACAAGTTTAAAATGATGCATCTCTCAGACAACACCCAATGACAAATTACTGTTAGGTGTTTTCTGTAAACTTTTATCAGACTTGTTGAAGTTGAGCACAGACATGTTACCACTGAACCTGCTAGATCTATGCAAATGAAACAGAACAGGCTTGGTATCATTTTCAATGGCAGTTATTTTGTACATCAGTAAGGTGATGAAAGAGCTCTGTAGCATTAGAGCAACTGAAACACAAACCTCATGAGCAATAATGTAGCAACACCTTGTTTTTCCTCACTGCTTTTATTTTATCTACTGCCTTCAAAAGCCAAAACAATATGAAGCCCATTTTCACGGTAGGGCATCGCAATTCAATATCAAGCCTATTGCTTTTTCCACTAAACTCGCTATTCTCTTGCTTCTCTCTGCAAGCCTGGAAATGTTGGCAGGTTCCTGAGTATGACTGAGAGTCTCAGCCTGGTTTGCAATGGAAAACATCTTGTGTAATCTTCTCTCTGCATCTCAGTATGTTGAATCTGTTAAGGCGGTGTGCAAAGAGTAGCTGCTTGAATTTAAAAACTAAAAATCGATGTCAAAGACCAGAATAAACTGAATTCAGGCTGAGACAATTGACACCGGGGATCTTTTATTTGATGACTGTGCTGTATGTGAGTGTCTTTGCAGCACCTACCCGATGCACCTCCTCCAGCAGCAGTTGGGCACAGTTCCTGCCAAGATCCTCTGGTAGCACGGGGTCTCCTTGCCCTTGCGGAGTGGACGACATCTCAGCACTGAGAAAGGAACCATTTAGCGTCTCTGCCACCAGGGTCAGACCAAAACCTGGAGACCTAGGGTTAACCAACAAAAATCATTTTAAGAATTTACCTGAATCAGTTGAGATCATTTAAACTTTTTAAACATTCACAAGACATGTTTTTTAAAATCTGCACTGTAAAAGGGACTCTGAGAATTGCAGTACTGGATGACTATCCAAGGTTCTAGGTATTGTGTAACTAACTAAGTCTTATCCACTGTTGAATACTGTTCAGAAATGATTGTTTATTATCTTTGACCATTTTATGATAGCGGATTTTTGACTAATGATTGTTCATTATACATCTATTACTGGATTGTCTCAAATATATACAAGTGTGGATGACATTAAATGTTTTTTAGACTTTAGTGAGAGTAAAACTGAGGTCCTGATATTCTGACCCAGTGTGGCCTGTGATTCCCCTCATATGGGCTAGTGCTAATTCACACTTGTGATGTTAAATCTACTGCTAAAAATG
>JAPZDZ010000011.1:10063553-10075356 GCA_029783805.1 Acanthurus tennentii
TGTCTGTCTGTCTGTCTGTCTGCCTGTAGGGGAGCCAGATCAGGAAAGGCCACTGTAAACTGTTGTGTCACTCCAACATGTGGGTTTATGAATGAATGAGTAAGTGAGACATGATCACCAATAAAGCTTTCACTTTGCTTTTCTGCTGGCACTGTTGTGTAGGTGACTTCTTTACTGGAATGAGATGTTGACTCGGTGAGTAAGAGTTCCTCAGAAATATGAACTTTTTCCTGTGAGCTTCATTGGAATACACTGGAATTCATGAAGAAGTCAACACAAGAGGAAACACTGAGTTACCATTATTGAGTGGTCACATTCAAGGTTAAATGTTAGTCATACTTTTTATAATATGTATGGAAAAGATTTATCTGATTATTATCAGAAAATCAGGCACTCATTAGGCCTGGGAGTGGGGAAGAGATTGCCAGCAGTGCAGCCTAGCGTCAGTGTTTTAGCTGTCAGCATTTACACCACAGTTTCTTCATGAATTGCATTTTCCAGATGATAATGAAATTTTCCAATAGAGCTTTATAATGATTTACCAAATTGATGTGATGTTACATGTAATGACCATGGTAGGATTTTGATGGAAGTAGCAGTTAAACGTCGATTTTGTGAAATGTAGGCTTTTTTTTTTTTTTTTTTGGAAGTTTAAAAATCCCACAGAAAAACCGTCAGCTTGTAAGCTGTGAAGTGTGTCTTAAGTGTCCCTGACTCATTTTGAAGCTGATTCTCATGGCTGAGCAGACACAATAGCAGATACACGTTCACACACATACACACAGATAGATAAGAAAGAAGATGAGCCATCACTCACTAAGCATCTGGTCTTTAAGAAATCATGCCTGCTCTTTTTTCCCACAGTCTAGTTGGCCCCAGGATAGCATAGCAGTGCAATGACACCTGTGTGTGCGGGTGCACATGTGATTTGTATCTGCCTGTGCGTGCGCATGTGTGTGTCTGCTTGCTGTGTGTGAATTGTTGAGCCAGCTTCCTGCGTCTATGTTTTATATACCAGTATATCTAATTATATTAAATATGTTGTTAACATTTTTCTGTTCATATTTTAAGAGCCCTACTTAAGTATTATATAAAATGTAGATACAGTTGAATCCCCTAGCTAAAGAGGTACCATCCATGACTTGCAGTCATGTAATTTTTTTGCAGTTCAACACCTCAGGTCAACTCCAGCACCTGCGTTGTCCTTTCCAGACTCTAAGGAGCTAAGCTCTGTCCCTAGATAAACCGTGTATCCAACCATGTTTATTCAAACAGCCTGTATTATTCAAACAACCTCTTCGCTGGCTTGTTTGCAAACTGCCGAAAGGACAAGATGGGAAAAGGCCTTTCGGTGAGGACAGCAAACCTACCATTTAAATAAACTCTGACTAGTGATGCAATGCCTGAGACATGGCCTAAGTATGTCTTTCATTTCTTCCTCTTCTACTCATCAGGTCTCACCTTCTGCTTCCATTTTCTCTTCTTCTGCCTGTTTTTTTCCTCTCTCTCTGTCATATTTGCTCATTTCAAGTGAACACAGTCATTTTTAAATCTCTTATGGTTTTGTATGAAACATTTACAACATAAAATAATTTACATTTTTTTGCTAGTTACTTTCCGTCTGCTGTTCCTTGGCAGATATTCAGTGTCATTTTAAATGCATATCAGAATTTGTTTTGATGCAACAATCAGCCTGTGCCTTCTGAGACAACACAAGGATAAAATTGTAACATACAGCAGCACTATATATTTTTGCTGTTTACAAAACCCTTCTTAGTTTTGCCACCACACCTTCTCTAATTCCCATTTACTTGTTTCCCCTCTTTTGCTCCCCAGCATTTTTTTCTCTCCCTCCCTCTCTGGATCTTATTCTCCCTCTGACCCTCCACTTGCCCCCCCCTCCATCTCCCCTGCTCTCTTCCTCACCCACTGTTCTCACCCTGCCTCCATGCTTTGCTCCACTCCCAGTCTCACTCTCCTCCGTTTCAGATTAGCCAAGGCGAGGAATCCGGTGCAGCCGGCAGCTGGAATGTCCTGTTTGTCTTGCTCTGTTTGTGCGTGTGTGTGTGTGTGAAGTTGGTGAGGCTGGTGCTGCTTTTTGATGTGTTCCATTGTCTGAGAGCCAAGCTGCTTCCTGCCCCTGCTTTCCCCAAAAGCCTGAGAGAAACTGAGAGGAGGAAAAAGAGAAGGAAGGGAAATTGCCAGAAATATTGCATTTACAGGTTGAGATGGAGAGAGGGAAGCATGAAGTTGAAATAAGTAGGAGAAAATAGCAAGGGTCGAGGGGGGAGGAAGATGGCTAGGAAGAGAAGGATCAAGCAGGAAGTAATGGAGGGATGGAAAAGGGAGGAGAGAGTTAGAAAAGGGAGGAAGAGAGGTGAGAAGGAAGGAGGGAGAGCTTCAATAGGGCTTTTCCTCCAAACACCAATACAATGAAGCAGTGCGTAATTTCCCATGTCACCCACACCCACACACACACGTACACACAAACATACACACACACTTTCTCATAGCTGATAAAGCTTTATTCTATATTCAGGTAGTTCAGTATTCTCTCATACAATATCTCATGTTTGCTGTTTCTGCAGTCTGTGTGTGGTCTGATACTGTGGACAGCACAGACTGCAGATATCAGAGGATGTGATATTACAGACAAAAAAAAAAATGAGCAAAACAGTGCGATAAAGATAAGAGAAGAGATGCACCAGAAGAAGATGCCTGTGAGAAGCAAGAAAGTTTAAAAAACAATTGCAAAGTAATAGAACACTAAAGGGGAAAAAATGGCTCAAAATGCCATTTGGATGCATGTTATGTATGTGGTACATTTTCCTGTGAAAGTGTGGACATGCATAAATCATTCAACATGTGTTTTTGTGTGTGTGTGTGTGTGTGTGTGTGTGCAAGTAGCTGGCCGGTAGAGGGGTTTCAACGGGGCAGAGCAGAGCATTCCTGCTGGGTGGTGATGTCATGAGAACTAGCTCTCTGCTCGCAGACAGACAGCCCTGTTTATGTTCCCTTCCAGAGGAGAAACCACACTGTGTGTCTGAATGTGTGAGTGTGTGTGTGTCTCTCTCTCTCTCTCTGTCTGACTGCGTTATTGGCTCATGGGGGAGGTGGGGAAGCCGAGAGGAACTCGAGAGGGTCTACTTTCCCGTGCCGCTTAGGGAGAGGGAACCACTTACTGATGCCTTCCTCTGAAACATACACACAGAAAGAGGAAGTTTCTCATGTTTTTCAGAGCACAGTAGCTGCACCACCAGACTGTGCTGCTGTGAGTGATTGCCCTCTGCTTCTAAATAGTCTCTTAAGGGAGGCAAATTTCTTTGCAGAATAATAACCAAGCTTGGGTCAGCTAATGGCAACAGTACCACACAGAAAACTGATATGAACCCATTAAAAACACATTATTGTTCACTCTGCTAAATAACTTCCAAATGCATGCATTTTTTAGTATAAGTGTGACTTGACTATGAAAACCAATTGCCCAAATAGGTCAGAGATGTGCTGATTAGAAATTTGAAAGTACAGATTTGTGAACCATTGGATTCAATTTATTTTCCCAACTCATGCATGTGGACTAATGCAACCATCATGTCTGGATTCCAGGGGGCATACCCACAAATCTTGCTGCCGCCAATGAAATTTGAAATCAAATAGGTAACTTTAGAAAAATGTTGTGAGAACTAGCTCTAGCAATCATGTTTTGAGAAGCTCAGATACTGCTGGTATGACTGTCTTTGTGTCTGTGGTCACGGTATAATGATTTCTCTTGCGATAGTGAAATGTGATCTTCAGTCTTTGGGGCTTAGTGAATCATAGCTCAGTCTCCCACACTCAACACGCAGTGCAACATAGCAAAACCATCTGAAGTCAGTCTGCACACGTTTAGAGTGATAAAGAACTCTTGTCAACCATGCTAATACCTGCCAGTGAGAAATATCTGATATTTAGAGCAAATTTTCCAAACTTTTCCAAGTTTAAACCCGAAAGAAAAATTGATTGTTTACCCAGGACCGAAAATTACAATAATACATCAATGACTGCTTTAACATCATACTCAACTCAAAAAAATATTGGAACAGTTTGGGGAATGTAATAAAAAAAAGAAAGCAGTGACTTCTTAATTTACTTTTCCTTGTATTTTATTGCCAACAGTATGATCAAAAGATATTTTAATGTCATGTCTTGTTAACTTAGTTTAATTTGTAAATATACAGCCATTCAAGCCTGCAGTACATTCCAAAATAGTTTGGATGGGGGAAACTAAGAAAAAGTACTGGGGTCAAATAATTAAAACAATGTGATTTGAAACAGGTGAGGTCAGCAATTGATTGTAATCTTGATTAAATGATTAATCAGGCATAGAAGCTGCATCCAGGAAAGGTGTAGTCTTTGAGGAGCAAAGATTGGCTAGATTGGATTGCTAGTTTTTCAGAAAATACAGTAGCAAATCATTAAAATGTTTTAAAAGAATGTTCCTTAAAGTAAGACAGGAAGATATTTGGATATTTGAACCACTACAATGCTTAATATAATTTTGGATGAATTTCATTGCGGCAAGGGCTGAAGCATATTGCTGAAACACCCGTCATCTTTGAGCCTTCACACAATGTTACATCTAGGACCTTTTTTCATCTATAGCTGATATAAGCACATGGGCTCAGGATTACTTTGGCAACCATTTGTCAAACAATGAAACAATGCCAGTTAAAACTTTACTGTGCCAAAAGGAAAGATCTATGTTAACTGTATCCAGAGGCACTGTTGACTTCTCTGAGCCCAGAGGCATCTGGAGTAAGCCATCACACAGCGGAAATGTGCTTTGTGGTCACATGAATCAGTATTCCATGTCCTTTTTGGAGGAGATGGAAGCTGTGCGCTGCAGGCCAGTGATGAAAGGGAACATCCAGACTTATCCGGGGTCCAGGGTCTGTCATGGTATGGGCTCGTGTCAGTGCCTTTGGCAAACTTGCAGTTCTTTGAGGGCACTATTGATGCTGAAAAGTGCATAGAAATTTGAAGCAACATATACTACCATCAAGACGACACATTTTCTAGGGACTCTAACGCAAATTCTGACAAGACAATGCAAAACCACATTCTGCTTGAATTACAAAGGCTTGGTTGTGTAAGGGAGGGTGCAGGTGCAGGACTGGCCTGTCCCTAATAATGAATATGTGTTGCATTTTAAAAAGCAAAATACAACAATGACCCAAAAAATGGTCCTTTAATGCTTTCTCGGTCCCATCCCTAAATATGGGAGATGCTGGTTTAAGGTTGTTTTTATCATAACTCTATGGCACACGGGCCTACTTTAGTTGCTTTGGTTACTCCTCCACATGCTGTCATGCTGCATGTGGAGGCAGCCAAGCTGGCTCACATGTGATTTTACAAATGAGACCTTTTGGCAGAAACCTTTTCTTTTTTTTTAATCTTCTATTTAAAGGGATTTTTTGAACTATGATCTGATTGCTTTGACTTCTAGGAGAGAGAATAACTTGACTGTAGGCTTAAGCCAAGAATATTATGGTTACATCAGTTTTTGTGAAGACAGAAAACTCTAAGGCTAACATTGAGCCAGTCTTCTGTTTACTGGTTGATTCAAAACTGCTTATTATCCTGTAGTTGACATTAAATTACAAAATTTACTATGAAGTTTGTAGGATTTCATTCCAGTTAATTACATGGTCAAACTGCACCGTGGCACCCACCTCTAGATTTTAGAGAAATTGTTGGACTAAAGGTTTACGATTAGGGATGCAGGCATATTTTTCACATATTTATGACACTGTTATGAGCTGTGGTGGACATTTGACAGGAAATAATTGTATCTGGGAAGAAAAGTAACAAGTACGAGGCAGGTGTGTGCTTATTATGACAACATCCATTATGACATGAGGGAGTTTTAAGGGAGCAAATTATGTTATCCTTGCCTGCTATGTTTTTGTTAATGTTAGGTTATTAACAGGATAATTTTAGCTACCTTTCAGCACACAGTTGCTGTCTCTCTGTACAATGAATGTGTGTGGTCTATGTGCTTGAAGCCACATATACATAGAAGTATTGAAACTCTGTGTTTCGGGTGTCTTCTTATCTCTGATTTTTATTCTATCCACCAATCACTGATTTACACCTTCAGTGTCATAAGAATGTGGTTAATTCTGCTATTAGACTGACATTTATATCTTCACACCAACAACCTCATTTGTTCATTTTTTTTTTAGATTGTTTTTTAGATACCCCACTGTTTGTGCATGCTGTGTGTTAGTGCAAGCTTGTGTGTGCAGTTTCCAAGAATGAGTTGTATCAACAATTAAATTTAAACCTCATGGAGACAGAGATAATACATGGTAACCCCCAACATAGACTGTAGTTTGTGAACTCAGTCATTTTACTTTATTGTTTGTGTGTCGTTTTTATGCTCCTGTAATGTTTTGTACTTGATTGTGTGTTTTTACAGTTATGTGAATATAGGTCTGTAATGTCTTCTTAAATGGTCTATTCTGGGAGTTGTGTCAAGTTTTGCTGTTGGTTCCTCCATGTTTAGGTCTTGGGAATGAGAGGCCAGCTCAGCCTTGAAACTTTCAATGAAGTTTTGCTGTAATTCTTCCTAAAACCTTTGCTTTGCGTGATGTGATGCTATCAGGAGGTGAGAAGTATGTTTGCTTTGGGAGACGCGGGTTTGGCAGACACACGCTTATGCACATTTTCTCAATTTTGTTCACTCTTTCCTCTCTCTCACTTGTAGAGTCTGATTGAAGTGAAAGTCTTTGTATGGTGGGAATGGTTACATGCAGACACCCTCCTACCCTCAGGGAGCTAAGAGGTAGAAGGCTGGAGAGGTCAGGCTGCTAGGCCTGGGAAAGGCCTAAAAGAGGGGTGAGTGGATAGAGAGAGAGGGTAGATGGATGGATTGATTGAAATCAAAAGAAAAATGAGCACAGAGAGCACAGAGAGGAGATATATAACAAACACATAAGCAACAGATGGGAAGATGGAGATGAACTGAATATGGCTTGGTATTGTAAGTTTTAAGAAGGGAGAAAGGAAGATAAATTAAAATAAGAGTGAAAGCCAAGACTTTGGATTTCTTGGACTTGTAAGCTACTGTGAGACACGCAGGATATAAAAGGGATGGAAAATAGACCACCATTAGGTAAAAAAAAAAAAAACAACAAAAAAAAACCAAGATGATGATGCACATCTTGCGTCTTTCCCCATTTCCTCCTTCTCCTCCTCCTCCTCCTCTCTCAGGCCAAGGAAAACCGATGTGCAATGTTTCTCATAGGAACTGGATTCCAGCATTTTAACTAATGCCATGAAGTCTGCAGCATGTGTTTGCATGCATGTATTCTTGTGTGTACTCTCTCTCGAGATCAGCGGCTTTACATATGCACCAAGTACAACATAACCTATCAAACAATTAGTGGGAGCAGTTTTTTATACTATGGTAGTTTTTTTTTTTTTTTTACATCTACAGATGGGCGTATTTAGTCTGTAAAGTTGTCATTAGAGGAAAAGGCACCTGGCATCTCTTCCTATGATGCCAGGTGCCTTTTACAAAGAGGAGATAAAGACTGGACCAAATGCAAATATAAATGTAGTTACAAGCTCAAGGTAGTATAATGTTATAAACAAGCATTTTAGTGCTCAATCTTAGGTATTTTTATGGACAGCATTGTGGTGTCAGCCTGATATTGGATTAAAGCTGCACAACTATATTAACTTTTTGAATGCCAGTTATTCTTGTCATTTCATTGCTGAACTCATGTTAACTTTTAGACGAAATGTTTGTATTTGCATGTGGGCTTTTAGAGGGTACGTGATTACGGATGTGACTGGGTGTGTGGTGGTGTAGTATCAGTGTACTGTTTGGGTGTGAGTGTTTGTGGTTAAGGGTGTAACCTTCTTGCATGGTACGCTGCTACCTAGTAACTGTAAGACTGTTCAAAGTGTGTGTGTGTGTGTTCATTTGTTTGTGAATTCGTGAGAAGGAGAACTTTCAGTACATCCCACCAGCTCCAACCAAAGCCGCATATTCATCAATGAATTAATGTAGCGACTCAAGCCACGCAGCATCCCTTTTGTAGGCGGTGGAAACCAGAGGTGACTGGAGTGCCTGAGTACCTGTCTGTCTGGATGATCCCATGGACCTCCTACACACACACACACACACAATCACACACACACACACACACACACACACACACACACACACGCTCAGTCCTCCTTGGATGCAGGGAGCCCTTTCTTTCTTTCTTTCCCTCCATTTTCCTGCTGTCTATTTTGGTCAACTGGTGGCCCGTTCCCACAGTGCTGCTGTTCCCATGGTTATCGCGGCGGAGATAGCGAATGGGGGTTGGGGTGGTGGTGGTGGGCTTGACAGAGAGCGGGAGAGACAGCGTTGCTCTGTTAGAAGAGATAGGGGACTCTGTGGCTGTGGAGAAGGCGGGGGCGAGGTGGGGTGGATTGGCGATGGTGGTGTGGGGGTGAATGAAGGGTATGGAGTTCAATGTGTGTGAGTGTGTGTGATGTGTAGCTCCCATGAAGATCACAGGTGACCCATGAGAGTTAGGTCCATGAAGGTTTTCATTAGCTGTATGATTTTTTTAATGAAATCTGCTCATCGATGACATATATCATGTTGTCAGTATCTTTAAAGTTGTCAATAAAAAACATCAGTCATATTTGTTTGAATGTATCCGTTCTATTATATGTGAATGCTGGAAGCTTACAGGTTCTTTTTTTAAATTAAGATCATTATATAATACAGCAATGGATGTCAACATACACCTTTTTAACCTTATGTGAGGCCCTTGTACCGCGGGTGTATGTGACCCAGTGAAATTTTGAGATGAGGTGCAGTGCAAAAACAGAGGTGGCAAAGGAAGTGAAGGGTAAGGATAGGAGCTGGTGGGGGGGCGGAGGCAGGGAAAGGAGGGAGCACGGGTGGGAGTGCAGGGCTCAGAAAGAGGGACGGATTCAGTTCCCACACTTCTAATTACTGTGTCACTGGAGACTGAAAGGGGACTGCCCTTGGCCCTAGGGAATTTGCTGGGGCCAGTCGCAGAGAGGGAGCAGCGGTGGAGGGAGGGAAGGGGACAGGGGAGGGGAGGGGAGGAAGGGAGCGAAGGGTGGAATTAAAGAGGGTGTATGACACAGGAACTCTCTCCCTCGTCTTTTCTTTCAGTTTTACCTCATTGCATTCACACTAGAGGTGAACCCTCTCACCACCAGTCCCCTCCCTTCCTCTGCCCTAGTACTCCAACCTCTCACCTCCAACCCACTTCTCCTTAACCTTCTCTTACCCTCCTCCAACCTCAGTCCTCTCTTTTCCCTTCAGCCTTTGTTCACCATCGTGTACTGCTTCCTTTTTACCCCCACACCACCTTTTTCTTAACATCCCCCTCTACCTCTCTGTGTTTCTAATGCTGTGTTCCTCTCCCGTGTCTCCTGTTGACATGAGCAAGGCCACCAGAGACACTTTGAAATGAGTTTGAACACACACACACACACACACACACACACACACACACACAAAAACACTAATGTCTTATTTTGCATCATTATTGCCACTTAACCTCTAGCCCTTCCCCTCTTCTATTTGCCTTTATCTCACCATCCCATAGCCCTTTCACTGTTTGTGTGCGTGTGTGTGTGTCTTGATGATTTAGTATCTAGTGATGTGTCTTTATGTCTGTTTGTGGCCATCAGCTCTCAGCAGTGGTTAGATTTCAGGTTGAAGCAATGATGGTATTTGTATCTTGCTAAGCATCTCTCTCCATTGTCTTGTGACACAGTTGGTCATTTGTGACCCCTATAAAATCTAAAGCTTATTGTCCTTGTCTATGAGATAAACACCAGCTTTTTGTTGAGCACACAATTCTTTTTCCTAATGAACCAATATGCTGTTCTATCGAAGACACAAATGTACTATTGTATGTGCAGGATGTAAGTTAGATGTTAATGTGAAAATTTATCAAAAGTCTGTTCAAGTTTGAATTTATTGATTGAGGCACAAATCCAGCTCAGTTGGGATTTGCCATGACAACAGCACTCAGTATATTTTATTGCATCTGACAACCAGAAAGCATGATGATGATTCTCCTACGGGTCATGTTAATTTCTGTGAACAAACAGGAATGTTGGCAATGTCATTTTTAATGGTACTCTGCATACTGCTAGCAGTCGGTAATTGTATCATATAAGGAACTCTTACTACTACTTATTCTTACTGACCCCCTCAGTTCTTGTACTCAGCTAAAGTCATCAGAAGTATTTATCAAAACATAATCCTAAAAGAGATGCAGACACACATGCAGTTCTAAGCATACTACACAGGTTGTCTGCATACACAGACATGTTCACAGGTTTGACATGTGCAGTCAATGCTTAAAGTCTGTGCAGTGACTCACAGACATGAGAGATGAAAAGCTTATGTAAAATGAACTCTCAAAGTCTGATGGATGCAGCAACCGTAAATTGCACATAGTACTGCTTCAGGTGTTGTTCCTTTGTCTAAAGTTATTACTTACGAGATAATGCAATTCTTTGCCCACACAAAAGGATAAAAGTGTCTCACTTAATCTGCCTCCTTATCATCAGATTGCACCAAAATGAGAGACGGTAATGTTTCGTTGAGGTCCTGTCTGGTTGCAACATGAACAAAAGGCATGAATGAATCATCCAGCCCTGGCCAGCAGTCTGTGCAGCAGAATTAACCAGAATTTTGACAACTCCAAGTGAAGTCAGGAGAGAGAAGAGAGTAGAAAAGTTTAGATTTATGCTTAAAATAAAGGTGATGCACTGGTTCTCCAGAACAATGCAGCAGATCAAATAAAGGAAAACACATAGAGACATACCAAGACAATAAAGTGTAGGTCTCCACCACAAATGATCTTGGTAACTTTATACCCAGTTTAGTTCAAGATCCACCGCCGTGTATATCTTGTTGGTTATGCGAGCATTTGGCTGTCATACAGCAGACACAAAGGTCTGCATGTAAACTGATTTGTTGCTTCCCCACCCACACTCTGACAGGTCTGTCTGTCAAAAAGCTATGTGGTGCAGACGATTTTTCTCCATTTCCCTTGTGAAGAATAAAACTGACCAGACAAAACTAGACTCATAGAAGCAGCAGCAACCACTGCTGCCACCACTGTCAACATTTAGAGTCCTGAATGAATCACTCTGCATTACAATAAAATTCCCTGCATGCCTCTACTTAAGGAAAAGATGAGAGAAAAAAAAGGGAAAGTGAGAAAAGGGGTGAAGTCGGGGGCTGGATAGTGAAACATGCGCCGACAGCGCCAAGCGTTGTGCAGAGGAATCTGCCAGTGGCTCTCCCATGACGGGGCTCTGTGTGTGTGTTCACGTGTGTGTGTGTGTGTGTGTGTGTGTGCAGATGCAGTTCAGGTTGATGGATTCAGGTCGGGTAGGTGGAATTTCAGTTTGCAGTGTGTGGGTGTAATGACAGTTTGAGAACTGTTAGCGCTTGTCGAGGAAAGCTGTGGATGTCGTAACAGTACTTGGTTGAATGGGTTCATTGAAGGAATGGGAATAATTAGCATATTGAGATAGTTTTAGCGCGTAAGGGTACGTAAACGTCACAATGAATAGGCAAACGGGTGGGAAAGCATTTGCAGCACCAGCTCCACCTCTAAAAGACAAATGTTAACTGACAGTTGCATGGTTGCTCTATGTTTGAGAGAACCAGTTGTCTTTATTGCACTTATGACAGCACCACAAAAGCCACCATTTGTCTCCTTGATCATCGTATTTAGCAGAGGAAAACAGACAGAGA
>JAPZDZ010000011.1:10090268-10101467 GCA_029783805.1 Acanthurus tennentii
GCGTTTCTATCTATCAGTATCTATCGCCACCTTCTCTTTCTGTCCCTCTCTCTCTCGCTCTCTCTCTCACACACACACACACACACACATACACACACATACACAGGCACCCAGTTCCCACGGTGGCGGGGGGAACCGAGCGGCGTGTCAATCTGCGCACAGCGTCATCTCTTTTCAATTGCAAAAAGGAAGTAGCGCAGGGCTTTTGTTATTTGAAGTCCCTCAGTCTAGTCTTTTAAAAACAACTGGAATATATCCGCAGTTTATGATTTAAACAGCCTCCTATAATCTCCTCCTCAGAGGTGTTTTATATGGAGCGATACGACCGCTTGGGGTTTTATATTTTACTGTCCTCCCCATTTGGTTCGGAGGTAATCACTGTCTTAGAAAACACACACTGTGAGAGTTTTGTGTGGTTAAAGATGCAGTCACTGTCAATTTAATCATTTAAAGATTAAACCTCTTTGTGTATCCTTCTTTAACGTTTAAGTCTCCTACTTTGAAAAAGCCTTTACACACAATTTTGGAACCAACGTTTTGTTTACTTTGTTGTTTTATTTTTGCGCACATACAAACTGAAATGTTCCCCTGTTTCAGGTCACTGCAGAGAGAGTTTTGGTCACGTATAGCTCCAACGGCAGCAGACAGTTGTCAACCACACCCTGATGGTATATCATTTTCATTATTTTCTGCCCCCTTTTGAAATTAAGGGTGTTAGTGTTTCTCCATGGTAAAAGACAACTTAGTGACCTGTTTTACTGGGTTGCAGCCAACGATGCGATTATTTGATTCTGTCGGAAAGTTAAGTGACACAAATATGTTTTCTATAACTTTCACCTGTTGGCCTGATGTCAACTGGCCCAATTTTAAGGTTGCGCAAACAGTTTCATAATTGTTTTGAAATAAAATGGCTTTTTAAATTTAATTTCAGTTCACTTTCTTTTGAAATCCTTTTTGATGCCCTTTGGTCAGCATTGAAACGCTGTCAATTAAACGTGGAGTAGCTTAATGGATGTTTTGTTTCATGCTCCTGTTGATGTAAATCCAATGGATCCTTAACAACGTGCACGTTGTCCAAAAAGTTTCTGCTGCCCTGGCAGCACCCATGTCTCTGTTTTTTCGGTACGCTTCTTTGGGTCGACCACACGGGATCGGATATAGAGCTCACGGTAGTTTTGCTGCGGGGGCTTGTTTAATATTTCTGCAGCAGCATTTGGCTCCCCCCTCGGAAGACCACGCCCCCTGCCTGCAGATTCACAGGACCCTGATCCCTCCCTCTAACCGAGCCGGCAGCCTATAACCTCCCCGGGTTTCCACCCATTCCTCCACAGTTGATTCTTTGGGATGGTATTGTCATGCAAATAAAGGACGCGTAAAAATATTTCCCCAGAGCGCAGTGCAGAGCAGAGACTCACACGGACCGCGCGGAGGACACAGACCGGGCTCACGGTGGATTTGTATCGTTTTCGTCGCAACGGACCTGTCCATCTGTCACAGGTAAGTCTCAAAACTGCTGCGGACTACACTTCCAGACGTGTTAAGTGGCAAAAATCAAGCAGTGTCCATGCGTAAACGTGTGCGCACGGAGGTCTGCTCGCTCACTCTTGGATGTGGCGGAATGTGGGGTCTCTCTCGCAGTCTGGTGGTGAGGACTCGGAATTCATGCGGACTTCTCTTGTCTTTTTTGTCTTCCCCAGACACCCTGGCCACATGAGCAGCGACATATAGCCAGGACGTGTCGCCAGGAAACAGGTCGGAACGTTCAAGGAAAACCCGCGGAGGCTGACCTGTGGAGATAGTGGTCATTCTTCCAGTTCCCCCCCAGTGAAGTCGGAGGTGTCTCTCTTCTCCATCCCTTGCTATAGACTACCTGCTGCTGCTGCTGCTACAGAGGGGGAACTAAAGCTAGAGACCCCTGGATCGCTTAAGAGCACCATTATTATGTTTTAGGGATTTTAGGATCTCACAAATATTAACATTTCTGCACACCACGTGTGTTATTTCTTCTATTGTCCTTTTTGGGATATATATACAGTGCTCTTTTTCCGTTCTAGTACTGTAATGTGCCTTGGTAACTGGCTATAATCCAGTGTAACTGTGGCACTGTCACCAGACCAGAGACGCTCAACAGGGAGAAGACGATTATTATCAGCTTTAGCGCCCAGGAAGGATTACTGGTTCCCCACCCTCCAGCGAGCTGCAACCATGAGCCAGGCGGATGTGTCGACTTGCTCCGCGCCGCAGAGGGTTTTCCAGGAGGCAGTGAAGAAGGGCAACACCAAGGAGCTGCACTCGTTGCTGCAGAATATGACAAACTGCGAGTTCAACGTGAACTCCTTCGGGCCAGAAGGACAGACGGCCCTCCACCAGTCTGTCATTGACGGCAACCTGGAGCTGGTAAAACTGCTGGTGAAGTTCGGTGCAGATATCCGGCTGGCCAACAGGGAAGGGTGGAGCGCTTTACACATCGCCGCCTTCGGGGGCCACCAAGACATTGTGCTATACCTCATCACTAAGGCCAAGTACTCCTCTGGCGCCCGGTGATCTGTCTCTGCTGTCAGGTAAAATAAGAAAATTAAAAAAAAATAACAAACAACAACAACAACAAGTGGAAAATAAAACTGCAACACACGTGAAAGCCTTGTAAAAGCAAAACATACCGCCAATATCTACATAGTTGTGCCAAAATTATATAGAAAAGAAAAGACAAATTGGCCTGTTCTGTAATCTTCCCTCATTGTTAACCAAACGGGGCCCTCTGTGCAATCCCGAGTGAAGCACCGCATGGGTCATACACAGCGCTTCGACACGAATCTTTGACAAAAGAAAACGCCATTTCGGTGAGTTTGTTGGTACTAAAGCTTTTCTCTTGAATGTGTATACTAGGTCTTGTCGTCCACTATTAAAGAAGCCAGTGTCTGTGTATCACATGGGTGTGTTTAGACTCCAGAGTACAGATGGCCCAGTTTTTTTGTTTTTTTGTTTTTTTTTTTTCCTTCCTCTCCCATCCCAAGTACAGTTGAATAGTTTCTTTGGGGAGGGGAGGGAGGGGAGGGGGCTGACCTGTTACTCCTCATTGTTCACTTGTAAAACCCTTTTTAAGTTATTTAATATGAAACACGGCACTTGATGCTATATGGCTGCATGCTGGGATATCTGAAAGGGAAGACACACGAACAAGAGAAGGGTTGCCCTCTGTTGGCTACCAGAGGTCTTATTTTCTTTAATTCATGGATTTATTTTTTTTTGTTATTATTATTATAATTTTTTTTTTTTTACTCAAAGAGCGGCATTCTGGCTATCCAACACGCTTTCAGATGTGTAATCATTATGTAACAACAACTGACTCCAGCATTGTTGTGAAGTACTGTACACAATAGCTTTACTTTGTTTCTGTTTTTTTGAAAAAAAGAAAAGAAGAGACAGAAGTTGTAAGCGCTCTGCAGATCTTGCCATGCTGGCGTCCAACTTTTCAAGCCAGTGCGACCACTTTGCCAGTGGACATGGAGTTGTTAAAAAGAAAAAAAATCCGCTGCTTTCGCTTTATATCAAAAAGAGTCGCATTTGGAATTCACTTTATAATCTCCTTTCAGTATTTTATTAACATCCTAGTCATCACTGTGAAAGCAGGCTGTGTTTTTTTTTTTGTATTTATGAAGGTACATTGAGAAGATGCATTTTTGAATTATGTTGTGGTTCTTCTTTAAAAAAAAACTCTATAGCCTAAGTGTGAATATCTAGGGTGACTCAAGCTGCTTCAGATTTGTAGTATAAACTGTCCCGTGTGGAGATAGACCTGTCACTCCCACCCACCACCACCATCCTAGAAACCCTTCTGTTTTAGCCTGTTGACCCTCAAAGGCCCCCCCCCCCCTTTTCCCCCCGTTTAAAGGACTTTGTTTGGTTGCCTTTTGCCAGCTACCTCGACTATAAAGTATTCTCAAGTTGTTCGGTTCTCTCACCACTCTGCCACGTTGTTTGGAGTCTGAAGAGATTCACAATTTGTCTGTGATCAACCACATGCCAGTATGTGTATTTGTTTTTGTTTTTTTTTTCTTTTGCTGTGTAGCCTAACAGACATAATGGACTTCAGAGCAGACGATGCATGAACCCTATCCCTGCATCCTCAGTCGGGACAGTTTATTCTACACTACAACCAAACCAATTCTGACAAGCAAAGCATCATTTTGCCATTTCTGCAAGGGAGTTTGTGGTTCTCTCTCTCTCTAGCTGTCTCTGTCTCTCTCTCAAACACACAAACTGCCTTTGTTGCATGTTTTCCCTATAAACCTTCACTTTGCTCTCCTCTCTTTTTTTTCTTTATAAGTCTGTATGGTCGTTTTTTGTTTTCTATATTTTTTTCATTCATACAAAAAAAAAATGGAATTGTATCGCATGACTTGCAGGGAGTTTTATTGCACAAAAATGCGGAGCCTTGTGCGCCCCCAGTGTTCGTACGGGGTAACTGCAGGAGCCAAGGCTTTGGAATAGTTACTACTACTGAGCAGGACCCTTTTACTGTTGGACGATGAAGACTTAGAAAGAAAAGATAACACATGACTAAAGCAGGATGTCACAGAAAATGAAAAAAAAAAGAATTTGGTTTCATAAACTTGCCTGCTGCATTTTGTAAGTCATGGCACCCTAACATTTATATCAATGCTGCTTGTTTCTTTTTTCTTTTTTTTTTTTTGTTAATGTCTACTGCTCAAATGGCCAACAGTTGTTTAGAAGCTTCACAGCCGAAGTGGTTCACCTTATGAGAAGCCGTTGTGTGAGTGTGAGTATCTGTGTGTGTGTTTTATAACTGATATATGTGTGTGTGATTGTGTGCTTCTGATGAGGCCCTCCTGTGTTGCTGTGTTAAAACAGTCATCCAGACTGACAACTTCCCATTTTTAAAAACCTGGAACAACCACAAGAAACCGAGGCGATAGATCCACTACATCAAGGTATAGATTGGTATCAGGCAACAAATGAAATATGCATGGCTTGTCTTAAACTTGATGTTTTTTTTCTCTTTTTTTTGTTTGAATATTGCACTGATGACTGTTGTTGAAACGTTGACTTTTATGTGTCAACATTTTATTTTTTTTTCTGAATAGAAAAAAACATACACAACAAAATACTATTGTATAAATATATACTCCAGGTGATAATGTCCTAATGTGTGTGTTACTTTGTGGAAAAAACATGATGTTTTTTAACAAAGATTTGTGTATCTCTGTGATTGGGTGTATGTATATATACATATGGATATATCAACGCTGATGATGATGATGATGATGATGATGATATTTTAGGGGCACTTTCTTTTCTGAAGTGCTGTCTTCCTGTTTTTTTGAAAGGGGAATAATACATTTGATGGTAAGATCATTGTAACATGATTAAAAAAATTGCACGGTTGTGTGGTTGTTTGGCTTACCAGGGTCATAACATTTATGACGTAAGGAGCCAGCCACCGGATTGGTGTACATGAGTGAGATGATTTAAAAAAAAAAAAAAGAAAGAAAAAAGTGCTGACTTTTCTTTGGACCAAGTTGTGTTTCTGGTCTTGCTTCATTTCAAGCAAGAGGAAACGGCTGATCTTTCATAAGTGATGCAGATGTTCCATCATGTTTGATTTTTGTTTGTTTGTTTTTGTTTTTTTGTTTGTATTCTTTTATTTTTTTTTTGAACGTTTGTAACACTGTGATGATGACGTGATGTCATGTGGAGATGAGTGCTGTATTATTTTTGTACGTTTGTGTACAAGCCAGTAAAGAAATCATTAAACGCAAATTCTTGGTGTATGTATACATTTCTTCCTCATCTCCAAAGCAAAGAGCCCCCCCCCTCCCCTCCCCGCGCCCTCCTCCTGCATTTATTCATAGAAAGGTTGGTTTGGGAAACACACCCCTACCCTCCTCTCCCTCTCTCTCTCTCTCTCTCTCTCCCCTGTCTTCCAAGCCGGGCCCAACCCAGATCCCCATTCTCTCCTTTTGTCATTCATCTGGCCTCATCCTTTCACTGCCGGAATAAAAGAGCCCAGTGCATTGTGGGTAGGCTCAGTTTAAAGAAGGTTCCCCTCCCCTGTGTGTGTTGTGGGAGAGCTGGTTTTATGTTACCCCCACACACTCAAAAACTTTCCAACACACACTCCTCTCTTTTGCTCTCTCTTTAACAACTGACGCCCAGTCTTTGCACCTCAGCTCGGCTCTCCGCTAACAACCCAATGTTGCTTTCTCGCTCGAGTATGTCTTTCACTGATTATCTATACGCTTTTTTCTTAAATTAACTTTGTTCCCTTCGTTTTACTAACCCTTTTCTTTAAGCTTGTACAGCTTCTAAAAAAGACTCGCCTGATTTGTTGGAAGGAAACAATATATCTGCTTGTTATTTTCATTTCTGTGTTATTTTTCATGTGAATTTCGTGCTCTGAACCTCCTGTAATGACACAGAAAAAGGTCCTGAAAATGCTTGGTTAAACCGTTAACCACTCTCACTTAATTTGGAGCAGCAAAGACTTAAAAACTATTCATCTGCTGCCAAGAAAATGGCAAGGAAACACTGTGTTAATGTATGCATTTTGTACTGGCTGACAAAAGATGTGATTTCTCAGTTAAGCAAAAAAGTTTTTCATTCTCTCTGCCGCAGAGTTTAGTGTTACTCCTTGCCCTTTTTTTAAAAAAAGAAATCCTTCACCGTACCTGTAGCTCTGGCAAAACAAGCATTTTAGCTTCTTGTGTGGTGCTCATGAGTCTTGGCACTTCTGAAAAGAAACCTTTGATTGAGTCATGTTCTCCCTGTTTCGTGGAAGTGCTGAGCTGCAACTGATATTTTGCGGCTGTGGGAGGGTCGTGGGAAAAGTGCCATGACAACACATCTTTCTACATGTCGGACCTGTTTGTGTTGTAACACTCACTGGCTGTCAACCTGCACTTAACTGCAAATGTTTGAGTGAAGAAGGTTGCAAATGTGATGCAAATGACAGTTGTGGTTTGACCCTGAGTTTTGGTGAGAAAAAGGGAGTAGTACCTTGCATCTGGTCCTCACTGGCAAGCAAAAGTTTGTGCTATTGTTAGAGCGGCCGTTAAGCTCGCTTTCTGAGCTGCAGCTGAACCATCCATGACCTCAGCTCAAATGCTCCGCACCGACCACGCCAAGCGCACCAATCTGATGTATTTCTTTGTCAAACTCAACACCGGGAAAGTTAGCTCCTCTAAATACCAGCCCCTCTGTGTTTTGATACTGTGGCATGCCAAACGGGCTATTTGGCTTGCTGTTCGCTTGTCCTTTCCTCTCTCCCTCCCAGTCTCTCACTTCTGCAGGATGTTTTTGTTGAGCTGGGTTCCCTATTGTTCACACACTGAGTTGGCTGGCCTCCCAGGGTTGCTGTTGGCTGCTAGGCCTCATAATAGGTTCTTCATGTGCCTTGGCTTTTCTCGCTTGTCTTGGTCTGGCCTGTGCATGGAACAGCCTGCCTTAGTGAGCCAGACAACACAAGGCATTTTGGGAGGAATTTTGCAAAGAAGACAGTCAGAGAAAATCAGATGAGAAATTGCTTGGGGAATGGCTTCAAGTCTAGAAAACTTAGGAAAACTACATCAAAATCACTATATGACCAAGTGAAGAGGCCACATCTGCAAATATATTCAGTTATGGGTCTGCATACGTTTATGTATTGCCTGTTTTTGTACCTAACTGTTAAAACTGAGTAAGATATTGCTGGTGGGTTGATGTCTAAGCAGCTGCAATCTGGTGTATCTGCGTGTTTATCTCCCATATCCATTCAAAAGGCCTTTGCTTAGTGTCTCATTAAATATTCATAACCATGATGCTCACACCCCTAATTCAGAGGGTTACATCTGATCTGTAAGGCACAAGATCAAGTGAACATCTTGTGCTGTATGCATTTGCAATTAATCTGGGTTTGCAACACTGAATTCCTCATTTTTTAACGGCTCCTGTTCAAATTGCATATACTGATAGAAACTTTTTCTGTGGGACCCTGCGAATGACTTCCTCAAAGTGCTGCTGTATTGACCCGATTGCCGTTTGATTGAGAAATGTGCAATGTAACACAAACAGCTTTCTTTAATGAGATCGGTTCAACATGTGCAATGGGAACACATATGAGGAACTTTTAGAGCTGCAGGAACCTGTGGAGTGGTGACAACCACGTAAAGAGGAAGTTAGAAAAGCCCTTAACTGTCATCCAAGTGTCTTAAATAAAACCACACAACAGGGTGGGGTTTTATTTCACTTTGCTCTGCATTTGATGCCCCTTTTCTCTTGAGACTATGCAAAAAGCCTGGGAAAAAAAAGACCTTATTTAACCCTGTCGCAAGATTTTCTATTTGTTACCTGACCGTACCAGGCACAGTGTCAGCTATCAAAGCGAGCTGGCTCTCAGTGTTATCTCTAAGGATACTTGAGAAGTGGGTAATAATTACAGTAAAAGCAGCTCAAAGTCATTTCATCTACATCAGACTTCCTCTTGGTTTTCTGATAAGTAAAAATGTGTGCAAACGGTGCTTGACTAACATTTTCCTTTCTCCCCTTAATTCTGATGCACCTGATATGACAGAACAGCTAATATTCTTGTGTTTCTATTTGGTGCATGAAGTTTGGTGATGTAACTTATTTCTTATCAAAGCTTCACCCAGGATCCATGTGATTATAGGTCTGAGTAATAAAAAATACCTGTGTGGGTCTGCTGGGTCTTTAAAATATTTTGCAATCATTATTGAACTATGGCGAACAGCAAGAAAACAGCCGCCTGACATGTACTTAGTGCTCACAACTAACCAAAAAACTCTTATATACTCTTTCACCCTAACCCTAACAAATAAGCAGCCTTTGATTAATCAGTAAATACTTATGGTTTACTTTTATCAAGCTTTTGGTCCCACACTTTACACAAGACTTTACACAAGACTCACTTGTGTTCGCTTGGGTCTCATTGGGAGACATAGTATTTATAGTATTTCATAGTATTTATAGTATAGTAGTATAGTATGACATAGTATTTCTATGTAATGTTTCTTCTACATTTCAGAAAAAATATTGTACTTTGTACTCTGCTGCATTTGTTTAATAGCTTTAGTTGCTGATGTCTTTTCATATTTAAATTTCACATAAAACCATTTGATAATCTGGCTACATATGTGAATAATGTATGTGTTGTCAAAGATTAAACCAGTTGTTTCCAAGTTTTCTGGCTTGTGACCCCTAATAAACAGTTATTGGTTGGGGCTGTCAGTCACATTTTGATAAGTCTATCAGCTGTTCCACCATAAGCGATTTCCCAAGTCTTTTCCCAAAAGATTATATAAAAAATAATTGGATGAACAAATGTGTGCAGCAGAACTTTGTTTTTCCTTCTTTCCTGCCTCAGATTTGTCTTGGGATTCCTGTGAGGGGGAGGCAGACCACTAGGCTCGGGACCGCTTGGCTAAACTACCGACCTGTAGCTACAATCGTGAAAGGCGTCTTGCGCATTAACACATCTGTATTGCCAATCTAATATTTTCATAAATAAAATAATCTGTCTTATCTGACATTTCTTATCTGAATGGGTAATTTTATTTTTAATATAAATCTTGTGTTGATAATATTTCTGTACTTCTACATCGGCAGGATTTCAAATGTAGGGCTGATTTTGTCTAAAATTATTGTTACTTTTTTTAAGTTAAGCATGGTAAAATAGTCTTCAATGCACACATGTTGCACACAGATGGGAGCTGAACTTCGACACAATTAACATATGGCTTGTAGTGGAGATATTTACAGAGTTTCGACAGTATCTTGGAGGTTACATTCTTTAGGAGCAGAGGCTGGAAAAGACATATATACAAACCTACATACTTGCACAAACACAGACATACCAAGACACACACATAGCATATTCTACACTGAAAGGGCGTGCGAGGCATGTGAGAGGATAAGAGAGAAAGAAAAAGGATGCAGAAGTCCCTTAATGCCTGATCAGGGAGAGAGGGAGGAGGGATGAGCACCAGCGGGTGAGGACGGAGAGGAAGGGAGAGACGGTGCATGTGGTGGAGACGTCATTATTCAAGATGACAAAAGAAGAAGGGATTCCCTGGTCAGCTGCTGCTGCTGCTACCACTGTCTATTGTCCTGCCGACAGAGGACCCCCCTCCACACACACACACACACACACACACACACACACACAAGCACACACACACACATTTTACTCGCTCTCTCTCATTTTGTGTTGGACATCCCTCTCTTTCCTTCTTCAAGTTCAACTCTGATTACATGGCCGACCAACTGGCAGCCCCCGACATTTAAAGACCCTGTGAACCCCCTCCCTTCAACCCCAGCTGTGTCATTTGAGTGTTTTCACTGAGTCTGAGATCTAACAGATGTTTTCTCCAAAAAGGCAGAATCCAGAGAAAAAAAATTGTGAAGGCTTCACTTGTGAAAAAGAAAGCGCTTAAATACCTGAATGTTACTCTAGTGGAAGTAAGATTAGCAGTGGAAGATTAGATTAAAAACTAGTAAAGCAAAACAAATAATATCTGCAGGAAAGATCTGCCTTTTCAAAGTGAATAAATCCTTCCAATAATCTGTCTGCCCGTCAGTCCTGTGGTGAGCAGCTGTCTCATAAATAACTTTATGAGGGACAAAAGAGTCATATAAAGTTTAAGAGGGAATATCCACCTGATTGTGTCAAAACAGCACAATGGACAAGAAAATATTAATATGGAACACTTGATTAGTAGTTAATAAGTTAATAAGTAAATGAGTTAATAAGTTCAACTCATTAAGTTGCAATTAATTGCTTTCCACACCTTAAGATACACAGGTCATTAGAATTTGCAAAAATGACTCCTATTAAACTCATAGTTTTTAAAAAATAGTTAACTTTAGAATTTAATTAAAATACAATCTCTAAAGTTCATACTAATTTATTTGAATGATGTACTGGTTATTTGTAATTTTCAGCAGCAAACTGTCAAAAAACTATATCTCTAAGTTACGCAACTTAAAGAATTAGCTAAATTCATCTGCATCCCTAGTGCTTGCAAACTAGTGTTAGCTAGTTTGAGATACTTCTTTATGTAACATTAAATTAAGTGAAATAGTGAGTAAAATGTAGCCTAATTTTTAAACTTTTGTTAAAACAGCCAATAATAGAATGATACCAGTTTTTCAGAAATATGTAATAGGCCTATAGATAACACTTAT
>JAPZDZ010000011.1:10377038-10391374 GCA_029783805.1 Acanthurus tennentii
AACTCTGAGGTTTGTCATCTTTTGAGACACTCATACTGAAGCCTGATGGGAACCCCTGGCCTCACTTTAACTCAGGGCTTCCTACCACAAAGCTTTTGTTGAAACTAATCTTGTGGAACCATTGTTGTTTTAAACTTGTGGTTAACACTGTGAAACTGTCTCAATTCTGTTCAGACATCACACCTAGCTTACCTGGTTAGGTTTAGGGAACAAAACTTCTTGGTCAAGCTAAGGAAAGATCACACACTTTTGCTTTCCATCTTAAGGATGAATATACATAGCAGTTAGTTTAAAGCCCTTAGCATCACTTACAGACACTAAGACTCTGTGCTTGACAAAGTGACGCCAAGAGGTCCCGACCAAGCTGCTGTATGGGAACTAAATGCCCTTTAAGCTTTTAAAGCCATTAGCGATTTTGGGTGATTAAATCAGGAGTGAATATATATCCTGTCTGGAAATAAAGTATTTAAGAGCTTTATTTTTTTTCAGATGTGATCTAAAATGTCATCTAAAATGTACAAGATCCAAATGTCTTTTACTGTTAGTATATGTAAACCCCTGAAAATAAGTGGCATAAAACAGTTCACATTCTTTGTCCCAAGACACAAGGTTATACTTAATGAGTCAAGTCATTATTCTTACTTTGTAAAAAATGTTTTCTTGGGATGAAATCCTCTGTTTTGTGTCTATGTTTCAGTTTGTGATGTTTGTGTACAGGGTTTATTCGACAAATTTTGTGCACCTCACTGAAACATATGTACCAACCTTTTTAGTAGCTCCAAAATGTCTGTGTGTGCAGGAGGAGGAGGAGAACTGTCTGCTACAAAACCTGTATCTGATGTTGAACATAACTTCTGTCTGTCTAAGTGTTTAGGTAGGGTAGGTTGGTGCAATGACACTGCATTTAACTTTCAAATTTAACCCGTTTAGTTAGAAAGCATGCGGGAGAAGGACAACACAAAATATTTGACTGGTAAACTGATTTTGTCTCCACAGTCAGAAAATCGGTGATGTGGAATATGTGGTGTTTGTTATTTGCTCCATTCAGCCTGATCTAATTGGAGGTCTGTTGTTGCTCAACAGATGGAAGGATTTAGGCAGACACTCACTGTCTCTCGCTCATACACACACACACACATGCTAGCACAGGCAAAACAAATGCATGATTTTTTTGTTGGCACATCTCCTGCCATTTTAAATATGATATATTCACACAAACAGGACAATTATAATGGTAATATGTATCAGGTAATCATCTCTTTCCAACTGATTCTCTCTAAAATAATTATTAGAGCTTTACAAATAGTCAGCATCAGAAGCTTTAGACTATAATTAATCATTTTAATTTATTAAAAAATGAATAATAGAAAGAAAATCTGAGAAATGGGCACTTTATTAACAACCTCCTGTTAAGGTAGCCTCTCATTGTGTCTTTCTCTTCCCTAGTGGCTCTCCCCTTTATTTTTCTGCTTTTGAAGTGCTCTAGCAGGAGTGTAGATGCATAGTTTCGCAGGCTCTCTCAAGAGATGGAGAGGAAGGATTTGAACAGAAGAATGTAAAGATAGGGGGAGATGAAAGTACCAATATGCTCTGTAGAATGGGGAAGGAGGGCGGTGGAGCAGGTGGTTGACAAGAGATGATTGAGCATGTGGATTAGAGGTCGAACATGCTGGACTGATGTGAGGCAGCCGATATTCTTCAAGGTCGAGATCAGTGCTGCAATCAATGCCACCCTGCATGGGTTCAGTTTTCTCTTCTCTGTGAATCTCTGCCTCTCTGGCTCTCTCTCTCTCTCCATCCTATGTCAAACTCAAAGCCCTTATCGAAGTGTAAAGTCATTTTACATTTGATAGGATTCTGTAAGAACGGCACTTTGTACATCCAAACTAAGACACCTTCAGGGTAGCTCACACTAGCCTGACTGATACAACGGTGTCTAAAGCACGAGCTGCCGGTTTCACTGCTTTGCATCATCCAGCCAACGGTCTGTTTTAGTCAAACTCTGTTCAATCTCAGTCTCCCCTGCTTCTGATTTTGGGCAGGTGTGCATGTACAGGTGTGTGTGCATGCAACTATAAGTTCAACTCTGTGTGTGTGTGTGTGTGTGTGTGTGTTTTAGGTGCGTATGGTTTGATACAAATGTAAAAGCTTTTTTTCTTAGCTTTCTGTGGTCTATTGAAGTATCAGACTTGTGAAGTGACAAGACTCAAAATCAGGGACTCCACTGCAGGCAAATGTGAAAATCCAGTTTGTGCAATTTGTATTTACTGAGTGACATGTTTCCTTCAGGACAGAAACATCAACAAGCTTTTAGAAGTTTGCTATATACTCTTTAAAAAAAAGCTGCACCGCTCCACTTTCTACACATTCAAAGTAGAGCAGAGCATCACATGTGTGATTGTGAAGTTGTTTCATCAAAAATATCCTCAACCAAGCAACTAATTTGAATGCAAATATATTTTTAGTTGAAAGAAAAGAAATGATGACAAACTGTACTGGCTCTTTCGAGTGGACAGAGTGAGCCAACAAACACTATCAAAGTTTTTCAGAAGCAAAACATGAATCAAGGCTTGAACAGTGAAAAGAGAATGTTGCAATGTTTCATCACATCGAAGCAAAAGATGGATGTGATATTATGAGATTAAGTGCAAAAAATAACAGTACAAACAATATTTGATATATGCTGTTTAATCAGACGTTTCATCTAAAAGTTCTGAGACCAACAGAGTCATTATTTTTGATCGGTTTGATTTATTAATATTATAAAAAAAATCCAAACATACAAGGTTTCCTAAAACATTAAACTAGCAGAAATATTATTTTCAAAGCAAGTTTAAAAAACTGACCTTCAACATGCCAGATAAGGAGAAATTAATAATAAAAAAGATTTATAAAAC
Organism: Acanthurus tennentii; assembly: GCA_029783805.1. NCBI lineage: Eukaryota > Metazoa > Chordata > Actinopteri > Acanthuriformes > Acanthuridae > Acanthurus > Acanthurus tennentii. The sequence continues at coordinate 10,379,936 of JAPZDZ010000011.1, forward strand.
AATGGTGAGTGCGATGCAATGAATGAATTTCAAATGATCAATAAAATATGAAACCACATTATCAACATTTTAACTGGAAGCCAAAGTAAAATCTGTTTAATTAAGGCTTTGAGGAGTGATTTAAGAGAGGAGATTGAGGGGAGTCGCTTACTGACCTTTCAAGCATCTTCTCATCCACAACACTGTCATTCTTACCGAGAAGGCTTGATCACATATCTGTAACTAATCATTGTATCATAGTGTCCAGAAACCTCTGGGTGGAGACATACCAATCCGGAGGTAGCCTGAAGGTAATTAGTGAAATAATAAGATCCTTTGCAGTCTTTTCCAGAGCTACGCTGAGCTCATCATCCATGATGTGCTCAGCAATTCAAATTCCGAAATGAAATGGCAGCTCAGTATGATAATCACCCCGATACTGTCATTGGAAGCCTAGATGATATATGATATTCTAATGGTTCCCAAAGGATAAATTTGTTTTTTGATTGCCCCCCCTGTACAGGGGTGTCAGGGGTCAGGGTCTGCTGTGAAAGCTGGAAGGCAGTCAACATGTTCAGGAAGACTGCCAGGAAGGGTGCCATAGTTTGGATTTTAAAATGTGTTTTCTGTCTTAATGAGTTCAGGTCCAAGAAAAGAGACCTTTTAATGATGACTGAAAAGCTAACTGGAAAACCGGCTGTTATGTTGTTTTTTTGTTTTTTTGTTTTTTTGCACAGTGTGTTGTTTTGGTAGGCAGGTCTGAAGATCCTGGAGTATTAAGGTTAACAAAAGAAGGTGTCAGCTCTTTTGATGAGTGTGTATGTCATGCTGTCACCACCAGTACAGAGAGACGGAGACAGAACCTTGACAGCCAAAAGCTTGAGCTGCACCCAACATATCTGTGTGTGTGTGTGTGTGTGTGTGTGTGTCTGTATTGGTTATTTGTGTGAAGTTTGGGGTGGGGGAAACAGTGCGGTCTCACCTTACAATCACCTGTCACTGACAACAGATGTTCACTCGACAGGATTATTTACCCACCAACCACACTGTGTGTGTGTGTGTGTGTGTGCGTGTGTGTGTGTGTGTGTGTGTTTGTGAGTGTGCATGTGTGAGCGAGTGTGTTTTGTGATTGTGTGTTTGTGTATGCGGTGTGCCAATATTGAAGAGGTGTCAGGTCCACCATCTGATTGTCCCATGTGATCCTAATTTGACGGTCCTTGTCCTCATTATCATGGAGACATTAGGAGAGGATGTCCTTGTTCAAAAAGCCACTTCAACACATCTTTTTCCATCAACTGCAGTCATGAAGGTACACAGCGTGGGCGGAGGAAATTTCTTCCCCCCATCCAGAGTCCGAGCTCTCGTCTCATCCATCACACTCCAACAATAGAGATGTCGTCGACTCCCTAGACAGCTGCTCAGCCACAGTTTCCCAAAAGTGTGAGTGTGTCTGTTGTTGTTGTGTGACTTTGAGTGTGCTCATGCATCTGTATGTTTATGTACAAGCAAACATGAGTGGGTTTATGTGTGTGTATAAAAGACCTCTAACATTACAAAAAGGATTGTATTTAAAAATTGAAACTCTCTATTTGTTAAGACAAATAAGGTTGACAGAGACTCCAAAAAACCTGTTTGACACCGGTGTTGTACTGTTTTGAATGGCATGAATTGATAGATACCTTAACAGATTGATTATTTCTTAGTTGGCAGTGACATGTGCTCTCCCTCATAATACATTGAGGAATTTTCTTTAATTAGAAAATAAATGAGATTCGTGAACAGCATAATCATGAGTGTTTAAATGAGAAGAAAAACGAAAGTAACAAACTAGATGAATTTAATGTGTTATATATATAGATAAAAAGTAAAAAAAAGCCTTGTGGTGTGCAAAAGCGTCAGATAAGGATCTGTTAAGGTTCTTCCTGGCAACCTGAGCTGTCTGACCACAGCCTGTGTTCATCCACGTGTGTGAGTCCACCTTGCTCTTCTGCCCATGTCATGCTGACATTACCATCTGCTACCCGTCCAAGTTCTGTCCGGCCCAGCGAGAGCCCTCACACACACACACATACACACTCAACTCCCTGTGTCCTGCTTGTGGTCAGACAGCCAGGTGGCTTCACACCAAATGACCAACGGTTGATCCACACATGCTGCGACCTGCAGTGCACAATGGTCCACCAACAGAAAGTCCCCCCTCAATCCCACTGCATCTCCCTCCGTCTTGGTGCGCATGTAGGCCTGACTAACGCGCCGAGAGGGTGTCCGTCTTTCTGTCTGTCTCTCCGTCTGTTTCTCTCTATGCCATTTGGCCCGCTCCTCTGCCTTGGATTGAGAACATAGGAGCTCTTCCTCGCAACCACCAAACAATGTGTACGTGTATACGTGTATGTGTGTGCTGTGTGTTTTGGAAGAGAACTCTAAAAAGGAACTCCTGAGAGGGGTGTCAGATGGCAGGCGTTTATGTTGGTGAGTGGATGCATGGGGGGAAGGAGAGATGATGGGGGCGGATGAAGCAAGAGATAGAAGGAAACAGAAGGAGGGGGGGGATTGCTCTGTTCTCTGCTCTTCAGCTTTTGTTCTCCAAGATAATAACCCTCCACCCCCTGACTCCAAAAAACCAAGTTAACCCCTACAGCCTGGAAAAAAAGAGTTACTCCCACACTTTTACTATGGTTTCCATGACTGGTAATACCCATCTGCATGCAGTAGTGTTTTTTCCCCTAAAATTCTGACCTAATTTCGATTGTCTTCAAGATAAATATATATATATATATATATATGCTTGGGAGATGATTTGCTGTAAATTTTAGACAGTTGGTGCTGCAACTGTGTCAGATTTCTCATACTCAATTATAAATGCCCTACGTTGCCCTAAAAAACCCAACATGCTTTTAATTTGGGCCAAAACTGAGTAGGGGGAAAACATAGAGCCATATCACTGCCAACAGCCTGGAGGCCAGTCGAGTGTCTCGGTCTAATCTGCCAAGACCAATGAAGAAAACTGAAATCTGAGAACAGCAATGAGAGGAGATAAGAGGAGAAGAGAGGAGAAGAGGAGAGACTGGATTCAGGAGGGCTACAGGGCAGGTATTAATGTAATAATCACAAGCTCAACATTCAATTTTCTTTTAAGACACTGACGCTAAATATGGGAAGGTAAACATTTATGGGTAAACTGAGAGGAAATAAAAGTCATTGAATGTTACAATGAAAACACTGTTCTATTTGCTATGACCTGGTTCAGTAGAGCAGCATCTGCAACCCACATGAAATCTAAAAATACTCCCGCACCATTGACTGCTACGATGCCGTGGCCTCAGTAGGTAGATGAATAACTGGTGTGTATGATACGCTTGTGTGCATGTGTTAAAGTGGAACTGAGGTATGGGCTGTATACTGAGGTTTGCCGCAGCCTAATTTACAAACCTTGACCGCAGATATGCTATTAAAACCTCTTTTCAAATATTTTGCAAAATGTGTGAGTGTTTGTACATGTGTGTCGGCACACCAGCGGGCTACACTTGAAGTAGAGAGACACAAATTACCATAAATCCCATATATCGATTCTTCTTCTTTAAATATTATTATAGTTAACTTAACCAGTAATCTTATCATAACACTGGAATCACTTATCACAAGTATCTTATAAAGTGGTGCAGATTGTGAGCAGCACTGTGGTGCTTTTTTAGAAAAAGCAATTGACTGTTATTAGCAAATTGCAAACTTGCAGCTTTCATATGGGAGAGCCAATATTTTCATGAAGTGTTTAAAAGAATTTTATACATTTATTTATACATTTAGAAAGTAAAATACTGTAAAATTCACCTTAACTCTTTTTAAATGGAAGACACCAATATTCTGCTTAATCATTTTCAAGTTAACCTACAAGAATTTAGCCAATTGGCTACAGTAGTCTAGTTTCACTGACTCTAAGCTGTGTGTAATTCTCTGGTATCTTATCAGACACGACAACTTGACGACTGGAGGTTCCTGTGTACAACAGAGCGGCCAATAAAAATAATTCTTGAGTCAATTTGTCTAATGCATTGATCTGATAGAGTTCATTTTATAGGCATTAACTTTTTACAGCCTATTTTCCAGATTACTATTTAACATAAATCTATAGGCTATTCACTAGAATGTTATAAACTCTAAATTTGATCATCAGTCAATTTCATACCTCTCTCTGACACACGCACACGCACACACACATTGTAGGAGAAATAAGAGAAATAGGGGGACAGATCCATATTATACATAGACATATTCTGCACCAACGTCTTTCTTCTGTCTCTCTCCCTGCACCGTTGGACCGTTCACTGTACAGGTGCGAGCGAGCAGCGACTCCGCCAATTAGGAGCACTGAGCGTGACCACGTGAACAAATCCCGTTGTCTAAATTCCCGTTCAGCGGCGAGCAGCTCGGAGTGAGCGGCAGCGCTGAAAGCCACATTGAGTGGGAAGTAATTTCGGCAGGCTGAGCAGGAGCGGTGTGCAGGTAAATTGCTTTTTTTTTTTTTTTCAGGGCTATACACTTATACTGCCTCCATTCCCCCGCACCCAGCTCTGTTGGGATAGTATGCGGTTCAGATGCGGGGCTCTGGGACAGGATGTTTTGGATTAAATTTGCTGTCGCTTGCGGGTGATTCTCTGCTTTTCTCCGATCCACTAACAGGACAAACAGCATCATCGGTTGCTCTGCACCGTCTGCGCATTAAACTCAGCCATCCTGCTCCGCCCTCCCACCTTCTCTCTCTCTCTCTTTCTCTCCCCCCGGTCTCTCGCAGGCACATGAGGCTATTGATAGTTGACAGAAGTCCCGTAATCCCTGCTTGATCTGACTGACTGGCCATAGCCCTTTGCGAAAACAAGAATGTTGATTGAACTTTATTTTGCTCCGAGATTTGTTTTAATTGGAGACCCCGCGTAAGATTGACGCCGTGCAGGAATGGTGTGAGGGGGTTCTTTTTGTGCTGCATGCAACCAGGCAAGCAGGGGCAGCTTTTTATTGCTGAATTATTTATAAGACTGTCTGGGAGAGAGTATGCTCTTCTTGGATGGAGAGGGAGTCTTGGTCAAGATATCCTGTGACTATTTCTAACCATGATTTCTTGCCATTTAGCTTAAATGAAAGCTTAAGGTTCTGCATGTTAATGAAACTTTATCCACTTTAAAGTACATAGGCTCAATATTACCACCATTTTTTATTTTTTTGTTTTCGTCAAGAAGTAAAATTAAGTTTTTACACAGTTAGTCTTAGAGTCAAGTAGTCAACCAAGGACGGAAATATTTGGTAGCGATTCCATTTACTTTAATAAAGCATTTAAGTCATTATTGTAACTTACGCAGGCCTATCAGATAAAAAAGAAAAATTACCCTATCAACTTCTTAAGTGTGATATTTTCCTGATTATTTCTGATTGATTAGAACTATTAGCTTATTCAAATACAACATCTTTTATCTTTGGATTTGAGATGCAACCATGGATTGTGGGAACTTATTAGTAATAGCAACTTATGTCTGACATATTATATAACTGATTTAATTGATTGATATATATATATACATATACATATATATCTTTTGAATTTCATTGAAGGGTGATAATAAAAAATATTAACTGTAGTCCGAAATTCATTTAACTGTAAGGTTATTGACCATTTTGCTCTTTAGTCCATTGCCTCATTTGGCTCTTTCTACCGATACTGTAGTGTTGTCCTCAGATCTGCGTTTCTTTATTTAACTGTCACCGATCTACTTGTCTTAAGTGCCTCTTCAGAAATTGTAATAAATGTATAAATAGAGAGAAAGATAGAAGGATAGATAAATCGATAGGTAAACGCAGCGCGTTTGCCCTGCCGTGTTTCTGCCTTTTTTCAAAGCCCTACTCCACCGGAATGAATCGACCCAGTCCGCGCATGCGCGCTATCGCCGTCATTCATCTGTAGGGATCGCTCCCTGCTCGTCTTGTCTCGTGCGAGGGAAGAGAAACCAGCAGGCGGCTCCGGGCTCGCGCTCGCTGCTCCCGGTTGTCAAGGCACCAGTAGTCTGTGACTTTTCTGCGTTGCGGGTGGACCTTGACAGCTCAGATCGGATCTCTCATTTGTCGCATTGAGCTGGGATTTTTGCCGTTTTGGATTTCTGTATTTTGGTGGCAAGTGGCGGACTCTCAACAGCTAATTACTCGCACTGTAAGTTGGTTGATATTTTCTTTCTGGCTTTGTTTTTTGACTGTGTTTTATAAAGCCGCCAACGTTCCAAGCACGTTCAGCGCTGTCATCCCGAGAGAGAACAATTTCTACTTGCAGGAGTTTGGTGAAATGTTTCGCATCTCTTGCTTGCTCTCGGCCCAGAGGTGTTTTGGATTTTGAACTACTTTATCCCCCGTCTTTCTTTTGTGTCTTGTTTTGTTATGTCCGTCCTTGCTTTCGCTTTTTTTCTCGTGCCAAGAACAAAAACAGGAACTTCAATTTGCACGTGAGATAACGTTGATTTCACTCGTGCGGTGAGTCCACGTTGTTAACCGTCAGAGTTTGAATACAAATCTTTTCATATGTTCATGTGTAGACGAGCAGTAGACTAATATGGGGAGACTAGAGGTGTTGGTTTGCGTTTAGCTCATCTTTTATAGCAGGTGTCTGATAGCCTACTTCCGCACTGTACTGCGAGATATCGATCTTATGGCAACGCTCTGAGTTTTTTAGCGTAAATATTTTCTCCAGGTAATCATTTTTATGCTATTATAAGTCCTTCTAGTTGAGATGTGACAGTTTATGTAGTGCTAGCCTGCTATTATTGTGGTTTCGGTGTGTGTTTCTTTTCCCTTTTTTAACCTCCACGGGGCAACGTTTTAGGGAACCAAAAGTAAGGTATTGAGTAAGTTACTTTTCAACGAAAAGGCTACCTCCTCTGTTTTGTATGAGTGTGTTTGTTCTTCTGTGTATGTGAGATCAAGCGAATGACAGTAAAAGGAAGAAATGCTGCTCACATCTCGTTGAACCAGCTTGTTGGCATACCTTATCCTACTGAAGTAATCATAAACTAGCACCATTTTTCTCTGCCTCATAACAGCTATTGTCAAAGAGCACAACTGGTATATCAGCTTGACATAGCGTAAAGGTCTTAACACATGCCTGTGCAGTATGCAAAACAACTATTTTGGGCTGAAACTGAAGTGTTGCAGATTTTGCAGCACTTATCTCGACTTTTTCTTTTTTTTTGTATAGACAGTTTTTTTCTATATTTCTTCTGTACTGACTGGCTCCTTGAGATATCTCTGCTGTGCTCTAGTGGGTCTCGTTGATCTGTGCTGGTTTCTGTGGTTCAGTATCAGTTCATTGTGCCTGGTGGTCTCCAGGCTTGACTAATGGCCTGTTGCTTTTGGGTTATTTTTGTTTGCTCCACCCTGCTCCACCCTGTCTTATGTGCAGGAGGTGTCCTTGCAAACACACCCAGCCACACCTGCCCTGGTTTGATAGAAATGTGGGGTGTCTTTGTTGTAATGCCCAGCCCATGCTTCAATTGCCTAGATAGAGCTGGTTTATATAGTGGAAACACATGCCTCTTAAGTTGCTTGTTACAACCATATAATGCTCCGCTTGTGCTGCATACAGTGGACTCTGTGAATGTGTAGGGGAGAGGGCGAGATGGAGTCATTATACTGTTGCTTTTGGTAGAACCAGTTATTTTGCATTTGTGCTTCTTTGCTTTTGTATTTTTCTCCTTTTTTGCAATGGAGTTTGATGGACAAATATCCAGTGGCAGTCAAAGTGAGCAGAGTACCAAGGAGAGAGGGCAGGATGAGAAAGTGTTTGTGTGTGTGTGTTTGGTATGTGTGTGTGTGCATGTGTTAGTGTGTGTGTTTACCTGTGTGGTAGAGCGTATATGCTCCAGGCCCCAATGAGCACTTTCACAGACTCTTTCTCGTAAGCATTGACTTGGCAGTGAACTCTCTATCGGTATTGACGAGATAAGAGGATGAGAACGAAAGAGAGCAAGCTGGTATTATATGATGACGATGCACAATCTGTCTTTGTCTCTTTCAGTATTTCCCTTTTTTGAGCATTGTTTTTTGTTGACATTTTGTTTTTCTCCTCATTTCTTTTAGCTAATCCTTTTCTACTCATATGAATTTCAGCTCTCATTTGTTCTTATTCCCCCTATTCATTTCTTTTTTTTGATAATCAATTCTCCTTAATGATGCTTTCATCATTTTGCTTGGCATCTCTAGTCATCTTTTAATTTTTGCTCTTTGTACCATCAGAAATGAGGAAGACTTTTTTTTTTACTATGGTTAGTTTTTTCGACAGCAGAAGAAAGTAAAATGACTAACTTACCTCTAAAAATGAAAGGGTGACATGATATATTAAACAGACTTATTTCCTTATTGTCCTAGGTAAATCAAGCATTGAATCAAGCATGAAAACACCATAAAAAGCATTACTAATAACAATTTTAAAATGTTTTCTATACAAAAAGGAATAAAAAATGAAAAAAAATTACATTGAGCTTTTGATGTTGGATATCCCAGGTATTAAATGGGAGATTGGACCAATACCATTGGATTTGGAATGGAATTAATTTCCACTAATGGAACTTACCTGGGCCCAGATTAAGGACACAGACAACAGGCTACACAAACAGAACCCATACATTAGGTATTAGGCTTGCATAGCAAAGACAAACATACACACAAACACAGACACAGTGGAGTGACCTTTTAATAACAGCTAAAACCCAGAAAATCATAATTTTGTCGGATCAATTTTTTTCTAATCTATTCTACACTCATTCAGTTTAACAAGCAGCCAGTAGTTAGTTTTCGAGTCCAGTCAAGTCAGTTTTTTACACAAATTCGACTAAAAGGCTTTACAATATCTAGAGCATAAAACACAACCTATCTTTATATGCTTGATGATAAGGAAAAAACATCCCCATTAAATACAAAAAGAGGAAGAAACCTCAAGAATTGGTTTCATTGTAAAGAATAGAATGCCGAATATCGCTGTCCTTTTTGAGTCCTTAATTTCATCTTCACCCTGTGTGCCTGCTGTCTGCTTTCACCTTTTATTTTCTGGAAACCCATCCATGTGTAAGTGTCTGTTTTATGTACGCCTTGCAGCAGCATCATGGTGCTTTAGCTGCTTGGGCTCTGTTTTGTTTTATGTTATGTTCTTGGCTTAAACAGTTTGGAATCTCAGTGACACACACTCAGTAGCAAACGACCCGCGGTAGCGTCATGGGATGTCTCCTGCCACTAGCCTCTGCAGCGTGTGTGTGTGTGTGTGTATTCTGGTGCCTAGTGCCTGTCAGCGAAACAGGAGTCTACCCACCAGTTCTCAGATTCTAGCATACAGCAGCACATTTAGAGTCTCATCTGGCAAGGAAATGTAGCACTAATCCAATTGGCTGGAGCTTTAGTAAAAGCTTTTCTAATTGGCCGATATGGCAGCTGGCCATAGGTTCCAGTAAGCACAACAGGGAGTTGGGGAGAGTCCCAGTGGTGCTGTGGTGCAGAAGAGACTGAACAAAGAGCAGATAGCACTGGGTGTGCTACTGTTTTGAATATTTCTCCACAGGGCAATAATAAAGAAGTCATCTGCACCCTGCTGACTCAGATCCATCCAGATGAATATACATCTCATTTTCAGCTGTATTGTTTGCCAGGCCAACATGTAAATACACATGCATTCAAACAGACACTGCTCTTACCTCCCATCCACAGGTACAGGAATGACATTTTGTCTCACAGGCATGCTTGAGGAAACATTGTCCCAACTGGCTAAGGAACATAAACCATTAGCATAGTAATACTCTGTGAGTGTGTGTTACAAGAGGAAGATTGGTTCTGTGCAGAGAAAATGTTGCTACCAACAGCCAGTGCAGCCGTTCCTGTTTCCTTTCACCTCAGTGTAGAATCCAGGAATAGCTCAGAGTGACAGAGACAAGAGATGAGAGGGAGCGAGAGAAACAAAGAGAGACAGTGAGACAGACAAAGGCACAGGGAATGAGACATGGCCATGTAAGGTTTCCTGCACCACAGCTTGCACCTCTTTATACAAACAGTGAACCTGAACTGAACTGTTCACGGTTTGGTTTCTCAAGTCACCTTTAACTTGACCTTTGACTTTGTGTGGCTGCGTGACAATGGAACAAAGGCTGCCTTCACCATAAGATTCATTAGGGAACCTCGCAGAAATAATGGTATGGTCCTCCTGAGAGTTGGCTTGTTTTGTTGGCATTCTCGTTTTTTTCATATGAACTTTCACGGTGTTGTCAGTTATTGGACTGCATTTGATAAATAAAGCCATGAATTTTCAAAATACTTTTTCTTTTTCAGCAATACTTGTTTGTTCGTAAGTTGTAATTTGTATATTCACCAACTAAATGGCTTAAATGGTTTTAAGCACACAAGTTTATACTACTAGAAGTCTCTCTATCAAAGCAGTGAAAACGAAAGATGTAGTTTAATCATTTAGGGAAGTAGCATGGGAATATAGTTTTTGTTTTTTTCATTGCTACCGTTGAAAATGACAATCTAACTGAGTGACTCAGGCAAAAATGTTCACAGATGATGTAATTTTTTGTAAAATTTTATTTTGTTTACACTAAGTCACATTTGCCTCCATCCGTCCTTAATCTCTGACTGATGTTTCCCTTAGAAGTTAGGGACACATGACAAAGTGAAACATTCACACAAGTGTTAAAAATTATTGGTAAAATTTGGGATGATCAAAGTATGCAACCTTGCAACATATACAACTAGGCATAAATGTTTTTTTACATTTTAATTGGGAAATGTAACAACTGAGCATTTTGTATGTGTTGTACAATATTGAACATTAAGAAACCAGTGTCTTGGTGGCATCAGAATGAAATTTGATAAACTGAATTGTGAAGCCGTTGTTGTGCACTCACATACAAACCTAAAAAAAAAAAGTTAAATTTTAATTGTAAAACTGATATAAAAGAAAAGAAAATACATTGCTGTTAATCTCATCATACATTCTTTTCTCAAAGATTGAGATCAGTGTTTCTTTAATTAGTGGGGCCGGTGAAGAACAAATGGCATCTGGCAGAATACGTTTATCATCTTTGCTTTGTAAAAAGGCCTGGAAATCAAATATTGACTTGTTTTATTGCAAGTAAAAATGATCCAGATGGCATGTAAACCACTAGATATTGGCTTACGCTGATTCCCTGTTCTACTAAGTTAGATAAAGCTCAAAAAATACTGACCATGAAGGAAAATCAATTTACTTTTTGTAGATGTACATACATGTACATGATAGTCCAAATATTTTTGTTTATTGTTACGATAATGTGAAAAATAAAACAACCAGGAAAGAAGCTAATCTTCATTTTTGCCTATCTGTCCAAATACACAAATGATAAATATAATTGATCTGATAAATATCATCCAGATTCCTTCATTAACATTTACACATGAAGAGCAGTT
>JAPZDZ010000011.1:10417357-10429008 GCA_029783805.1 Acanthurus tennentii
CTTTCTCTTGTTCTCGTTTTTGTCCTTCTGCCTCCCTTTCCTTCCTTCCTGTCCCCACCTTTTCTGTTCATCCACTTTTCAGTTTTTCCCATTCTTTTGCTATTCATCCTTTGCCGTTCTTGTTCTTCACTATTTTAACTTTTTCCCCTAATTTCCTTTCTTTTGCCTTCACATCTTACCTTATGGCTCCATTATTCTTCCCTAAATCAGTCACATTCTGTCAGTCTACCCTTTTCACTCTCTTGTTCCCTCATGTCATCCTGATTTTTCTCTCCCTAATCTCCCATCCTCCAACTCACCACACACACACACACACACACACACACAAACACACACAAACACACACGCACACACAACATATTGCACTTATCTTCCTCTCTGCACCACATACTGTAAACCTTTTCTATCTCCCTCGATCTTGTCATTTCTACCCATTCCCCCTCCTCATGTCGTGTTTCTAACCTCCCTTTAGCTTCACCCACCCCTTCCTTTCCCCTCTCTCTCCTCCTGTTCCTTCCTTTCTCCCTCTTGGTTCCTCCGTCTTCTCTCCTGAGTCAGAGAGACAGACAGGAAGGAAGTGTGTAATGAAACGGCCATATCGAGCACACTGCCCAAATTGACCTGGAATGAATGGAGTCACTGATCAGCCACTGCTAAAGCAGTGCAGATGAAGAGGTAGGGGGGTTGGAGGAGAAAATGAAGCTCCCTAATGTAGCACACATTTTATGAATACTGCTATCAGATGGAATATGTACACAAAGATGTTTATTTTATCTATCGGTAATCAAACGGCGCAATCAGCAGCCTTATATGCGTGTTTACATGGGAACTCATATATATGTTATTCTTGTGGTGGAGAGTTGAATTTGAAACAATAGATGAGTACAGAAAAAAAATCCTGCTTAGTTTTGCTTGAAATTAGTAGTAGGCTAAGTCCATGAATTCAGTTCTTTTGGCCGAAGGAAGAGGCAATCTGCATTCAAGAGATTTTCTCTGCTGTTTAAACAGGGAACAGAGAGGAAGGGAGGCAGAGAGGCAGAGAGGCAAACAGGCGATGCAACAACTAAAGAGAGTGAAAATTAGAGAAACACTGACAAATAGGAAGAGGCAGAATGACAGCACCTACTCTTCCAAGTCACTGAAGTTGTTCTGTTTTTTAACACTTAAAATGTAGAATTACATCACTCACAGTCCATCCTGTACAATGTATTTCTTAAAAATACCCGATCATTCAGTGAGACTTGACTTTCGTAGTACATCTCACTAATCTGCTCATCTGCCACTACCCATCACACTACTGCTTTTATTAATGAAAATGGACAGAAAGAGATAAATAGAGAATGGATGTACCACTAAGGTATCAAGCAGTTCTACAATATGTGCGTGTGTGTGCATTTGTCTGCCAGCTTGTCTGGCAGTGTGTGTTGTGGAGTAGAAGCCCATTAGGGAATTAGTTCACATCTGGACAGCGCTGGCTGTCCTCATGCACTCACAACTCGTAACGTACAGTAAACGTGTCAGAATTGGGAGGGTTTTAGGTCAGCCACTGATCTACAGAACTTTTGCTTTACATACTGCATAGAGCTTAGTTGAATGTAAAAGTATTTTATTAAGTTTATTATTGTTCTATGTCAGAACCATAGCTTGCTTGCTATTTGTTTGTTTGTTTTTGTGCATGTATTTGTTATTAGACAAAACCCACTCTCCTTTTTAACTTCAACATGACAGCTGGCATTTGAGCACATGAGTGTTTGTAACAAGTTACATATACACAAACCTGCTTTGACAAACACACATGCACACTCACAAAAGGGTGGGGGGGTGTGACATTTTGTGTGTTGGCAAACATGAGCTTAGCAGTGAAGAGCCTTTCAAGCAGGATTAGGCTGCTCAGTGTCAATGGAACGTACAAGTAGGGCCGAAGACCACTATCACTTAAACTGCAACAATCAATGTCAGTGTGTCTGTGTATATGTACAGTAGTATAAGAGATAGCTTCAGTAGGAAGTGTGTGGTATATTAAGGGAGAAATAACAAGGGAGGAAATCAGCAGGACACAATCATGCCTGCACATACACACACACACTACGCACATTCCCAAGTCTTCTCACAGACTATGGACTGTGGAGCCACGACCAAGCCCTGGCAGGACCATCTGTTCCTGCTGAAATCAGCACAGCAGGAGCCTACCAGTGTGGATACACACACACACAAACACACGCACATACACGTGCACACACACACAAACACACACGGTTGCAGCAAGCTTCAGTTCTGGCATAGTGATAGTCTATTTATTCCCCACACTGACGCAGGACACTACTCAATTGTGTGTGCGTATCTGTGTGTGTGAGTGTGTAGGACAGTAAAATTTTTAGATAAAAGGAAGGTAACCCATGTTGACAATAGATGTACCTGAAATGTATAATGCTTACTTAATCTGAAGATGATATGGATGCAAACACTTACTGTAAACATATGAATAGCGCTGTAACTCACTAGGTGGATTGACTTGCGCATACATCTATCCTTGTTAGGCTGTGACCCCATGTCTCTCCAGGCTGACCTGCTGTCAACAGGAACTGCACACACATACAGCATTTCTCCATTTTAATAATCGACCAATGGGAGTTACGCTCCCCTGTCAGTGTTATCTATTTCCCTGCCACAAGCAACATCAGCATTTTCTCTGCTTTCTGCCATCTCATCAATACTCTGTGCTTTGACCTCCTCTGGCCTGCACATGGACCCAGTCAAGACACAACTACGGTGTCGTTGTGTGCAGGATAACAGTGCCTTTCATCTGTAAGCTATCTTAATGGATCACAGGAGAGCCCATGTCTACGAACGAAGAGAAAAAGGCAACTATAAGGAGCTCATCAGTGGTCAGAGAAATCAATAATTGAGTTCAACAAACCTTGACCTAACCTTGTCCTGCAAATAATATGGATTAAACTACTAATTTTAATCAATAAAGCCAAGCAAGGTAATATATCCTCATTTTTCTGAAATTGTTTCCAAGCCACCTGCATTTGACAGCGACATCATGTTGTGTACAATATAGTATGTATTTAGCTTATTTGCTCGAGTCAGTATAATGAGCATACAAATGCTCTTTTTGATTGCAGGCATACAAAAAAGCAAAGACATAATCACAGGAAATAGCCTTTGGACTGCCAGACCCTGTTATTGTGACACAAGTGGATCTGCAGTGTTTAATCATCACACCAGCTATCTTTATTTTAAAATGAAGGCTGAGAATTTCTTCAAGAGGTGAAAGCCAAAGACCTTACTGACAAGGGCCTCTGGCAGATGTTCTTAGCTTACACTCACTACCCTCATTTGGGTATACCAGGTCTGTCCAGCAGCCTCCCTCGCCACCTGATCCAACTCACCACCAGCTGGTGATCAGTTTACAGCTGTGCTCCTCCTCCTCACCCCAGTGTCCCAGGAATACCGCTACAGATCCGACAATATGACCACAAAGTCAGTCATCAACGTGTGGTAGTAAGAGCACTTTTTAATCACCTCATGCTCAAAACATAGTGTTTACTATGGCCATTCTACACTATGACCAGAACAGAATTCCAATACCAAAGCACCGTTGAGGTTTTTCGATTAGGCCTGTCATTCATTAAAATTGGAAGGCTCTCTCCTGCTCCTAATAATGTCCATAAATAAAACATTTACCAGTGATTGTTGCAGAATGTCTAGTTGGCCACTGCATCACAAAAAAGGACTCAGTGAAAATGTTTTTCATATTATACCAACTTTAGTGTTAACAAGTATTAAAATGTTGGAATGAAAACCAGCAGAGCTCCACATTCTTAGGACTGAAGTAAAGAGCAATAGTTTTATATGAATATGTAACATTTTAATGGGCCAAGTCTTGACAGTGTTTTCAGGTTGCCGTTGGCGGTTGTTTCCCTGATGTCACACCTGTCATTTAGTTCCTATGCCAGGTGCTCAGTGTTAGCAGAGTTGTAGAGGAGGGACAAAAAAAAAACAAATGAGAAAAAAATACATCGATATGTACAGGAGAAACAAAAAAAAAAAGAGAGGATAAGGTTGGCCAGAGACATGGAGATCAGTAGCCAACATAGCTGCAAAAGAGTGTAAATCTTTACAGTGAAAATATACACTTCTTTGTTTTTGTGAGAGATGAGACCGAGAAGTAACAATAGATTAGGAAAGACATTAGCACACCATTGCACACATCCAGTACATAACTAACACCATTTCCCTGCTGTCCTTTTTAATATCCTTCCAGCATTTGTTGAGCTTGCTGCATAGTCTTGCATTAATGAGACATAATGCGGGAATGGTACAGCATGTCACTTCCTCCCCGATCATGTCAGGGTTATGTTGTTATTTTGGGTATTTTAGGTATAAGTTAAGCTGGATGAACACTGAAATTTTTGAGTATTCTCATTTTTTTCTCATTTCAATGTCTGTTTTCTGTTGGTTGTGTATCTATGGAGATGAAAACAGGATCATCAAAGAGAACTGGTCCCTTAAGTCTCAT
The DNA here is from genome assembly GCA_029783805.1 of Acanthurus tennentii. Lineage (NCBI taxonomy): Eukaryota > Metazoa > Chordata > Actinopteri > Acanthuriformes > Acanthuridae > Acanthurus > Acanthurus tennentii. The sequence continues at coordinate 10,421,883 of JAPZDZ010000011.1, forward strand.
CAACTGGAAGTTGCAATCGACTTGTTTTCTACCCTATCTTGTACAATTAACAAAGCATGATCTCACTATTTCAGGTCTAGGTATTTCTTAGCTCAGGCATGACAGATTTTACTCAGTGTACCTCATTATTACAAAAAAGGATGGTTGGCTAATCTGCTTGCTCAACTTGAAAGGACTGGACCAATTTTTAAAAGCCCTCTCAACACTCCTGGCCAGGAATTCCTCAATTGTATTACTGACTGGCTGTTAGGTTGCCAACTGATTGAGTGATACGCCTGATTATGTTTTTGGCTTTCCACCACTAAAGGAACATGATCAATGGCGATATTGGTTTTTAAATGCCAGCTCTGCTCATATAACTCTTCACTGCATATTATTCAAGTGCTAACTAAACGGAGATAATGGCTTTAAAATATATCAGATTTCAGGCAAGCATGATGTTAAGCAAGAACAAATCCAATGCAAAATGTGCATTTGACATATATCTGCATTGCTAAGCAACACAGCTAACTCTGACTCTTAAAAAATGCAATGAATGCATGAGGGCCAAAAGAGTTACATCTTAGTGACCTAACCTGACCTCACTGAACTTACATCCTTGTCCAGCCTCAACACTGACATCCAGAACAGTGATGCTGTACAGTGCAGCTGTTTAAGCAGTAATGTGTATTACAGTTTTGTTTAACTTTTGGTATTGTTTTGGTTCCAATAAAGTATACTTTGCTTCTTGGAGATACACTGTTAAAAATGAACAGTAATATTCAGATGCAAAGGTTTATACATTTGGAGAAATGTAACACAATGTGGAAGTAAAAGTAGTGTTTGTTTTTAAAAATGTCAAAGTGCAACAAAAAAACCCCAAAAATGGCTTAATAATTGTAATCTCAGTATTGATCAAATTTTTTTCCTTACCTCAACCCTGCAGTTTGGCTGGCTTTTTAAATTTTTTTCCGCAAGTCAGGAGCAGACACTCTCGTCTGCTGTGTGAGCTATCAAAGCTTCATGGTGAACCACAGGAAAAGTAACCTTGCACACAGTCAGCAAGTGGCTTTTTGGGCATATCTCTCAACTCTGAGTGAAATACAGGCTCTTCCCTCGGCTGCAGGGCATGCTGATGGCAGCCTCCAGTGTAGTGCCACTGGATCTACTACTTTCATCTCTTTTAGATCTGTATAGATAATCTCCACAAAGACATAATATTGCACAAGAACGATAAGGTCAGAGTGTAAAACCTGTGCCGTCAACCTTTAAACCACAAGGAGGACAGTGTATCTGACTAAGACATTTCCCTCTTAAGTCTCTCTTCTTCTCTTTACCTCTCAGGTTTTCCTAACTGGAAACCTTCGTCAGATTTAACACGTAATCCACCTTAAGATATTCTAGCCCAACCTAGTAACTGTTATTGTCTGTTTCTTGGTCTTTACATGTCTCCTTATCTGCAAAGGAAATACTTCCTTAATTCTCGAAAGTTATTCCAATGTAGAATGGATAATTGTCTTATCTGGAAAGGATTGTAGATTCTTATCTGTGTAAGTACACAGCTTAACAACACATTAACAAAGATACAGTTGTTTTTAAACATTATAATATGGAAATCTAACATACTATCAGTTTTTAAAAAATTAGATCTTTTCTCCTGTGTGGTCAAAAATTTTATATTTGTCTATTTAACTTTATCTCCAGCATTGTTTCTATTTCTCCATGTGTGTTTTCTCTCATCCTGTAGCACTGTTCATGTTCCTGATAGCTTGTCTCTTTATCTCTCTGTCTTGCTGCCCCAACCCAGAGGAGAAATAGCCAAACCGACAGACCTTTCAGCCAGCAAGCACCTGTTTACACAATGCAAGCTTCTTCACAGCAGAGGTGGTTAGGGAGCAGTGTACAGGAGCGTGATTCTGCATCCATTCTGTTCATTGTGCACCATCTGGTCCTAAGAGTTTCATTATTTTTGTGTGCTGATGTTTGTTTCTGTGCGTGTTTGCTCAACTCATTACCACACACTTTTACAGATGTTTTCCCAGATGCAAACATTATGGCATTTATAACCCTGGTGCCAGCCACACACAGGTTAGAACTAATATGACACAGAGGCTACTCACACTCTCAATCAAACCTTTCAGGTGTATAATGATAGGTCAGGAATAGCATTAGAGGGTGAAGCATTCATGAGATCTAAAATACCCTACCTACAAATAGTTATGTGAGAGAAAAATCAACAGCCATGCTCTAAAATAACACACAGACTTACTAACTGATGCCAAAAACATCACCCATATTTACACCTGCTCATTCCTTTGCAGAGATTAGTTACGTTGTAGCTGTGCTTCATTGGAGTGCACAGAGCTGTTAACAGTCTTCGGTTTAGAAAAAGAAGAATATGACATGTGACAGCAGGGCAAGAGCTGGAACCAACATGCAGAACTGTTAGTGCATGATACCTATTGAAGCTCACTCTATAAAAGATCCCTCAGCACCTGCTTTTATACATGAAACCTTCATCTACACTCTTATCATCTGCCATCATGTGATCAACATGGATTCATCTTTAAAGCAATCAAAATGATGCATTTACAGAAACCAAAGTTTTAATTTGAAATTTTACATGTCAAATACATTCCATTAATTGCATGCAAGACCGAAAAACTTGATTTAATTATTTCTTTGACGACTGGGAAAAAAATAACCATCAACAATTTTAGGAACTAATTACAGCAATAGATCATGACATTTATTTCAAATAAATAATAAAATAAATAAATAAATTATGACATTTAACAAGCAAAAAGGATAAGCAGTCAGTTGTTCAAATGTGAACATTTGCTGCTATTCTTTGGTTTATATCATGGTTAATAAGACAGTCAATTTAAAGACATCAGCTTGGAAGTCTGATGGATATTTTCTAATGTTCACTTATAGTTAATAAATAGAAATAACAATAGTTTGTTGCAGCTTTAAATGTATGTAAAACCTGCTTATCCATCACCCATATATTGGACAGACAAAAAAAAAAAAATGGAAGTGTAGGCACATGTGTAAGTAGATATCAGAGTCTTCAGTAAAAAAGGTTGTGTATAGTGTGTCATTGTACTGTTTAGACTCTGTATTTTAGGAAATATGTTTTACTAAAATGTGTGGCAGGAAGCTTTTCTTAGGACAAGACCCAAAGCTTTCTGGGTTATGATCACACTAAGGATAATTTCATAGCAGTTCAATTGTTTAAGAGTCCTCCAAAGTTATTACGACATGCCAGTCACTGATGAAATATTAACAATGTTTCTCAAGTTTTGGTATGCTCCTGGCAATGGGACATTTTTCCGCAACATTTTACGGAGATGGAAAGCAGAATGATTGAAAAAACTGATAATCTTATTACAACATTAAGTAGATAATCAAACCTCTGAAAGGGAATGCATCATGAAAATAAGCTCCTCAACACTAATTAGCACACACTCTCTGGCTTTTGTCAATCCTCTGTCCACTGCTCATCGTATTTGATGGTTATCAGATGAGAAAGGTGTAAATTGCTACGCAGAGCTATCTCAGCAAATTCCCCAACTGCTATCTCTCCTTCATCTTTCAATCCGTTTCCATGCCTAGTTTCCTATCATCTGCCTGATTCCTTTCATCTCTGTAGGGAAAGCAGGTTGTAATTACCAGCTTTTGGCCAAATAAGGACACATTACAGGTGTGTGGGTTTTTTTGTGCATAAACTTCTAGGAGAAATATCCTTATAATTAAATTGTTGTGATGGTGTCTGTGTGTGCAAGTGTTTGTATGCTTGTGTGTGCGTGTCAACTATGAGCAGTGTGTGCCTGCACATGCTAAAGCCATGAGGCACCGCCAGCATTAATAAGGGAGGAAAATTTTTTTCTTCCTGTTTTTGCCCCCTTTTCTTCTCTCCTCCCCTTCTCTTGAGAAAAACACAAAATCACACATTAATGCCCCACCAGGATGGTGTTAATGAGAGAAAATAAGAAAAATGGAGAATGAAAACTGGTGGGTGGCGTACAAAGAAAAGATGAAGGATGGATGCAGGGAGAAAATGGAATAATTGGTCAGTGTGAGCCCAAGGAAAAGAAAGCCTCAGGAGGATTCATAAACAAACAGGCAGAAACAGTTTGTACAGGCAACACGCAGCCATGCGTGTGAAAACGTGGTCTCCTTAACATCCGTCAGTCCCTGTGGGAAGCAGGAGGGTGGGCATACCACAGGCCACATAATGTTATTCCACACATAACATAAGCATTCTTCTTTGTTTTATTATGTTTTTACATCATGATTTACATGACATTTTTCATTTGTGTACAATTTGTTTTAATTAGGAAAAATGTAAACAGAGGTGCCATGTGAGATAAACAAACGGAGGAAATTGGTATTGTTGTTTATCATTGAATTGCTCTGATAATGAGAATCGAAAAGGGGCTGGCACGTTGCTATTATGCTTCTTGGCAGGGTGTTTGTGTCTTGGTCTGTGTTTTTGTGTATGCACTATAATTGTGTACATACCATATTATGTGGCTGAGCCATGTTGGAGGCAGGGGTTGAAGTAACAGAACAGAAGTATTGTCTGTCATTGATTTTTTTAACAGTGGCAGAAAAATCTGAAGGCAGATTAGACAGCGATGTACCAACATCAATAACCACATGTTAACCTCTCTTTGTCCCCCTTCTATCCTGTCCCCACACAATCAGACCGCAGCGAGGGGTGACAGGTGAAATAATGATAGTACCTGTCATGGGCTTTGTAGGGAACAACACACTAAAATTTTTACAGATTCAGTGTATTTGTGTTTTTAGTCAAGCTAAAACAGAGAACATACTGTTTTATTAGATTTATGATGCTGTTTTGCCCACATTGTCTTCCATGAAGTTTGCTAAAGTGATGTAGTAATATCTTCCGCTATGTTTTAAGTGAAGTGAACACTGCGCCTGACTCAATTTAAAAACATTGCCTTTTCAGAGAAACTTTTCAGCAGCAGGTCCAATGGTAACTAAGAAGGCAATGTGGCATAGCTTTCTTAAATTATTTGTTGACTCTATATTTCCATTTTTTGTAACATTATGTTAGAATCTAAAGGTTTGTCCTGCTTATTAAGTGATACCATGGTTGAAGGAGACCCTTACCCAGCCCTCCTCTGGCAAGGTAACTGGCAAAACACAAGGACATAGACACAGACAGTGTCGCTTTCAGGTGTGTTGAGGAGGCAATTGTTGGTGTGGCAGGCCAGCTGCCAATGGCTTAGAAAGAGAAGGGTGGAGAGAAAGTGAGGAGTAACCTCTGGTGTCTGTTTGCCCAAGGGTCCAGCTCAATATCTGCGGTTGCTGTTTATCTGACTCCCTCACTGTCCCCTTGTACCACTTAGCACTCTCCTCATTGTATCACCCTTGCCTCCTCTACCTGCTCTTCCTGTCCTTCTTGCTCCTGTTCATGCTCATTCCCCTATTCTCCTGATTTCTTTTATCCTGTCTTTTCTCTAATTCCTGACTTTATCTGTTCATATTCCTGCAGCATCACAGCTGAGCTTTCACCATAAGTCACTCCTCCAACAGGTCTACTCCAGGAGAGATCAACCATTGCACGCTCATTTATCTTTTCTTTCCCCCCGATAGCATCCAGATAGAAAATTGGATGTATGTAGACCTAAGGGGATCTGATACTCAACACATTAGAGACATTGTTTATTTATCAGGTAGGATGGAAAAAAAGAAACTGCCAGTGATACTTCTGCAGGGTACAATAACAGAGAGATAGAATCTGGTGTCTGCAATGGACTTTAATAAATACATTTCTTCTCTCTACTGGATTTTGTCCCATTAATGTCTATATTCTTTCCCATATCACTGCAGCTCCTGCTTAATCTCAATTTTCAGAGATTATGAGTTTTGTGGATTAGACTCAATGCAGTAATGAGTTTCTTGTGCTGTAGTTTATGCTACTATTTTTAAAGTAAGGATGAGCTGTTGATTCCCTTTTTTAGATTATTGGGAGTGTGGATTTGGACTCTTGGTCAGACAAAACAAGACCGTTAAATACATCACCAAAGACTTCAAGAAACTGGTGGACATTTCTGTTTTTCTGATATTTTACTGACAAAACAACTTGCTTAAGCAAGAAAGTAAGATATAGGTTAATAATAATAATAAAAATGATCATAAGTTTCTAAGCTCATACTTTTAGTTTTATTGTGTTTTTTAGCCTTGGAATTAAAAGTTAAATTAAATAAATTTGTAATGTTTCTTAATTAGAATTTCGTAGATCTGCCTCACCTGAGTCATCACTTACTTTGTCCCCAGATTCTTTTTTTGCTTAATTGAGACATCTTACTTCAGCAAACTACAGAGATTCTTGCCTTCTGCAGAATTACAAAGTAGAGTGGTGGAGTGGGTCTAAAAATCAGCATTTTTTGGCCACCATGCCCGATTATATAAGCTGAACACAGAACTTGCATCATCAAGGGTACCTAGCAGTTACATCAGTACTCATCATAAAATCTCATCAGTGGAATCATTTCTGTATTTATGTTTAATGTAATGAATGCATTTTCTGCCGCACCTATTTCAATTGAATCTGGACGACCTTTTAAGAAATCAGCTTATACAACCTTGTGTGAACTCCCGCAGACATACACAGCTCTATAAATGTCATTACTGTGGTTTGAGTGTGACCAGATGCGTCTGTGTACTGTCAGTGGTGATACTGTTGACATTTCGTGTTGTGAATAGGAACGTTGTGTATCTGTTCACCCCTGCTTGTTCTGCACTGATAAAACTGTGCTGTGTTTTTATAGGAACATCACATGTATCATTTACTTTACAGATCCCAAAAAGATGAGTTAACTTTGCTGAAGTTAAAGGTTACAGTTGCAATTAGTTTTCTTTTTTTTAAGAATAATTGACTCAGAATATGAATGAAAAAAAATCCTGAATGTTAAGTATTTCTTTTTTTATTGGTTTTATTATGTGTATTCTTTTTTTTGCATCTTTTTTCAATGTTACATTAATATTACCCCTGTTTTATGTTCACTAAGCTAGAACAAGAAGTCAGGAGGAGATAAGGTTAGAACTATTACTGCCTCAAATTTGGTTGTAAAGAGCACTCTGCAGCACAGTGGTCCTGCTCTCTCTA
>JAPZDZ010000011.1:10447463-10471146 GCA_029783805.1 Acanthurus tennentii
TCACCAGTTTGATTTTCCTATTGCTGTTTCATTTAATAGTCAGGATTTCCATTGTCACTTACCTCCAGACAGTTAGGCCCTAATTAAATATTGCTGAGTGACAACAACTGACTGTGTGTGTTATCCTTTGTCGCTTCCCCCAGGTGGTCCAGGTTTACACGACCCATGTGAGAAAGAGCCAACAAACACACTAGCAAACATGACCGACCAGCAGGCTGAGGCCATTACCTACAGAGCGCAGGTACACACAAACACACACAAACACACACATTGGCTTAAAGACACTGTTGTTATCACCCAGCTGTACTCGCTCCGAGCTGTCAGTGTGTGGGAGACAGTAAGCAACATGCCTATTACCAGACAGAAAGACCCCATCAACACCTCAACCACACAGTCTGGATGTGCGCACGCACACACACTTATGCAAGCGTGCATGTGCATTTCCACGAAGAACTGTGTGATGCCGCATTTTAATAATTGGCGTGGGAAACTTTTGCCATTGCAAGCCATAAATCTATCTCTGACACCCCCGAGGACAGCATTTCCTTGCATGTGTTTTGGGCGTGCGTGCTGTCGTGTCCTCCTTCACACACACACACACACACTCGACTGAGCAGGGCAGCCAGTGAGCCGCATGGCTTAGTGAATCCTGCCGTCCATTTCCTTTGAAGGCAGCCCGAACGGGGCTGGAATGTCAATGGGGATAATTGTATTGGAGCAGATACAAGAGCAGATAGGAGAGTGGGAGCTGTTCTGTCAATGAGCTATACCGAGCCTCATGAATATCTGAGACACTCTACCTCCCTAATGGATTTATATTAGCTGAGCGGCTGTGTGCCGTCCGGGTTATCTCTCTGGCTGTTTGTGTCGATTAAGGATGTGTACAGTAGGGTGAGAATGATAAATGGTCAGTATATGTGCTGATGTTATTGATGTTTAGAGGGAAAAAAATGTAAAAAACGCATCGACTTCAGCTGTCTTTGAGAATAATTTGATGCTGTGTATGGGAACATACCCGGAGGTGTTTTTAAAGTTTTTATAGATATCTTTAGACATTTATTAACAACAGGTCTGGCAAAGATTTAGTGATAATGTAACAGTTTCTGTACCTGCATATATATATAAAAGTTTGCCTGTGTGCGTCTGTGTTTGTAAAGAAGTCATTACAGATCAGCCTGAATATTCTAGTGTAACTTCTTGTTCTCTCAGTTTTTCAAACAGAATTCGCTAGCTGCATTATCACAGCAGCTTCACTTCAAATTTAATAAAAGCTACATTATTGAGAGGCTTCTCTTGTGAAAAAAGTTTCATCACAGTAAAACTGGTATAACAAAAAGAATATGTAACTACGTGTGCTGTACAAATCTATTTGTTGCAAACTGCAGGATACTGCTTAAGTAACTATATACAGTGTAAAGACAGGATGTGATGCTATTATTTGCCTTGGTCTGTGCTATGGTTTTAATTTGTAATTTTAAAAAAGGCTGTAAAAAGGCTTTAGGATAATGAGAATGTTTAGAGTTTCGGCTTGGGCTATAAACCTTAATTTTTGAGAATATTTTTCACCAAAAGGCTGTGTTGCAAACTGTGGGATTTAAAAAAAGAAGGCATTTAGGAGGCAAGGAAGGTCTCAAATCCTATCAAGTGGCATTATGGCAAATGTAGGATCCGAATTTAAGTAAGTGCAGGGCTAGATTGCTTGAGTGCCTCTTCAACAGTATAAGAACAGCAAATCATGTGACTGTTAATGTTGTACAGTCTGTACAATTGGAATCTCTCCTATTAATTTTTCTTCCTTTTTTCTTCTTCTTTTCCTGTACGGGTATGCGTCTTGGTCGACAGCATGCTCTCAGACTCATGGCATTCGGACAGATCTACAAGGTGTTGGAGATGGAGCCTCTTCCTTCAAATAAACCATCACAGAAATACCCTTGGTCTGATAAAGAAGGTGTGTTTACCCATCTACCTGCCTGTCTGCTCCAGTCTGCCTCAGCCTGTATGTCTTTCATCTTCTGTGTTAAATATTCCTCACACTGTTTTGTCTTTCAGCCTTTGTTTGCATGTGCCTGATTGTCTGTCTGTTCAGTTAATCTGTCTGTGTGAAGGGCTTGTCCGTTGGTCTGTCTGCCCCTTTTCTCACATAAAAACTACAGCAGGATTCAGCTTTTGGTTCAGATAAAGGACTTTTTCTGACATAGATTGAACTTGCCATGACATCTTAACACATGACATGACCTTTCTAGATGTATCAGGTGGTTATTCTACACCTAAGCAGTTACAGTTTGTCAATACTGTTGAAATATGAAGCATCATTAGGATGAAATATGGTATTTGATATTTTTCCTGCTGTTTCTGCTATATTTTTTCCCTTTTTTGTGACAAAAACTGTGGCCTTGGTTAAAGGTCTTTAACTTGTGAGTGGTTTGTACACTCATAGGAGAGTTTACAAATTTTAAAAGCCTCTCTCATGGAAAATTGGCGCAAGCCGTTTGGTGCAGCGTGACGCTGGCACTGAAAATTGCCAGAGCATTTACAGATTAAGGTGCATGTAGGATGGAGCTTATATATCTTCCTCATTGTTTGACTGTTTGCTGGTCTGCCTGTCGGTCCTGTTTATCTTGCCTGCAAGTTTATCCATCTTTATGCTTGTCCTCACATATTGCTTGTTTTCCATGGCTTTGCCTCCCTTTCTCTCTGTCACACTCAAAAGGCCTTGTGTATGTTCATGTAAACAGCTTTTGTAGTTGGTGATTGATAAGCAACTCTCTCCACGTTTCCCTCCGCATCTCTCCTGCTTACTCTCTCTCCAGGCTTAGGTCTGAAGAGGCCGTATGAGGATGGAGCAATGGATGACAAGGACCTCATTAAGAAGATGAAGAGAAATCTAAGGAAAGGTATAAAAAGGAAGAAAGGAAAGAATAGTGACATTGTTTCTTATGCTTTTTCTGCTTGTGTGCTCCAATCTAATTTAAAGACATAGATGAAGGATGTACTTGAAAAAGAGTAGGAATAAGAATTAATACCATCTTACAAAAGCAGCATAATGCTTCGAAATGCCTCAGCCTTCTTTTCTTCCCCTTGTCTCTCCTTCTTTCTGTCTTTTTCTCTGTCTGCTTCTCCCCCCTTTACCTTCCTTCCATCCCTTGGAGGCAGATCAATAGTATTGATTGCTAACGTTTTAGTAGGCCACCCAATCATCCCAGCTCTTTCTTCATACAAGGGGAAGATGAACCACGGCTAATGGAGACAGAGAGGCATTTTTAGATATCGGCAAACAGGACGAAAGTGACTGAAAAAGAAAGAAAATAGAGAGGCACCTTTATTCATCATGAAAACAACTAGCAACGGGGCTGAGAGAACCTTTGGGGAATATGATTTATTGCATGCAGTATCTCTGAATTGGCACAGTATGTCCAATTCTGGCTGGATAATTGTTACATCCCCTTCCAACCCTTATTAAATTTATCCTAATCTGCTCTACTTTCTCCTCCAACCACATCCCTCTCCATTTTTTTGCATTAGTCTTAGACAGTAAAGCCATAGACTCCAACCAGCCAATGAATGCCCTGATGCGGTTGAACCAGATCCGGCCGGGGCTGCAGTATCGCCTGCTGTCCCAGTCGGGCCCGGTTCACGCGCCGGTCTTCACCATGTCCGTGGATCTGGACGGAACCATTTACGAAGCGTCTGGATCCTCCAAGAAGACCGCCAAACTCCACGTTGCTGTCAAGGTAAGAGGGAAAATGGAGGAAAACAGATCAAATATGCAATATGCCCATGTTTCTCTGATTAAATCCATGTATTTATTTGGTTAAAGAACCACTAATAAAGAATAAGAGAGATGATTCTTTTTGGCTACCTGAGGAACTTTCAAAGCTCTAGCTGCAACCAAACCTGTTTGTATCTATAAATATGTTTTTGTCTGTGTATATGTATCAGTGTGTGTGTGTTTGTGTGTGTGTGCGTGTGAGGAGGGATGGAGGTGGGCAAATCCATGTAATCCCAAAGTGGTTGTGAACAAAGAGGCTCTCCAGAGCACAGAGCAGGGATAATCCGCCATCCGCTCCATTCCCATAAAAGGCTCTTTCTCCATATCTCTCTCGCGCTTTTTCCATTCTCCCTCTCACTCACTTTCTTTCTCTCATGCTCTCACCTTTCGATCTCCCCCTCTCTCCCCTCTGTTTCTAGTCCACAGTTTCTTACCGGAGTGGCTGGTTCAGCAGCTGTAACACAATCACCCATTAGGGTCAAAAACTTGTCATTCTTCTTTTCTCTCCTGCCTTCGTTATTGTTCTGAGTCACTTTGCTGCTCTGTGTGTTGGTGAGAATTTACAGGAGGATCATCGAACCCTTTTATGTATTGTGGTGGTTGTATTGTTACCATTGTGTGAGTTCAGTTAATCACCAATCTGATACCACATCTTTTATTTACTATTATATAGGTCCCTAGCACTGTCCTGTTCACCTGTATGCAACTTATGCATGCAACAGATTTTTTTAATTGCACAAGTAGTGAATATTTATAAGCAACATACTACTTTTCAAACATTGTTTTTCTCTGCAATTGTAAAAAATCACACTTGCAATGTTATGTTTGGCTTTATTTATCACCTGTATTATTATTTTATTGCAGCTGATAAATAATTGCTTTTTTTAATTTTTCATGATCAGCTGTAGTGAAGAAACACTGACAGATATCATGAATCTCTAGTTTCTTTCCTGCCCTTTTGCCTCCTTCCAACTCTTTTTTACATTATCATAATCATCTTCCCTCTCAAGGTTCTCCAGGCGATGGGCTACCCGACAGGTTTCGACTCAGACCTAGACCCCATGAGCTCAGACGAGAAGTCAGACAGCGAGGGAAAGAGTGAGACGTCATCGCACACTAGCAATAACCCAACACACTCCTCAGACAGTTCCAACACACTGGAGGTGGGAATCCAGTAATGAGCTCTGATACGCAAATTAATACACTCTAATGTTTAAATACTTTTTACTGTGTAGGTAAATTTTAATTTTAAATAATGAAATTGTGGCAGCCACCATACAAACTTAGTTAAATCCTCACTGTGTGCAGTCTTGCCTTTGCTCCTGCTAATATGCAAATCATGCTCCACCAAGTTTAAAATGGTACATAATGAAATAAGCTTTTTTTTCTCTCCAGGTGCGAACTCAGGGTCCCATACTGACGGCAAGTGGGAAAAACCCTGTCATGGAGCTGAACGAAAAGAGACGAGGCCTCAAGTACGAACTCATCTCTGAAAGTGGAGGCAGCCATGACAAACGCTTTGTTATGGAGGTGAGAGCTCCATGTACTCACATAGACTGACTCTGAAGCTTAAAAGATTATAAAACATATAAAAAGAAGTGTGCAGCCATGACATGTAATCAAAAAAAATACAGAAAACATTATCTGAACCACACACACTTTCAGAAACAGGCTGATCAGCAGTAGAGTCAATCAGTCCACCTGGTTCCCGGAGTCGGCCTGATCTCCGTGGGGAGTGTTGTTTTCTGACATGCCTGGCTGCTCCATCGCTCTGCTGATTGATTAGCAGGCCTGCTTGACAGCAGGGCATCGCTAAACAAGATGTCCCATTCAACCAGACTCGCTGGCTGAGTTACTGATGACTGATAAGTGTATTTGTGTGCGTGTCAGGTGGAGGTCGACGGGCAGAAGTTTCGCGGGGCAGGCCCCAACAAAAAAGTAGCAAAGGCCAGTGCTGCCCTGGCAGCTCTGGAAAAACTCTTCTCTGGTCCCAACGCAGCTGCAAACAAGAAAAAGAAGATATTGCCTCAGGTAAAGAGACACACACACAGAGCAGTTACAAAATGAAACAACACACATAATCAAAGTAATTTGTTTTCCTTGACTGCCAAACTGTCAGCACTGCTTTGAGAAAGATAACATCCAAACACCCTCCTTGATCAGTATCACCTCTGCAAAGCCGAGGGGGGAATTGTCCACTTTGTTCACCCTTCAGTAATCAATGGCATCACGTTTAACAAGTGTCTAATCAGATCAATGCTTGGCAATTATCAGATCATCACTCCTCCATTTAATTTTGTCAATGAGCCTGTGTGCTAACGGGCTCTGTGAACAATGATGCCCATCATGCATTAGGACACTGTCTTGGACAAGTGTATGTGCTTTAATTCCCCTATTTTATGCACCATGTTCATGCTGGCAGGCATCTGTGTGTCAGAATACTCTGTGTGTCTCTGCATCATGAATGTATGAAACTGAAGTAGCATGTGATATGTACTGTGTTCAGACTAAAGGAGCCCTGGCTGCAGCAGCAGCAGCCTCAGCAGTAGCAGCACAGGTAGCCAGAGGAAGAGGAAGAGCCGCCCTCGCAAGAGGAGCGTTTGTCAGTGCAGCCGCACCTGGATATGTCACACCAGGTAGGTGGTCCTGTTGTTTTTACACTAAGTGTTTATTTAAATACATTTTTTTTTACTTTTGACATGGTTGCTTGTGCAGGATTGACATTTCCTTTTATGATTACAGTACCTCTGACAATGATGACATTTTCATCTGCTTTGCAGTGAAATAAGCACATTTTTTTTCCACTGATGTTGAAAATATCACAGTGACTTACAGTATGTGCGACAGTAGTTACATCGATTCATGACTGTCTGAGAGCTTTATAATCGACAATGTTCAATGATGCGGAAAATATTAATTTTATGAATTTTCAGTCATTCTTGAAACTTCACTTATTTATGACTTAATGGTTTGAGATTGTGCAGCATTTGCAGGTTCAGGTTCGTATTGATCTTGTTAGGAAGGAGTGCAGCCTCCACTCAGGTCCTCTACCCTGAACCCACAGCTGTCTGCTGTGAGTGCAGCCTGGCAGAAACACTCATCCAAACTTACTGAGGATGTTGGAAAGTGCAGACGGGAATTAAACAAGTGCTCAATTGATTTCGACCCTGTAACCTCTTCCCCAACAGGCTTTGGGACACCGTATGGCTACAGCCCAGCTGCAGCAGCTGCTCCTGCATACGGTACGTGCTTCTCTCTTTTCCCAGCCTATAATCTCCTTGCACCTTCTCTCTTTCTCCTAACCACACAGTTCTGCCCTAACACAACACACAAAAAAACTTCTAACCATTAGATACACCTTCAAACCCGTCTTCTCTGCTCCCTTTTACCTCAATTTTTTCCCCCTTTCTGAAAGTTACTTTAAAACATGATCCAATTCTAATCCAACTTTTAGGCTTTGGCATTGAATTTCAGTCAGAATTAAATAAAGCTTAAGCCTCTTTGTTGCATGCTTCAAGCAAATCTGTCTGTACTTTGGCTAATTGTCTGCTGACAACTTATTTGTTAATCTGCTTGTTGCCGTTCACTTTCTCATCTCTTATGGTTGGACCACTTCCCTGTCAGTAGCGAGCTGCCGTCAGCCTCCAGCTTTGATCTCAAAACTCCCAGGAATTGATTGTAATCATGATGACACACATACCTGCACTTGCAGTTCTAGAACAGCTGTCTGTTAAAGAACAAGCTCTCCTCGACTTATTTTAACTCAGCCTCTGCTGTCATCGTCTTTGACTCCGTTCAGATTAGCAGGACACATAGTGTAAGTTCCTGGCTTTATCCACTGATTTTTAAGGCAGGGTGGCAGGGCAGCTTTGCCCCTGCAGCGCTGCTCCTGTCATGTTACTGCTGCTCAGGGGTTTCCGTGTCCTAACTGGGCTCTCTTACACACACAGGTATCACAGGCATTTATGGGCTAAACTCTATACCAGTCATTGACCTTTAACTACATCGGTATCCATACGTCCGTCTGTCACGCACAGTCATATTTACCTCAACAGACTCAGCCTTGTGTTGTGTGTGCATGCACAGAGCATCAGGAGGCCTCCCTGTCCATCCTACAGCTTGGACTTTGAATGGGGCTTATGTGCGAGGGGAAACATGTCTGGGGCCCCAGGCAGACGTTCAGTACCCCCTTGAGATCCCAGCAGCCCAGAATATGAAGTGCGCCACAGAGTTTCTGTTTGTGCTGGAGCTAGAAACTCTCTGTTCATTTGAGATGTTTCATTGAGGTCCCTGGCTCCCACTTCTCACATGTCATTGTGACTGCCGAGCTAACTGAAATATCCAGAATTCAATGGTAGTTTCTTGCTTAAATCTACCAAGAAAACTTCAGTGATAGTTTGAATTCTTTTTATTACATCAATTAATTTTTTCTAATTTGTTAACATTTTTTAATGGCCTTAAAAAGAGTTTAAGAAAACACCGAGGAGGCTGCTGCATGTCTGCCTTGTTACTCATCAGTACATGTCATGTTATGTACATGGTGGGCGATCACTGGGTGATCTTCAGCTGACTCTGAGCCTAAACCTGAGCTGTAGCTTCCCACCAGAAGGTAGGATGTCAGGTTCAGGTTAGGTTATTTAAAAAAGAAAAGATAAACATGAGCAGAAAACTAGAAAACTAGAGTTGTACTCAGAATACGTTGGTGGAATTAAGTGTTTAATCCCCACAGTTTGCATTAATACTGAGCATGTATGTTGAGACCTTCCTGCTCATTGGCTACCAACATGTGACCAGAGAACCTGTGGAAAGTCTGAGGCTAAACACAAATCTGCACATATATCAGATACACTTGCTGTTGAGAGGAGTTAAGATGTAAATCAGATTTTTCATTTTACACCCAGCTGATTTATGGTGCAGAACTGTAGATAAAGAGAACAATAAAAATGAGAGATAGATTATGGGCTGCAGGCCTGGACAGCAATCTTAATTTCTTCTACTAAGAGTACTTAATGCTAAATCTACTTTTAGTGACTTTGACATGTCAGAATAAGGAGGGAAAAAAATCTCTGGGCAGACTCTATTGGGAGTTTCCGTTCAGTCAGAGGGGAGAAAAAGGCACATAAAAAACACCGGGAACGACTTCTTTATCTTTCGGTTGCAATGCTTTTATCCAGTTTCCGGCTTTTTTACTGTGCTCTGGCACCCATCGCTGCTTTGGGCTTTCTCACTTACAAATACTGAAAACACCGAATGCTGCTCGGCTGACTAGAACACACTCAGTGAGGACAGAATGCTACATGGAACACAGAAAATTGTATCATAGGATATGAATATTATTTTAAACTGTAACACACAGAGCGAAGAACTTTATATAAGAGAAAATAGAGCATGACATCATGAAATGTAGAGCATTATATCATACTGTTAAACATAGAACATTATATTATGAAACACAGGAGGAGGCAAAGCATTGCAAAATTTTCACAACATAAAGAATACAGAACATCAATAAACATAAAACATGATATCATTAAAAAAACACAGAACAAGAGATTGTGAATGTTATTTTAAAAGCGCTTTGAGAGCATTTCCTCTGCATTGCAGGAATATACAAATAACATCTTCTCCTGCTTAGCTGCCCTTGAAAGGATTATTCAACTTAATTATAATTTGGGTCTTAAATGTGCAGTTTTGGTTGTCATTCCTTTTCATGAAACTAGTGATATCACTTTAAAAAAACCCGACCCAAGATTTACCAAACTTATTAAGAAAAAAACGAACTGTTACAGTGGTGGCCTGATTGTGAACACTGCTGTTTTCTTCTGCATTGCAGGATTATTACTGACTTTAAGACCATTCAGTGGTTTACCTTCAAAAAACACGGCACATAATCTGACATAATTGTTGGCTTTGGTTCAACCTGTCTGATTATCTGACTGCTTGTGCTTCTCGCCTTTTCAGACAATGTCATCATGTTCCTACATCTTTGCAATTAACTTAATGAGCACTATGTTTTCATAAGAAAAGGTAAAAAAAAAAAAAAAGCTGACAGAAAACAGATTCTTGTCTTAACAAACTGGATTACATAAATTTTGGCTTTTTGTTTTCTTCTCTCTAACTCTGAGTTTCACTCCTTCTCGGTTCCTCTAACCACCGATGAAGGGTGTCACCCCATGTTCATTCCTGCCTGTTCTCACACACTCACACTCCCCGCTTTGGGAACTTTGTTTGTGTAATGCGAGGGGTGTGTCTTGGACGTAGATGTAGCATAGCGTGTAGTGTAGTGAGCATAGAAAAATGTGGTCATTTATTTCCCTGGACTCATGCAGAGCTGTGCTCTTCTCATGTCTCCCCTCTAGGTTTGCCCAAGAGAATGCTTCTGTTGCCTGTCATGAAAGTGCCCGCCTACCCCGTCCCCCACTACCACTTCTTTTAGCACAGGAGACATGCATACCAAACGTTTTTCATACATACCAAATGCATTTTCCAAACCATACAGTTCACTTTTTCTAGAAGGGAAACTCAGTCTGTGTTTTTTTCTACAATGTCAGTGATGGGGAAAGGATTAAGGACTTGAGCTGAAGATTTGTAAAAGTGCTTTTCTGCTTTTTATTTTGTTTTCTTACTGTTCCAAAAAATTTTATGAATTTAAAAAAAATACTGCAGGTTAAAGTTCTTAAGAGATAAACAAAAACTTGAAGGATTTGTACTGTGAATTGTGACCTCATTCTATGAGTCTATATCAGCCTTTTGTTATTGTGTTTATTTTTTTGTAGGAAGAAGACAGCCTTTGCAATATGATACACACAACACACACATTCTCTGTAAAAAGAAAAATAATAATGTGAGCTGTGTGAAGGATGTATAGGAATAAATAATAATGTGGGGAAAAAATGAATAAAGTTTATCTCATATAAAAGCTGAACACTGCCTGGTGTATATATAGTATATCAGCTGGTAACTTAATGCAGTAGCGCCTCTTTTTTGGTTTATTTTTTTAGTTAATTTCATTGAACACGAGGAAAGATTTACCTGCTCATTTAACATTCAACCTGCATTTGATAATGTGACCCAAAGGCCCATCAAGCTTTAATATTCCACCCTCATACATGCACACAGATTGAATTTCAATCCCTCCACGTACATAGATGCGTCTTGTTGCATCCTTTTGACCCTCAGCTTATAGATACCAAGAGAGAAAGGCAAAAAGACAAAGGATGAATTTAGAAAGCCCCTGTCTGATCCTGCATCTTGAATTCAGCTACACGATCTCATTACCTTTTCGTGGATTGATATATGGCAGGATTCACAAAGCTATCAGAGGTGTCACCTACAGTACATGTGAAGATGAAGATAAGCCAACTGCAGCATTTTTGCAGCAATTTCTGAGTTTAGTTTATTGTGGTGGCTGAAGTCAAATGGCATAAAAAGGCCAAAACATGAAAAAAATGATACAGTTCTAAATAGATGTAACAGCAATAAAGACAAGGAACTCACATAATTTCAAACCACACTGTGTTTAACATTTTTGTTTGTTTGTTTGTTTTTTTTGTCAGTATCATGGCTGTATTTGTTGTCTTCTGTTTTGCTCAGCATTTAAATAAGAATTTGCACCGAATCAGGTGCTGATTCTTGGGCTCAAACCATTCTTCTGGTCTCCAATTTAAATTAAAATCTGCGTTGAGAATGATTAAGAATGGTTGCAGGCAGAAATAAAATGACATTTTATTCCTCTCAGGACTGAGAGGAACTGGGTTATGAAAAGAAGAAAGAATGAAATGCTCAAATTTATTCTATGAAATGCTGGATGTCAATGCCTGTCAAGATAGTTATGCTGGTCCTTCACCACCTCTTGGTCATCCAACCAGCAAGACATAACCTCCAGACGACGTCTCCATGGTTACAGCTATGAGGCGCAGCCATTGGATGAGAGGACCCAGTAGCTTGTCCAATGGTTGGTTGAGCTCCATTGAGTTGTTGTAAAACCTTTCATATGATACTTGTCTGACGTCACCGAAGCTTTACTTCAATCTCATGATTGAAGAATATTTTTTCAGCTGTTGCATTCTTTGTGCTTTTCTGTTATCCTCATGTTTAAGGTCACATTCATTTTTCAGAGCTGAATCTCCAAATAGAATATATATTTTAAAAACTGCTCCACTTGGTCTTTACTGCATGATCGGGAGTGGAAGCATTTTGGGAATATGTCTCTGCTTTGTTGCTGAGAAATATATGAAAAGAAACTGAAACAAGAAACTGAGACTTGCATCATTCTTGTTGTCTTTTGTTGTATTTTATTTATCCATACATTTTTGATGCCACTCATCCAGCGGTTGGTCACAGTGGCAACAGACCAAGCAAGATAGTCCAGCTGTCCCTCTCGCCAAAGCAACATTTTCCAGTTACTTCTGGGAGAGTCTGACTTGTTCCCAAGCCAGATGAGATGTATAATCTCTCTGGTATGTTGGAAAACCTTCAAAGAAAGGTGCCCAGGAGGCATCCTGATCAGATGCCCTGAACACCTTCACCGGCTCGTTTCAAAGCCAAGGAGCAGCAGCTCTACTCCGAGCTCCCTGAGCTGTCTAAGCTCCTTACTCCATCTCTAAGGGTGAGCCCAGCCACCCTACAGAGGAAACTCATTTCTTTGACTCTTTTCTCAGATCTCATTCCTCCAGCCATTGCCCAGAGCTCAAATCATAGGCGAAGGTGGAAATGTAGATTGACTGGTAAATCAAAATCCTGGCCTCCTGGCTTGGCCCCTCTCTTCAGTGCAGTGGTCTGGTATGAGGTTGGCATTACTGTCAACACCAGATGCACCAATCCTCCTGTTGATCTCATGCCCCATTTTACTCTAATTCATGAACAACACTCCAATGAATTGTTTCCTTTGGGTTTGGAGTAATTTGCTGCCATGGATTGGGAACAGCAGCATTTTCGGGGATGGGGCCCCATTCATTCATACAAAAGCTGCTTACTGGTGTAAGAAGCCAAAATATTAGATATCTGGGAATATAATTACCTGGTTCTTCCACATAACTCCTATATAGCGGGGCCTATAAAGCATGCACATCAGAGACTTATTCCAATTTAGCTAGCTAACTTGCAGTGTGGCCGTTTGCAAAGTTGAATGGGGATAAATGAATGAATCCTAGAGGTTTCCTAGATTTTCCATTGTTATCTTATCAAATGTGATGTCAAGACAAGGCATTTCAAAATAACAGTGACTCTCAGAATAATTTATCCACCAGTTTACAGCTGCTTCTTTCACGTTGTAAGCTCAAGGGAAAAAGTCGTTTTGGGCCCATGAACATCACATGACATTTTAACTACATGTTTTGATCACTTTGTTAAACTGAATTTAAAGATGGAGGTTGCTGCCCCTAATGAAGAGCATAAGATCCCTATTCCAGGATGGACAATGATGCCATGGCTGCTGTGTAACATGGAATACCCCAAAAATAGCAAATTTACAATACTGAAAATCAGGATGATCATATATTTGACATAAATATGATAAAAGAAGGTTAAAACATGTTTTTCCAAAATGTCAAAGTATTCATTTGATTCAATTCTCTGGCCATTTCGATATAATCAACTTTATGTAATCTAGATGTTGGTAATGCCAGCCAGGTGATATGTTCTTACTGAAACTTAACTGACTGCTGCTCTTTTGCATCCTTCTAGTGGACATAAAGTACCTTGTCCAAAAAAATTATTGGATTTCTCTGTCGATACATATTTGCCTTTTAATTATTCATTTAAATCTTGTCAAACACATATTGTTAAAGAAGTGAAGACAGTTTTATGTTTACAAGCCTCACTTTGTGTTTATAATAATCCCACCTGCTCTCTTTGTCCCTGTTCTTCATCTTACTGCAGGTGGTCTTTTTATTGACAATCCCTTCTACCAGCCACGGACCATCGCTCCTTTTATCATTCACCTGGGGCCCCAGGATCTCTTCTCTGACTTCTAGAGGCAGCAGGTTGTCAAAAAGGCTCTACACACTTACCTGTCTGCATACGCAGGACACCTTTTTCTATCCAGGTGACGGAAACACAGATTCAAAACTGCTCTGGTTTGATCAGTCCGCTGGGGAAAGGTTCTGCCCTACAATGGCGACAGAAACCGTCTCACCTACAGACCAAGAGGATCAGAGCTCCTCTCTTTTTCTCTGCTCTCCGCCCAGATTATCACTTCAGAGGAGAGTAACATTACAAGAAGCAATACTCGGATTTTACGAGAAGCTTTCAGCTGCGACTGCGCGACGCTGGGCTAAACTTTGTTTTTCTTATAGCAATACACCTGAACTCCTCTCTCCGAGCTTATTTACTTGAGAAGATGTGAATGTCCAATGGAGTTTTGCCCACACAGCATTGCAATAGCTCATTTGATTGTATATTCACTGTATGTGTGTGTATGTGTGGCTATAACATGACTATATACACATATATGTAAGGTGTATGTTTATATAACGACGTGTTGACAATAATATTACTATATAATGATGTATTTATGTAAATATTCTACAAAATATAACTATTGTTGGTATAAATTATTTTAGAATTATAAAGTGAAATGTAACTGTATATCACAGTATAGCTTTCTTCCAATTTTATATACACTGAGCAATTGAAGCTAGTTCTAGGAGATGCAATATTATCTTTGGTATTCCTATTAACCTGTGCTGTTAAAATAATAATGCTTCCTTCCTTCCTATCTTTCCTTCCTTCCTTCCTCTCCTTCCTTCAAGCTTTCCCTCTATCTTTGATGTCTCTCTGAGCCTTTCTGAGCACGCTCTCTGCTGCCTGAGGTTTGTTTACATGGCCCAGGCCAGAGGTGCTCTCTACTGAACACACTCATAACCTAATCACACGAACACACACACACACACAAATTTTTCCTGTCAGAAAGCACATTTTCTATAGTCTCACTGCTGGCAGGGAATACTGTTGTTACAGATACAGTACTGTATGTGTATAGTATGTGTATGCTCTGATGTGCCCACTTCTCCCTCTGTCATCAACACATCGCCGTTACCGGACGCACCCATCAACACTCAGAACAATCGTCAGCTCTGTCCCGCTCGCCTTAGGGACCAAAAGCACAGCTTCTTTTTTTTTTTCACACCCATTCATTACTTTTTCTTCTTTCTGTAAACACACACATTCACACACACCCTCCTTTCCCTCCGCCCTCCTGTGTCAATTCTCTACTGTGTGGATGTAATGCTGCTGGTGGCAGAAAGAGCCTTGTCTCACATGGGAAGGACACAGCACAAACTACCGGCTAACTAATTAAAGCTCAGAAAGTGGCGCTTTGAATTGGATTTTTATGTTTCTGCCTGTGAATCACCATCATCACCTGGAGGAACTGGTTACTCGTATGAGCATATAGCAGGATTTTAAACACATTTCAGTGTTTTGATGATGTCTCCTGTAAGCTTCTGGAGGGATGCTTGGAGACCTGGATTGGTATATTACCAATAGCTGCCTCAACCGGTCACTTAAGCCAAAAATATGAGCAAAGGAGAGGAAACCTGAGTGGAGATGAGGTGGACTGAAGAAATTTCACCTAGAGATGCAACACTCTGATTTGCTTAATCATCACTGACTATGCCAATCTCTGGCCTCATGTTACTTCACATCACAATGGCTCCAATGATTCCAGATTTAACCTCTAGAAAAAGAGAGCGCTGGTGCCTGATCAGCATTCAGTATTGGTTGATACTCCGAGTTGAGGTTTAGCTATAGGGAGAGGAAAAGTTGGATTTGTGTATCCCTCGTTTCAGTCCACTGTGGCTGCCTGTGGTGGGTTGAGGCAGAGTAACCTGCTCGAAGCAAAGTTACTGCAAAACTTTTCTGTGAGGCTTAATGTGTTCAATAAGAGAAACGTCTCCCAGACACATAGTAGAGGAAACAAAATGAACTTTCTAGATAAAGACATTTTGTTAAAAAATAAGAGTCAATTGTGTTCTTCTGAGACAGAATTTTCTTTTTCTTTAATTTGGAGATTTGAAGCCAAATATTATTAAGTGTTCTTTTTCATTTAAAGGACCTTCTGTACTGGCCTCTGTTGTAAACCACTGGTCTGGTCATAAGGTTGTTGTACTACTCAGGAGAGATTAGTGGAGAAGTGAATCAGCTTTGTTGGTCATCATTGTGACTCAGAAATACATTTATATTGCTTGTTAGCACTGTGTAGTGGTGGTGTTGTGAGTTTAACCTTACTTTGGCACATATTACATTTCTGTAGGTAGTAATTAGACTGAGAACAGAGACATTTCAATAAACTCTAAAGTGCTTTGGTGCTTTGGAGTCAAGCTGTAACAACACTGACACAGCAGTCTCAGCATACTCATCGTACTCGCTCTGCATTGCATATACAGCTTTTTGTGATTTTCTCTGGTAGTAACATGCTCATGAAAGTGCTTCATCATTCATTTTTTTTGATGTTTAGCTTTTAGTACATATGAGATGTCAGTCAGCTGAGGCCAAATCAAACAGAATGTGAATCAAAAGGCTTTGATTCTGCTCACGCCCGCCTTCGTCTGGGCACCAGTTTGATCTCCGGTGTTTGCGCCGGCTTTGATTCGACAAAATCGACATCTGAGAATGAGACAATAGACGAAGGCCCAAGAGCTCATTTTTCAAGACAGTAAGTCAAATTAGAGTTAGATTGTGTGACACTGCAGTGAGCTGACAGTGAGGGGAAGTTGTCAGTGTTTTGGAAGATGGAATAAAATTATGCTAACAAGCTGTGATTGTGAGACTAGAAGTGAACTGATTGATGTTATGTACTTGTTTTGTGGTTTTGCTTTTGTGGTTAAGTTCAAACAGCTGGTTCCTCTGTTTAAAGCAGGAATCAATTTCTGTGTCTGTACTGCCCAAAGGAAAATCATCTATAGATTCTATATTATACAGCCATAAAACCTCCGTACACTAGAAGATTTATTGCCTTTTGAAAACCTATGATGACTATGAGGCTGCCGCTTTATAGTATTTCATCTGCTCTCATCTTTGTTCATATATGAGACTTATATCAGGCTGGAATTTACAGTTAGAGTTAAATAGTGCCAGAGTCATCTTACTTCTCTGACATGCCGCAGCATTAACAAACTAAGATGTCTAGTAGAAACCAGATCCATCCGTGTTTACTGACTGACTGCCCATCTTTGCTGTCTGCGTCCGTTGTTCGGTTTTTCAGCTGTTCTAAGCTTCTTACTGTAGTTTTCCCTCAAATGAGAGAGCACATCCAGTCATCTTGTCTCTGAAATCTAGGGCACTGCTCTGCCGCTGACTTTTCAACCTCATGTGGAATTCACAGCGAGGTGAAAAACTTGGAGTTTGACCGTGTGGAAACAGACTTTCTCTATCAGCTAAGAATTTCTCCTAATTTCCCCTTTGCCCTCTCTCTGTCTCTCTCCTGCCCCCTGTCTGCTCTGTCCAGATGGCCCATGTTTAAAAGGCAGACAGTCATACCTCAGTGATCAACCTCTTCATTTCCCCTCAGACCGAGCAGACACGCAGGAGAAGTCACCCTGGCCACTGACCCGGTCTCCTCGGCCCGCTGGCTGGACGACTGCATTCAGAGGAAGGGTGGCATAGTGAGAGACAGTCTATAACTGGCACAGGCAATCTGGTGGGACTGAGCAGGCCAGGGAGTCGTCGTCTCCTTGTTAGGCAGGGCCAACATGTGTGTTTCCTCTTAGAATTTAAAGTAAATTGCAGGGAGAAAAAATATGTTGCCATTTTTTATCTTTTATTGGTGAATTTAAGAGAACGTTAGATACAAAAAAGGAATACATTTGAGGTTTGATTTTAAAAAAAGTACTCCTAGTATCCAAATTGTTTGTGGTGGGTTAGGAATTATTGCAGAGAAAACAACCCCCTTCTCTTTTGAAAGTATATATTGTGTGATGGTGTTCAAAAAAGGATAAGAATCAAGGAGAAAAATGACACTAATGCTGCTTCTTTCATATAACAGCCTTACAGCTTTACATTGGAGGGAGGCAGAGAAGCAGGCTTGTCATCCTCTAGCTGTTTCACATAGCCTACTGTGCACTATCAGGAGGATAACAAAAGCAGCTGTACTTCACTATGAAGTGTCTCAGAATAGAAAACATTACTGTGATGCTGTTTTTTCCTAAAGAAACACACTCACAGCAGCCAAAGTTGAAGGCTTTGACAGGCATTGGGGTAACTTTTCTAGACAGTAATGGTTGTTTGTTGTGTTTTCTGATAGATGCTCTTCCTGCTCCAGAGTTGCCCCAAAATGTCTCTATGAGAGATTACAATGAACCAGGAGAATATGGCAGCCATTGCAATCACACACACACACACACACACACACACACACACACACACACACACACACACACACACACACACACACACACACACCCCTTCCCTGCTCGAACACTGCCTCTACGTGGGCAACAACACCTGTAAATCTAAGAAGCACAAAACACACGCGAGCAGGACACCCACACATCGTTCTCAGGGCTACCTGACACACACATATGCAAAGATATGTACACATACACACTCACACACAAGCACACATGTGATCATTTATGTAAATATTTCAGCTTTCACCCACAATAACAGCCAAGCACATAGAGACAGCATGACATTGTTTGCTCTGTGGTTTGTATATCACACATAAGATTGTACTGTAAGTGAGAGTCACAGGAGTGGTGAGATGCTGTTTGTACTTCAGGATTTGAGCCATTTAAAGCTGAGAAAACACACCCACACCTCCCCCCATATATTACCTTGGTGCTTTAAAACAGGCTGTCTGTAGCACTGTACATAATGGATTTTACGTTTACGTTTGCTTTTTTTGGAGAAAAAGCAGTTATCTGTGAGCAACTTGAGCTTCTCTGTCAGGAGAAATGAGGGAGGAACACAGTCAGCAAAAAAAAAAAAACAAAAAAAAAACATACCTTGGCACCAAATGCAGGCGCTTCACGTGTTTTAGATGCTGCAGTTTGTTCTGTTTTTAAAGAGTTCTGGGTGCTTGGTTGCCAGCTAACGTCAGGTTTTTTGGACTTTCTGTTCAGAGTCTGTTTTCCCCAAAGGCACCTCTTCATCCCCCCCTGCCGGGTCAAAGGTCAGCATGTGAAAGTGATGCAGAGATGCTTTTGGGAAACAGGTTCTGGTTTGTTCTGCAGGATGGGATTTAAAGACTCTGAAGCCTTTGTGGCACAAATCTGATTATCCTGACAGTCTCAGAAGTAAGAAACCATACGGTGTGTTATCTGATACTCACTGTCTAGACGGTTATAAAATGTCAGGTTAAAAAAGAAAAATCTCTCCTGTGTGTGAAACCGTTCTGTGCAAGAAACGGACTTGTTCACCATTGCAAAGAAATTTGGGGTTTAAGTGTGGGAGTCATGCTAAATTTATCTGGAAGCAGAGGGAGAAGGGATGCAGAAAGAGCCGGAAAGTCCATCCGTGAGTGGCTCTGAACTCTGCAGAGCAGCAGAAATAGATCCGGGATCACGTTTCAACTGCAGAGGCAAAGTTAACCAGACTAACTGCTGAAAGGATCATTTTCTCCGGGTGTGTGTGCATGTGTGTTAGGGTGGGGGGGGTATGTGCATGTTCGTGTGTTCATCTGGCGGACACATAAATCAGATGGGATGGGAAAGCTCTTTCACACCCATATGCACACACACAAACACACACAAACACACATGAACATATACACACAATATTTGAGTCACATTGAGCATGTTGTTGCATACTTCCTGATCATGGTCCATTGATTGTTTAAGTCTAATATCCTTCTGATAAATGATCAAAGCATTTTGGTTGGGAATGTACACTGTTGTTATAGTGATTGTAGAGTAGAATGTATTTACTCATAGAAAGAGTAAACTTGCTTTTTTGTAGAGAAGCATATATACAGAATATATATGGATACATACATATATATACATCTATATATCTTTTGAGCTACTTGTGTGTGTGAGTTGTTTTGGGCGCATCCACTCTGTAAGGCTTTATATTTCTTTCCCCTTCAATTTTTATTTATGATGTTTTGAAAAAGTAGCGTCTTACGAGTGATGAGTGTTTACTTTTTCCTGTAAATATAATTTTTAAATTTTATTTTTGACAAGAAGGGGATTTAAAAGAAACTGTTTTACGATGCTGCCTATAAAACTATGAAGTGATATCCGTCCACAGAATCTGTTTGATCCATAAAACTATCAAAGTAAAGTTTTGTGAAATGTAACAACAACAACAGGGTGAGAGTCTCACAGCTGAGCAGATGCTATCGAACTCACTGTATTGATCGTGATTTGATTAGTAGCAACATTCACGGCGGTGAGGATCTGTGGTTGTCAATGTTTTTGACATAATCTATGCTTGACAAAATGAAAATAAATTGGAGAAAGTGCTGAATCTCTATATGTGAGTATCTTCATTTTACTGAACTGATGAACTGACTCAAGTGCAAGTGGATGTTCAGTGAGAAAGACGTGAGAATGTGGTAAAAAAAAAAAAGTTAACCAAAATTTTTTTACATAATGAAGTATTAATTTTGTGTTTGTTTAATGTGATACAGAACTTGATACAAACCAAAAAAAACAGCCTTTTATCAGTACATGTAAACAAGTTGGAAGAAATAATAACATGTAAGATTTAAAGGTCCAGTGCACAGGGTTTAGTGGCATCTAGTGGTAAAGTTGAAGTTTGCATTGGATTTAATAGAAAGAATTAATAAATAAACATTGAAACATAAGTTTACAATAAAATTATGAGCCAAAAACTCTTTGTTAATCAACCAATTCACTTCACTTACTTTGGAAAGTAAAAGCTAACAAACCAGATTTGGGTGCTCACCAAATTATTTAGCTAATTGTAGCTAATTCTTTGTGAGCTGTTTAATTCAGGGCAAATTATTCACAGACATAATCTTGAGCACTATATATATTAGTTTGTTTACTTATGAAAAATTAGAAAATTCTATCATATTTCCACCTCTGCATGCCCACATCGTTAGGGCTACATGCTGATACCTAAAGTAATAGTGATAATACTGGTGTCATTATGTCATACTATAATCACAGAGTCAGGTTATTGGCAAGTTTGTCTAAGAGCTTCACCACATGGCGGTTCTGCAACATGAGCTGTCAATCATATTTAGAGCAGCACTGCTGACGGCTGCGTCTGAGTATCCAGTGACATCTCCAGCAGCCAACCCCATCAGCTCACAGCCACAGCCGCCAATCATCCTGCAAAGCAGTGAGTGTGTGTTTTTCCGCAGAATCAAAACAAAAAGAACTGGGGGAGAAAAAATGTGTTTCCGTCTGAGAGAAAGCAAAGGAGACACAGGGGAGAGGGATTAAACTCTCCAGACGATGACAGTTATCCTGACAAATTAAACCCTACTTGCAGATTTCAGTGGATTGTGTCAAACGTGGCATTTTAGTTCTTTTTTTGCTACAATATATACTTATTTTTGAGAGAGTATGATAAAAATGAGGGCAATGAAGCGTCAGAAATCTGAATGTAGTGCTATGTTTACATGCCGACTCCCATCAGCATGATAAACCCAAAATAAAACAGAGCAACCGTTCAGAGAAAAATATTATTTATAACAATGAAGAGCCTGCAGTTCTCAGAAGAGTCAAGTGCAGGAGGGTAAACGCTAATTCAGTGAGGAAACCTGCCAATGATAAGAAATAAACAGAGGCTGTTTAAAAGAGGCAGATCTATCAGATTACAGTTTGAGGATAAAACTTCTTCTCACATTCCCTGACCTCAAGAGTTATGTACACACTAATCTGGAAAACCAATGAGACACTGAACACCAGAGGCATCTGCACGCATGGGCAAGATTCAAACACTGCGGGGTAATAGATGGCCTTGGATTGCTGACAGCGTGTAAGGATGACTGTATTATGTTTCAGTCTGTAACAGGAAGCTGTGATATGCTCACAAATCAGATTAATTTGACAGGACTCATCTCCCCCGCCTCTGATACAGGACCGGAGTCAGTTTATAGTTAACAACATTGCTGGTGAAAATCCAAGGAGAGCAACAAACAAACTAATCTAATATCAATAAAAGTCTATGAGAACACATAAAAAGTAGTTTTATTCTAATCATAATGTTAGTGAATCATACCCGGCGATTCCACACACCTGTGTGCAACCACGTTGATTAGCTGATCAGCTAAACTAGCTTACTGCTCTGCTGACAAGCTAAAGGTTGTGATGATTTTAGCATATTTTTGGCCGTATGTAGGATATGAATTGACAGACGGTCGGACGGAATGTTTTAGATGCTGTGAAGAAATGATTTTAGTAGTTCAGACGGACATTATGGTACTTTTTTTTGACGGAAATTATGTTGCCGCTAGCTGCTAATCAAGCTAACTAACGTACAAATTGCCAATGCATCAAGCTACAAATCCTTTTGAGACACCATTTTAAACCAGCAAGAGGTAAATGTTTGATACTCAAAAAAGAAAAGATCTTTGCGTTAGTTTTAGGCATTATTTTCCATAATGAAGTTCTTGATAAGTATGATACTGGATCGTAATGTAATCTTGTTAGCTTTTTGCACAGTAGGTACTGTGTTTTTATTGTACTTAATTGTGCAGAAGTACCGACTTGTTTTTTTAAAGTCGTCTAGCGTTTAAAATAGCCGGCATTTTTGCACTTTTAGACTCAATTTTAAAGCGAAACTTTGCACTTATTGTTTTAAGAGTTTACAAACAACAAAACAAATGAAACAAGAACATGTGAAACTCACCTTAACGATTTAAGTAAGCCAAAAATGTTGGAGAAAGTCCATGGAGAAAGTGAAGAAAATAGAGTTTGGTCAAAATAAACATGTGTCATTTATATTATGTAGCCCCTAACTGTGAATTTGCCTATGGGAGCTTACTGTGACATTATTTAAACAATGTTCTTCAACCTATCATATGCAGTACAGTCTCTCAGCGTGGTTGATAAAATATTGAAGAGGTTTCTTGCAGAAAAATGTATTTGTCACATTTGTTTACAGTTGAATAATAGGCCTTTATTCTTTGGTAACATTTTGACATGTCATGGGAAAAACACCTGTAATAAAAATGAAATGAATAATGGCTGATTTCCATCTACCTGTTCTTCATAATATCAGAGCAGTCTCCATTGTTTCAGATCTATTTTATAATCAAGAGCTACAACCTAAACACACTTTTTATTGTCTTTCTCACTACAAGTACTTTACATATACTACACATATAGCCTGTACTCCAGTAAGAAAGGAGAGAGTGCAATATTTTTAATACCAGGCTTTGCCTTATCTAACAATCAATGCTTATTTACTATGTGGTTTTAAGATGTGCTGCAAAGATGATTGATGATTGAGTTATTTTATCCTATAAATACATTTAAACAGCTACTGTTGATGCAGTCGTTCCTGTTATACAGGTAGTTTTCCTAATCTGGTGTAATAACAGCCTGACTGTTTAATGTCCCATTAGATCAGCTGTTCAGTCAATAAAGACGTTTAAACAGTGGGGTTTTGCTGCTGATAAAACACTTGAGCAGAGGATACACCTGTGTTTCCTCTCTAAGCTCCTTCAAAGGCCTTCCTTTCTCTTTGCTCCCTGTCTCCATGAGATACATTCAAGACATTGGAAAAACTCTATGATTGGGAAGGGATAATGGCTTACTGGTCATGGGTGGAAAGAGGGAGCATAAGTTACCATAACGAAAAGTGCCTTTTTTTGCTTCTCCAAAGTTGGTGCAATTTGACATAACTGCCAACCTATCTTCTGCTCTTATAACAAATTTAAAATACACTATAATTTTTGTATTATTATCATCATTATTATGATAAAGATTAGTGGAGGTAAGGTGGTAAAAAGCCAATGCAGTCAGATGAAATAATTTGCCAATGAAAACTGTT
>JAPZDZ010000011.1:10473203-10492580 GCA_029783805.1 Acanthurus tennentii
CTGGTAGCTGAAGTAATTTGTGTATTTGTGCAGTCAGGAGATCAGGTGACAGGGAGTTCAGGAGGTTGTTTGCAGGTTATATCTCCAAACTGGGATCCAAACAGCCCCCCCCCCCCCCATGTAGTCAGACACACACTCAGAGTTTCACCCGACTCACAAATTACTGACAACTAAGCCGACCAGCAACTGAAGACTCTCGTCTCATCCACATTCCACCTTTGCGTTTTACTCTGTTGCTGCCTTGCTGGTCTTATTTATAGCTCTGTAACTCAGGACAGAAAGAGGAGGGGGTGGAGGGGGGGGTGTGTCAGGCTGATTGCATAATGCTGACGCTTGTTACCTCCAGCCGCTGCAGATACCAGGTCTCTAACTGCTCATGCCTGCTGCTTTGCAATCTGCAGCCGCAGAGCCAAGATCTGTCCGGCCGTCGTCACTAAAGGTGATAATTTTATGGGCACGCACTAAGTTCTTAACACTTCAGATGATATATGTGAGACCTCCAGCACAATCAGTCCACACTGTACATTTTCTACACTGAGGCCATGGCGGAAAATAGCTCATCCCTGACACAGATAACAATGGAGCCATATGTTATGAGGGGATGTTCTCAGAGGGAGGAGAGAGAAGAGACAGAACTGAAGCCAGAGTACGTAAAAGCTATTAAGAGATTTTCATCCAGCTCGGGGGAAACAGCTCATTCAAGTGGCTGATAGATAGAAGCTGTTTTCACAAGACATAATTAGTGGGAAAAAACTGATTTATTCTCATGTTCAAAACTCTCTCAGATGTCCAGAAAAGTGCTCCCAAGAGGTGAGTTGGAGAAGAAGAAAACAGCACAGGCCTCTTTTATCTTGTTCCCTTTTTTAGCTGCAGTACAAAATGGTAGCGAGGAAGCAGAGAGAAAACAATATGTTGTTTTGTTTTGTTTTTTTTCCTCCGGAGAAGCTGACTTTGAACTGAGGACTCAAATGATGATGCAAAACACAAATAACTATAGGTGCCTGAAGTTTTAAGATTTCAGGTGACATTTGAGATGGAGCCTCAAATGCACCGTTTAATGCTCCCTTTCTTGTTAAAAGCAGTCGAGGGAAGGTATTGATGTGGGAAAGTAGGGTCAAAATGGTGCAGAGGATGTTTTTTTACCCAGCAGCTACTTTGGGTAAAAATGTCTCATTCTTGACAACGAAGCATCATAATATGTTTATTCAGCTGGATACAGGAAGAGCTAAAAGATATAAACAAATGTTTATAGCAAATATTTGTTGTTGTTTTTTTTAACCTAATTGTCCAACGAAAATGTTTCCATAGCAGTGAGTATTAAAAACTATCAAAACTATAGCTATTCTCTGATCAAACAGTTTCACATTTAAATGAAAAAAATCTTCCCATTTAAAGTATTATATACAGGTCAACTTTTTGTTTGGCTACTTGTGTGTACACATGTTGTAATATTTGTGAACTCTGGCTTTTGACAATCATCATTTAAGGAATTAAAGAGAATATATTTCGAAAAAAAAGTCAAAGTTATGTATGAAAGCAATAACATAGTGTTGGTCACATTGACCAATTTTGAAACAATAATTAGCTGACATAGGCCTGCTACAATCAATTACTTTCAGTATCAATTACAGTTTCTGGTATAATATATTTTAAGTCAAGTGTGCAGGATTTAGAGGGATCTTTTTATAGAAGATGGCAGCAATAGAAAATTATACTCATAAATCATGATTTCACAAGTGTATAATCACCTGTAAATAAGAATTGTGTTTTCATTACCCCATGTGTTCACTTTATATCTACGGAGGGAGTCTGACATACAGTACAGTAACCCCGTTGACTACAGTAGCCCAGAGTAGACAAACCAAACACTAGCTCTAAATAGGGCCTTCCATGTTTTTGGCCAAGTTTTTTAGCAGCCACCTAGGTTTACAGGAGGCTGAGGGGCATGATATTTAGTTGGTGCAATCTGCATCTTCAATGCTAGATGCCACAACATCCTACATATTAGATTTTTAGTAGTTTTAATCTCAGGTTAGTGTGGAAATGGAAAAAAAATTGCAAATCACTGTTTAACAAAACCTGTTGTATGTCTGTAAAAGTCTATTTTGCCTGACCAGCAGTTATAAAAGCCAAAGAAACCTAATTTACTCGCATGTTAAGCAGAGAAAAGCAGCAAATTCTCAAGCTGGAAAAGAGAATATTAGACACTGTTCCCTCTCTAGACATCAATTTAACCCCGATAAAATCGTGTCTTAGGTGTTACTTTTCTACTTTACCAGACCAAAGATTTATAAAATGTCCTTTTAGCATGTGACATGAATTATCATGTTACTTGGCAGGCTAACGTTAGCTAACATTATCTAGCACACTGCAGGTTGTTTTGACATAGACAAGAGTTAAAACACAAGAAAAATAAACTTACCAGGTGACCGGCGTGTTGGCTCGTACACACTGTGTCCCAGCCAGGATAAAAGGATTAAACAGTGTAGGGCTTCATATTAGTTAAGTGTCAAAACAGTACTGTGGAAAAACTGCAGGCATCTGTTAGTCTCAGATTTTTAGATCCTCTGGTGATACACACAGGCTCACCAGTTCTATTTTTGCAACTGAAGGGTCCCAAATAAATGATCATCTAATAGTTACTAAATGATTCTTTATCAGTAAAAGTACCATTTCATCTCCAGCACACATCCTGTCTTTTGCAGTTCTGTGATCAGTGGTTGATGTCAGTCTTCTTACTGTACTGTATGTACTAAATAATTATGCTTAACCTGTCATTCATAGTTGCATCTCTGTATCATCATGTGCTTTGACATTAACAACAGTAGTTTCCTACAAAGGTCTCCTCAGCAGGTGTGGAGGTTAAAACAGGAAGGAGGTGGTGCGCCCAGGATGCAGTGGAGCGAGCGGAGGCAAGGCAGCACCCTGGTGGGCACTGTGGCTACAGGTCGGGCTGGGCTGGGTAGCAACCCAAAACCATGCCGAGGTGGAGGAGGCTTGCCTTAGCGGATTGGTGGGCATGAGTAAGCAGGGGACCTGGACCAGGTGGGAGCACACAGCTGGACGTAAGATAACCTGAGCCGAACTCTGGAAGGCGGAGCCACACCATTTTAAGTTCTTGGTCCAGTCGGTGTATGATGTCCTCCCTAGCCCTGCCAACCTGTTCACCTGGGGCCTGTCAGACTCAACTATGTGCCAGCTTTGCCAGAAAAGAGGATCATTAGAACATATCCTCAGCTGCTGCTCAAAGGCCTTGGGAGATGGCAGGTATCGTTGGCGCCATGACCAGGTCCTGCGGGCAATAGCAGACACCATCTGCACTGGCATCAACACTAGCAAGCGGCAACACCCAACCACGAGCAAGACTGCCGTTGTCCCAGCAGGGTAGAAGCCTCAACCCTCCAAGAAGACCCAAGGGGGGGTGCTTACAACAGCAAGCAGGTGAGGGTGTCTGATGTTAAGACCCGAAACACCCTATGACCCCGGGAACATCACTGACGATGTGTCCAGATTGCACCACAAGGTGTATTCAAGTAACAATTAGCTGAACAGTCCTGCTTCTTTTCACTACATGTGGGAAAAATGATGTGATAGTTCTGTCAGATTCGTTGTGCACAAAGATGCCGTTTTTTGACCGGTGATATGGAGAACGTTGCTCCCTAAAAAAGCACTAACCTGACCTTTCTGAGTATTTAAGTTTTCTTTCATTGAAGACATCCAAAAAAAACTAGGCAAAACATTTTTGTGTTGATATCTTTATATTGAAATTCATGAAGTATACACAATGCATCCTACACTATTACAATTTCCACACGTTGATAATGCTTTTGTTGTTGGATGATAAAGCTACGTTTTTGGCATTTAACTAACCAAACAGCAGTCTGACTGAGAAGCTTTGAGCAAAATTAACATTAAAAACATAAAACATTGTTGTGGATTAAACAGTAGCACGGCAGCAGGTAGGTAGGTACAAGTAGGCAACATTAGTTATAGTTACAGAGTAGAAAATCATAAACAAAAAACTCAATATTCATTTTTTATGTTTATGTACAACCCAGTGCCTTTCAGAGGAACGGCCTATATGACCTTTCTTTCGCTTTCCTCTAAATTTTTCCTCTGACATCACAAGTAGAGTCCAGCCAGTGAGATTCAGCCTTCAAGTTGGATGCAATTACAGTAAGTGTTCATTTTAGGCCGGCAATGAAAATTAAGTTTATGTCAATGTGATTTTTAAAGTATGAAAAGAGTCATGTTTGAGCCCCCTTTCTAGTCAGCTAAATATGAAAACACACACATACAAGTGAGCACTTTTTGAACTCCTGTTCCCTCCGGACTAATTTAGAGCGTGTGCCAGTTTGACCCCCCACTTTGACCTCCGATGGTATTGCTCTACATTCCTGCCACTGACATAAATCACGATACTGATCCCCCCTTACAGTGCAGATGTACACTTCTGACAGCTGACATACGTCTATATGTGTGACTTTAAGGCCCCTATAATGACACTGTTTGTTTGACACACTCAGTGGCCACTTTTTTTTAACATCTGCTTTTTTTTCCCAACATCCTTATATCCTTATACACCGTGGCATTAAAGGCTTAATATATAATATATCCTTATTAAATCATCTAAAGACAATTAGACCTGTTTTTAGGACTGTCAAGGAAAAGTATTTTCATGGGCACTATATCTTCCCAAAGATCATAGTGACAAATAGTATTGTTGTAATTTTAAGATCATTTCTGTGCCACTGGAAGACATTGGTCGCAAGCTAATTTTTATGTAATGATCCCAAAATTAGCTATGGAAGATGAACACTGATTCACTCAGAGACTCACACTGATGGAGCGATCAGCTGTAACAAACAACTATCTATCCCACACTGCAGTGCTGAACAACTTAAACCAGCACTGAGGGACCAAAATAACTTTGTGCTTAGTCTGTTTCATCTTAAAAACCTTGCACCTGCACAGCTTCTTACATAATACTGGCTCTCCCCAGAGGTAACAGGGCAGCAGTGTTACCAGATATGTTTATGTATTTCTATATTTCTGTGGACTAGGATACCAGTAAATGGATGAGCACACAGTACACTGTAGCAAGGAACAGAAAATAGTGCCTCCTTCTCTGTTTAGTAAGTTGAGAATCCATTTCAAATAAAAAATTAAATCAAATTGTGAGATTCCCTAAGATTCACAGCCTTAATCTAAAGTATTATTTGTTGGATCATGTAGCCCTTTTTCAATCAACGATCACATTCCCAGTGTTGGCTCATCATCTTGGACTTAGCTGTTAGCAGTGGAAACTTAAGCAAAGCCAA
Source organism: Acanthurus tennentii (assembly GCA_029783805.1). Taxonomy (NCBI): domain Eukaryota; kingdom Metazoa; phylum Chordata; class Actinopteri; order Acanthuriformes; family Acanthuridae; genus Acanthurus; species Acanthurus tennentii. Next base: position 10,478,525 of record JAPZDZ010000011.1, read on the forward strand.
GGTTTAAAAATTCATGCTTACACTGATACACTGTGCTGAACAAATCTGATCATCTTCCTCTGGCCTGTTTTCCTGCAACATCCTGTAGAAAGATGGCCATCTTCATATGCCACCAATAACAATACCACATATCGGATGAGCGTTTTTTTCTCATGTTTTTGCTAGAAAGTAGCCATACCTCTGGACCTTATATGCATTTAATGACACATGTAGGTGACACTTTTAACAAGCAGATGTTCCTAATAAACTGGCCACTGAGTGTTTGTTCTGTACTCGACAAATATAAAAGGTACAGAATTATTCAGGTTTCATGTTTGTAGTGATAAAGAGATCCAAAAAGTCTGACTAAGTTATGAAAAGTAAACAGCTTGACCTGTTGCTCTGTTCAATAAGGTATTAACCATGATCTGCCAGTCAAGGTCAAAGGTCACAGCTGGCATGGGGGAAGAGGATTTGTGTGTGTGTGTGTGTGTTTAAGTGCAGCAGGAATAATGTGTGTGTTTTCCATTTTGACATGATGCTTCCCTTACTGATGTTTATGTAAGAAGCATCACACCCCCCTGGAGGTAAACAATGTTCCATCTTACTCACTCATACTGTTAAGGTTTATGTGGTCTGGAGGTTGTTTAGTATCTTTGTGCTGGAACCTCCAAACAAAATAAACCTCAAGCATGTTTCATGTCTGCAGTTTAATGTGAGGAAAGTAAAGTTGCTGTTAATAAACTCACAACAGCTTTTCTGCTCCTGTTCTGACTGTAAATTATATTCGTATCCACAAGTATTGTCTTATGCAACCTTCAGATCAAGGCTTTGTCAGCAAACCTCTCTTTAGCATCATCCCAATACACATTTGAACATTACAGGTAACTGGACAATCAGGAAAAACTTCCCTTACATGCATGCACACACTCATTACCTTAGTGCTTTTTCTTTCCCTTAGACTTCCACACGCTCTCTCCTTCTTTTATACACACAGAATAACGTTATTTCAGTCAATTATTTATGCATTCAAACGTGTTGTTTTTTTGTCAGTCACACACTCATGAACACATATCTCACAGTCAGCACAAAACAAAAAAACATGCACACTCACACACACATATTCTCTTTACATAAGCACATTCATGTACATACATAGAAAAAAGAAAGGTATTGTTCAACGTAAATTAGAAAAAGCTCAGTTTTGAAAAGGCGTCTATTATAGCTCTCGTACCTAAAACAAACATTTTACAGGGACTGGTTGGGTTGTGCCAGTAGTTTAGAGGGGAGCACGCAGAAGGGTGAGGAAGGACGGAGTGTTTTCTTCTCTATCCCGACAGGACAGTTACAGTTCAGATGTCCTACCTTCCTTCTGCGGGTCTTTCATATCAGCAGTACAAAGACAGAGATAAATGAAGCGTTTCTCTTTTTTTAATGCTTTTCTTTTCTGTGACCGGTGGAAGCACATGGTTTCTCTGGGGAAAGTGGTACCATTGTACTTCATCTTGTGTTTTTTCAACCCCTTTTCATTAGCACAGTTTGCTGTAGTCATTTGGGTTTGAAGGAGAAGAAATGGCGAGGGGTGATTAGATCAGGAGGAGTGGAAAAAGGGAAAAACTTAGGACATTTTTGATACGAGGAACGGGTGTGACAGTCTGTTATAATGGTCATCCTGGGATTTAACGGACAATGTTCAGGTTAAAGTTACAGCCCGGTGGGTTAAGTTAGGTGTCCAGAGGTTTCAGTGTGGTGAGTTGCACGAAGCTCCGGATGTGGTCTGGGCAAACTGGATGATGGGGTTATCAGGTTAGGTGGTCTCCTTGCCCTGGGTCCCAGTGACAGTCTTGATGGAGCTGAGCGTTCGGTTGAACCAGGTCTTCTTGGCAGCCTGCACCTCATTGAGGGCCAAACCCAGGTGATGCTCCAGGTCCTGGATGAGGAGGGAAAAAAACATCTGTATGACTTATTACAGAAACCATCAGGGCTTGAAACAAGTCTGCCAAAAAGTAAACACATTTAGCTGCCATGTTTTAAGAGCACGGCTCTCTATGTACTTTTTAAAATTTCAGCTATCTAATTATTTTTCTTCCCCTCTTTGCTTCTCACATATCAGCAGCATTGTACCCAATTACCTTCCAACTCTGGGAGACGCCATAAATCATATGAAATTCTAATCTTCCTTTTTTGACATCCTTCCCAATAAAGTCCTCACAGAGCTTCTTCCTGCCATCGTCGAAAACTTTTATCACAAATAAATCACTGTCTTTTAGTTTTGTACAATTTTCTTCAAACTCACAAATGATTTCCAAACTGACTGATAAATGTCAACAGCTCTGCTCCCTTCAGCTGTTAAAAGCTCACTACTTCAAAAAGAAGTGCTTTTCTAAAATTCTGTTAGGCCTAAATGCTCTTTGAGACATTGCTGTTTCAAATTGCACATTTCTGTTTTTTTCCCGCTGTGATTTGTTGAGCCTCTGATGTCCTGTGCACCACTTTGTCATGGTGCTTGTCAAAGGTTGTTTAAGTCATGAGAGTAATAATACAACCTCCCCTTCAATTGCTGCTGGCAGAAAAAGCATCTCCCACCTAAATGACTGTACGAGCTGGAAATGATGTGGTCTCAATTCACACCTCAGACTTTGTGACCCTTTTATAAATTAGCAGTGTCCTCCCACTGAGGTTGTCTTTGGTATGATCTCAAAAGCTGTCAGGAGAGTTTAAATGTGTCAGCGTTACAAAGGCCAGAACAGCAGACTCACTGCCGCAGTCATGTATTGGTATCTTAAATTTTGTAGTTTAGTTTAAACCAAAATTGTGCGTTACTTTACCTGGATTTTGCACTCAGCCTCCACCAGCTGCAGTTTGGTCTGAGCTAGTTCCAGCTCCATCTCCCTCAGCTGGTTCTTCAAACCCTCCTTCTCTTCGTCCGTCTCCTCGGTCCCTCCTGCAGGTGCCGGGGTCACAGCGGCTCGCACACGACCCTCTTTGTTGAAAAGACTACTGCACTTTTCACAGCCTTCCACTTTGGACTACAGTGGGGGAGAAAGAAGACATTAGTTGCTTGTGATTTAAGTATGATTTAAAGCTAAAGAGAAAAGGAAATGCGCAGTAAGAGAAAGATTCCACATTAGATAAGAATTTTAAAAAAACATGAGTCACTACACTTTTTGCAAAGCTCTTGACATCTTAACATTGACCTTAGAGAGAAAAGAAAAGTCCAAAGTTTGGGATGTGTCTTCGACAGAATTAAAAAGATCTTAAACTGTGTCCTCAATTTAATGTTAATTTGGCTTGAGATGACTGTACCTCCTTCATGAAAAGTATATATTTGCTGTATAAGTTAACTGCTGCCTCTGCACACAGGACAATGTTTGAATGTTGCTGAATGGGCCCTGAGACAAAGGCCACAATGTGTGGAGCTTGAGTTCAGCCTCTTTCCTTTCAGAGTCTCTAATGTGTTAGATTAATAAATCTCATTATTACTTCCCCCCCTCAGAGCAAAACAATATGAAAGAAACTCAGAAATTAAGAAACTAGGCAATTTTACATACAGTCAAACAGCAGCAGTATCTATTAACTACATTTGAGTGCTAACTCTCCCATCACAGTCATCATGCAGGAAATAATAGTAAATAATTTTTATACTAACTATTTATAAGGTCTTTGTTAAAAAAAAAAAATAGAGTGGCTGTATTTTTTACCATTTTGTTTAATTTGACATATTGTACATATATTTTGTTGAGATAAGGAGTGGGTTGTATCGCTTTTTTTTCCTGAGTCACAGAGAGGGTCCTGCTAATAAAATAAAATCCAATATTCAGCCCCATCAATCCATCAAAGTAGTCATATTTTTCCCCTCTTAAATAAAAATGAATTTACTGCAGTTGTGCCCTGCGTTTAGACTTTGCCCCTGTGTGCAGAGGCACTAGTAAAACTGTACAGCTACTGTATATTTTAATTTATGACTGTCTTTTTATGAGCCAAAAAGGAGACACAGAAGAAGCACTTGTCTGAAGCCAAAAACAATATTATTTAGTAGAAAATGCTCACTAATTATTAAACAGAAAGCACAAATGACTTATTTAAGTGCAGAAACTGTTCAATAGAGAGCATTAATTACTAATCGGAGAGCACAAATTATTCAGTTGAGAGCATGAATTAGTAATTCAGGAGCATGGATTAGTTTTTTCTTTCCTCTCGATGACAACTCTCAGGCTCACTAGAAATAAGATGTGCGATTGAGAAAATCAAATTAGACTCTTTCAGCAGAGAAAGTCAATATAAAAAAAAATCAGTGTCCAACAATTTGCATTGTGTGCAGTGGAGATAAGTGCACAGACAATTGATCTCTTTTGGTTGACACAGTATATTCTGTGTAGCTACTGAAGCATGGCAGCTCATTAGTGCAGTAGCCATACTAGCCAACTACCCTTTCCCTCATCCATCAGGGCTGCACTCCATCCTCCCCTTTAGTCAAAGAGCCCTTTCTGGGTGCCCTTGTATGTGATGAGCTATTATGGGGGACAGAGTGCTTGAACACGCAGCAACAGCAACCCACTGTAAACAGAGTCCATACTGACCACAAGTGGACAACAGAAACGGCATTCAGGTACTTTTACTTGCTGATAGTTTTCTAGTGTTCATTCATCTAAATGCTTAGTTTGCTGTGGGGGTAGGATGTTAACTCTGGCAGAGTAAAGCTGTAGTGGAGGTGTTTGAATGTGGAAAAATACTCAGATCAAACCAAGATTATGCTACTGCAGTGCAGATACAAGTTTAGAAATGATAGTTGGAGTGTTCCTGCTTCTCTTGCTCTTTCTAAGTTTGGCTCACAGCAACAAAAACCACTGATTATTGGCGGCACAGGCTGGGCAGAGTAAAGCTTCTGTTTAGCAGGTTGACTCATTTGAGACCACTGCAGACAGATCAGAGCAGTAACAAGCAGAGTTGTCCAAACCACCTCAGCCGAGTGAGGTTCACGAAACCTGGCAACAACAGTTGACCGTGTTAGCTGAGTTTTTTCCTCATATCTAATATTTCATTAAGTATTTCCACAAGAATTATTTTCAGAAGCAGGACAACGGGTTTTAATATACTGGGTGGTGTGTGTGTGTCGGTGCAATGTCCAAATGTACTTTTTGATTCTGGCAAATGACAACATTTACAAGCCAAACATATGTTTTACCTGCCAAAATGTATGCATATTGGAAATAATGTTGGAATTAAATTATTTAAAAAGGGTTGCAATAGAACAGCTTAAAAATGATCACAAAGGTTCTTGGTGGACTTGCTATACATGAGTATGGTTGAGTTTGATGATAAAAACACATGAAGAATTTTTTTGGAAGTACTTTCAAAATCTGCCTACGAGTAAATATTTTTTTTGATTTTTGCATTTAATTATTAAAAATGTTGTAGTTAAGGAAAAAGTCATTTCAGATGTAGGACTCTGTATTGCAGCAAAGGCAAAATAGAAACATTAATGTAGAAAACAAAGAAACTTTCCTGTTTAAAAAAACCTTCATAGCCATTATAAACATAGATTTCTGAGTTTACTGAATGCACCTGCATGCACCATTAAGCTGTCCGGGTGTGATTAAAACCCTGATACAGTTAGACAGCAGAGGACAGAAGCAGAATGGTTGAAAATGACACAAAAACGTAGAGGAGTCTTCCAGCATAGTTTTTATTTCATAACTGTTTTAGAGTAAGCCTGCCTTGTAGCAGATAGCCTCCTAAGACTTTATACTACCCACTAAATTGAAAATCTAATCGTGTTATTGTCACTTGGCGGACGTTAATTTTGGATCCTGCAGGTCATGAATGCCAGTAGAGAATACAGTATGTAACACATGTATCTGACTTCATGTTAGAGTGTCAGATCTCCCTTTCCTCTTATTCTCCAATGACATTATTTTATCCTATTAGTCACTCCGAGGACAAAACGCTGTTCTCATGCTGTTATCTAATTCTCATGACTTTGCGAGAGTATATAGTCACTCATCCAATCCATTCAGCTGGCTGACACTATAAAATGTATATATGCAGAAACACTGCATAACAATATTACATTTCACTTGGATTAGACTGTCAGCTGAGATTAAAGCTGAACAGTAATTATACATAACATTTAAAAGCTCATCACTGCAGAAGTGGATGAGAGTAATAATGAAGGAGCCGAGTGCCCGAGCTGAAATTGTGTCTGTCATCACTTTAAATAGAGTTTCAGTGAATAACTATGTCAGTATATTATTTAAACATTTCTAATTAACACTGTTGTAACTTACGATTATATATTATTCATGGCACATCATTGTTCCCCTACATCAGTTACGATTGTAATTGCTGACAGTTTTATTAGAAATTGCTACACTATTATTAGCAATTTATAAAATGGGAAAAAACTCAAAACAAACATAAGGACAGACCTGCAGACATTTACCTCTACCACATTTACACAGCTACATCCTTTACAGGACTTGTCCTCTGTGCAACAAAGCTTTTGTCTGTCCTTTTGTGAGTCCTTGGGCAGTCCTGACAAAGCTCGCTGCCAAAATGGCCTTTATCCCAGCTACAGTCTACACAAACAGTACACGAGCCAAATGTGCAAGTGCTGGAAGTGAGATGCCTGGCCCTGGCTTCTTGGCCTAACTTCTCGTTCTTCCCCCAAAAGCTTTGATTCTACTGCCAGTCAGGATAATGAGACGGAAACCCTTCCCAGCATACCTGCAAAACTTATAGGCTGCGCGATCTAAATTCTTTGACTAATTTGATATCTAGTATTAACATTAGAGTGTAGCGATGATGCCTCCTCACCATCATCCTGGTATAAACAATCAACCTTCACGTGCGAGGACACACACAAGTGATGACACTGTTTCTGGCTGTCATCCAGAATCCTATGAGCTGTACTAATTACATCATTAATTTTTCAATTACTCTCTGCGTAAAAAACCAAATACATTTACATTCATACATTTGTTGATAACAGCTCCGTAATTACACTCCACTTATAGTCCTGGCTGCTAAACTACAGCATGTGTGTGCACTCACAGCAAAGCTTGGATGTGTGTGTTTGTGTGTAAAACTCACCCTGATTTTCTCCAGTTCTCCTCGGTTGGCTGTCTGTTGTTTCTCCAGTCGTTCACTCAGCTGGGAGCAGATCTATATGAGACAGAGACAGTTGCTCATGAAGGCTTTTCAGTTGTGGTGCCTTTCAGATTGCCATCAGCTTTATCGACAATTTCATGTCCACAGAATTTCTACTGAAAGCGGTGCTGCACAGCTATTGTATCCACAGAGCTGCATTATGTCAGGTTAACATGACATAATACTAATGCAGCAACTTGTTTACGTTACATATTTATTATCACATGGTTAAAACTAATGACAGTACTGTTTAGAGTTTCAGACGGGGGTTCTAATGAGGTTGCAAGAGGAAATTTTGTCAGGAGTTGGGTTTTCATCCAGCCATTTTTATATGTTGATTCAATTTGCAAATTAAAAAACTTGGATGGGAAAGCCAAAAGTTCACAACTATTTTAAATTATAAAAAGCAACATAAATATTATATGTCCAACCTTTTTTTACTGTATTTTTTTTTACTACTTGAAGTTTGAATGGCCTTTATTTAATTGTGTCATCTTACTGCACTCAATTCTGCAATGGCATAACTGCACCAAACTGGAGAAATGACCCCATGGATGAACTGACTCCTTCTAATGGCATAGAGACAAGCCTTTATTTGCATTTTTTGAATTTCCTTTTGCAAATTTTCTGGAAATTTGGCTAAATTTGCAACATATTTGAATGAAACAGCAGCACTATTAATATCTTAAAGGGTGTTGGTGAAACAAGTCAGTCACTTTTCATTTCCCACAAAGCAAAATACTTCCATTATATTTTGTTGCAGTAAAGCCAGGATACAATGACGAAAGGGAACACAGATAACACCATAATAGACTTAAATCAAATGGCTATGCAGTTATAAACAAATTGTGAGGAGCATTTCTCAGAAGAACCATAAGAAGTTTATTTTATCCATACTACACTGTGCTCGACCTTGCTTGTGGCTCTTGGTAGATCAGTATTTGTGGCAGAGGCTTCATCCTCTTACTCTTCCTGTAAGTCCATTAGTGATGTCATAAGGTCCTGTTTTTCCAGCAGGGCTCAGCGGATGAACGCTTCAGTAATGCATGTGCATCCCTACATATACCCAATTTCTTCCTCTTTTCCTCCTTTACCTATAACTCACATCTACAAACATGCTGACAGACATACAAACACACACTCCCACACACTTGTGCTCTTGCTAGCCGACAAACAGAGAGATCGATGTGACATGAGTCATCCTAACCACCTCTGTAAATACACTATCTATCTCTCTTTATCTGCTCTCTGCATATCTCTCTGATTCCCTGTGGCACATACTATATATCCCTTCCTCCTTCTCCTTTTAGAGATCAATCTATACATCTGTCTGCAGATATCCATCTCTCTCCTCCTACATGTCTTTTATCTTTTTCTCCCGTCATCCTCTCCTTCATTTTTCTCAGCTGCCATTACTGTACCCATCTCTCTGCCTTCCCTTCATCACTTATCCCTCTTGATCTTGCAGCTGCCCCTTGCTCTTTCGTTCTCCCTGCTTCCTCTTTCCTAACTGCCTCCACTCCTTGGTATGCAGCATGTCTTGAACTTGAGCGGCAAGGACCATTCTGTCAGCTGTTTTGGAAAGTAGGCATTTTATATTTTATCATTTTTATTTTCTGTAATATGCAGGAGGGCTCGGAGAGACAGGGTGTAGAGGACAGGGTGTCCTGATGGGATTTCAATCTAATACATGTCAAAAATGAGGAACTCTTGGTGCTGTAACACCTGCAGTAAGGGTTTCAGTGATTATTTAGCTAATTTAATTTCACAATCAACAAGGTAGTTGTTTTCCTTATTCTTGTTACTGTTTTGTTGACAGTGCAGTGTCACATAATAAATACTGTGCTTGTTTCTAAGTCCAAGCTCTAAACCCATGGGCCATTTTTTTTTATTACATTTTTCATATTCTGTTTTTTTTTTCCACAAACAATCTCAGTCTTATTTATTTTAAATTTCTTCACTTAATAATTCATCTGGTCCCACTGTTACTTTACTGCCTTGGGTAAATTTTGTTTTCACTGTCAATAATTCATGTGTACAGTATGTGGTATGCTTACAGTATGAATACAATGGTCTTATTGTAAGCACACACAATTTTAATGGCTTTATCTCTCATGTAACAGCTCAGAAGTAGAAGCAGGCAATTAAGATGTGACACTAGATCAAGAAATGTTCAAATTATTTGAGTGTTTCACTGTCAAAGTATTTGGAAAATGTAGAAAAATAAATATGATGCTAAAAGGGCGGCAGACACACGAGCACTGGCATATGTTGCTGTACCTGGCAGGAACCCGGCGAGCCCGAGTGCATGTACACTGGCTCCACTGCTACAATGGGGATTATAATACACCACTCAACGCCGCTTTAAGCTTCACCATTAACAGACGTTTCTCTGTCCTCGTGGGCTGGAGGGGCAATTAGCACACAAAGCTCTTTTGGCTCTATTCCCACAAAGAGAAACTTGGCACTCACAGCCACTGAAATAGGAAAATGCCATTTGAAGAATAATTTGAGTTATCTGGGTTGGAAAACAACGCAGGCTATTTTGGGGCATTCCTCAACTTGTCAATCCCAGAGGACTGAATGCGGCTGTCCTCTTTCTCTCTTCCACAGACCTCTGTTCGTTTTCTCCTTCTCTCCATCCATCACATCCTTCCTCCCTGTCACATAAATTACTATTTTTGTCAAAGCCTCGTTTTTACACTTAGCTCTGCTCAGCACAGTTCTCAGCTGTATGCTGACAGTCTGTAGGCCGCTTTTACCAATAAAACACACAAAACCATCAAATCTTCTCTCCCTTTCGACAGCTCTTGTCATCACTTTTCAGATCTGCTGTCGATTCCAATCTGCTGCAAATATTTTTAGAAACAGGTGAAGTTAAGGTCGGTTTCTATATTAGTCTCTCTGCTATTTCTGTCTGCCCCCACAGCGAGCGATAGAAGCTGGATTGTTGCATAATGTCTCTGTGCTGATGATAATAGTACTTGATCTGGGTAGGTTTATATTAAGCATTAAGTGACAGGATGGGATCTAAAAGGATGAAAATCACTGTAAGAGGAATTCAGAGAGACAGATAACTAAAAATACGCTCTCAGATTCAATAATCAAAAGGCTCTGGGTTCAGCTTAGGGACAGTTTATAAAATTAGATGCATCTGCTTCGAACACTAGATGAGGGCATAAAAACAGATTGCTCTTATATATATATATATATATATATATATTTTTGTATTCAGTGCTCGTCCTACTTCAGTTATGTCTTGATCAGAGCTTTGATCTGAAAGGACAAACTAAATAAGGAGAAATCAAGGAAAAGAGCTTCTTTTAACATCCCGAGATTAGGATAAGCTGTATAAAACTGACCAAAAAAACAAAAACAAAAAAACTGTCTTTAACAGTACAAAATAAACAAAACCAACGGAACAACTAAGAGTATTTTAATTAGAGTATTCATTGATAATTACCGACTGGCCTTAACATATGAGGAAATCAAAGAGATGCCAAATGACAACAAGAATGGTTTTGTCAAAAAGAAGATTCAATTTCTTATTAACAATGCTATTTATGTTGCATTTTGGGATATTAATGAACTCAAGGCATAACAAGCCTTTAGGTCATCACTTGCTGTGCAGAGATCGCCAACTACTGGCAGCTTCTGCTGGATCTCTCTGAATTTCTATTTTGTCTTAAACATGAGCTTGTCTTCGAGTCAAGCAACCTCCTTGGAGTCACTAATTTAGAGTATTTTTAACTTGTGTCCGGCCAAACTCAGACATGGACTTACAGAAAAAAATTACAAATGTAACTGATCATTTATTACAATCTCTAAGATCTGTCTCACCCGTTTCGTATGCACTTTCATTTTTAATTAGCAAAGCTCTTCTATGTTCTGTGCTTCTTCCAGATCACTGAGCAGCTTTCTGTTCAACTAGCTGACATTTTAAAGCTCCCCATAAAATTAAATCTAAGCAACAGATTAGATTATAAAACTTTTGTGTGCAGTTAACGTCTTGCTGATGGTAAAACAGTAGCAGCTGTACAGAGCAAAGCTACAAAGCTTTTAACCAGAACTAAGATGTGTCACTCATCCACTTCTACTTTTGTCTCTTGACACCAACTCCCTGTAGTTTTACAATTGACTTAAAGATTTTATTGATTACCTTTAGAGCTCCTAATGGCCTGGTTACTGGCTATATTTTAAACCTTTTGGCTCCATATGGATCTATTAGCAGCTTGAATCATTCAGAAGTCAAGACGTAAAACTACAGTAAAATGTGTGTTACATAACTGTGGAATGACCTTCAGGAGGAGGACAAAAGACTGGCTGCGACTTTATTATACTTATTTTACCCATTTTTTAATTTGTAGATTTCTGTTAATTCTCACAATTTTATTTAACTTTGGTTCATTTAAATATCTCTCTTTACCTGTGTAATTTGCCATCTTCTGTAAATTGTGTGGAAAACTAATTCTCTCCACTGCATGTCAGTGGTATTTGGTCAGCTGCTCATGGTAACCTTTCTGTGAAAAGTTAAGTGGTATAAATGTCTCTTTTCAGTGTTCAGTGAAACCGGCAGAGAAAAACAAACCACACAGTTACATGGTAATTTTTTTCTGTGTGGAACATCATGTGATTATAATGTTTCTGTTTATATTTTGCTTTCTTTTGTTTATTTGATAATCATCCTTGTATTCTTTTATCACCTTAGGTTTCTCAATTTTTTGTTTTATATTATGTAGATCTGCATGCATTTTAATATACTTATACACATTGATATAATTGTTTAGTTTAGTTTTTGTTTTTCTGTATTGGGTGGCGTATTCATCACTGCTTTAAAGAGCCTTGCTGATTCGATTTGGCTTTGGCTTGCTGGAGGCAGGAGGCTTAGCAGATTGTAGAAAGTGTTGTTTTGTGGGTCTGAACAGAAAATCACAAAAGTGTAAAAGAAAAAAAAACAGTTATAAGGAAACTGCAACTCATATGCCACAGCTTACAGTTTCACTTCTCTAAAACGCATGTGTTAGGAAAGAGACACACTTCAGGAATTATGATTTGTACAACAATAGTTCTGCATATATAAACTAGAGGGACCAATGTTGTGATTAGGCTTCTTAATTTAAGTGATTTCTACATGTGAAAAATTCTACAGCACATATAAGGTACATACCTGCTTGTATTCTCCAATGATGGAGCCATTCTTCTTTATCTCTGATTCAGATTTATCAAGCTCTCGTCTGCACATCTCCTTCAGCTGTGGATAGACAAACACAAACACACACACACACACACACACAAACACAGAGTAAGGTTTTTACAGGGCAGAAACCAAGGGCAGAGGCAGACTCAGAGGCCCCAGAGACCATGAGAATGCCATGACATGTAAAGATGATGGCGTGAGGTATTGGCAGATTCAAGGCTCAGGGCAAAGCCTCGACCTCCACACAACCTCTATGTAAGCACATAAATCAGTCAAAGCTACACCTCCACACTCAAGTAGACAGGAGACATTTGGAGGACAGCTTTGAACACAAATTGAGCTCCAACGCCCCTGGGTGCAGCTATGGTGGACCTGTATTGTCTGGCCCCGGGAGGTTTAAAACAAGCACTGTTTATTTTAATGAAGTTAAAATTGTTGAATGAACAGGACAGGAGATTTAAGCAGCATCTTTCCTAATGCTTGCTTCCAATTCCTTCAATGGGGAACTTTTGCTGTGTATTGCTGACTTTTTCTTACTGTTGTCACCCTGTGTGGCACGTGAGATTAAAAGAAAAGCTGAACTGATGTCAAAGTTACAGACATCAGGCTGAAAAGCTGGCTCTTTGATGGCCCTTACCTGTGCAGACTCTTCCTCCAGTCGTCTCTTCTCGTCCTCAGAGTCCACCAGTTTCTGTTTGGTCAGCAGCAACTCTTTATTGAGGGCGTCTGCCTTCTCCTCAGCCTGACACACACACAATTACACAATAGCATTCTCAATGTTGATGAGGTCATTGAAAGATAAACCTGCCCTACATATTCCAAAGTTTTCTCCTCACCTTCTCTCTTTCAAGGTAAGTCAAATGATGCCCACTTATGGACATTCCCAGCCTTACACTCACTAATAACAATTTGAGGCTGTGTAAATAAAGTTTTACGACATGTTCATGTTTTGTTGCACAAAATCACTTGTGCTTTCACTCACCCTCATGTTGTTTCAGTTCTTGCACAATTGTTGCCACATTTATGACAAACTTGTTCTTGCAGAGTGTTCTGACAGAAGTGACAACTTATATTTTAACGAAGATCTATAGAAACACACAGACACAAATGACACAAACATGTACTCTGTTGGGCTTACGTTGTCGAGATCTTTGCGCAGAGCTATCTTGCTGCTGACTAGCTCATGTGCCAGGTCATCATTCTCCTGCTCCAGACGCATGTTAGCCTCTTGCAAACGACGGTTCTCCCGCTGGACAGAGGAAGGGAATGAGAAAAGGAAGAGGAGAGCAGAACAGATAAACAGATAAGTTGTCAAACAATGACAGAGAGACAGATAAAGAGAGTGGGACAGCAATCAAAAGAGCATGTGAATGTGTGAAGTGAGGGATTATGAAAGAGGAAGCAAAAGTGTAGAGCAGGGAGAAGGAGTTAATCATGAAGAGCTGTGAGTGAATGTGTTAGCATCTCTTCCAGGCTCAGCAGTTTCTAGAGTAATGCAACAAAATACAGAATGAGATTGTGCATAGTCGACTGTGCTTAGGTGAGAATTTAATGTTTAACAGGACATTAACAGTTTGTACATCATTAACAGCAACAAACATCAATATAAAAAACTAACATGTATGTAAAATATTAGCCTATAGAGAGAGAAGCTGAAAATGAAGATATTATGAAATATTGAACTTTCCTGCTTTCACAAAACTGTCATGGTGTGACTTACAAGAAATGGTA
>JAPZDZ010000011.1:10593041-10625396 GCA_029783805.1 Acanthurus tennentii
GTGTACGTGGGTACTTTTGTGTGTCACTAACCGACACCAGTTACAGTTAGCTTAGCAAGCAAAACTAACGTTAACTATAAATCAGCTGGTCTGTGGACCGACACAGAACTGCAAAATTAAACCGAACATTGCGCAAGAAAGTTAACGGAAAGCAACCCGTGTTCATGTCATAAGTTAACGGTTCACATAACATTAAGTCACAAACACAAGTTCGTATGTTGAATCAAGCCTGTCACTGACATTTGATATATTTATCTGCTCCATTGAGAGGTACGTTATGCTACTGAAGCCCTAAAGTTTTATTATTATTATTATTATTATTATTATTATTATTTATGCTAAGATTTTTAATGTAAATTCACCTCATGTTGTGTTACTGTAATGACAGCCGTGCTAAAAATCCGTTATGAGGTGTTTACAGTAGCCTATGATCAGTATTGGATTTACATGGCTGATACCAAATTCGGTATTTGAGAGTTTAAAAAAAATCAGTGTTATATGATGTTTCTGTATTAAATATACAAGTTTTTTATGTAACATTTTAACACATACTACAATTCTATTGCTGTCTTAACTTTGTTCGAGTATGGCTATACAATCAAGTACAACCCGCTTAAATCATTTAATATAATCCTGATTGATGGATCACGATATTAATGCCCCATATGTCCAAGCAGTTGGCACTTCTGAGTTCAGCTCTTTCAATTATTACTCTGTCATACACTATGTATTTCCATAGCATTGTTTAAACTTCACATCAACCCTGTTCATAGATATACAGTACTCATTTAGCCTCTTAATAGGAACCGAATTGTAATTGCTGGTGTTACAATAAAACATACATCACCTCCAACTCACAAATAATCATATTTAATGAGAATGCCTAAAAACATAGTTAAATATGTGATTGTGAACAAGGTTTAGCAGAAAAAGGGGAATATTTTACAGTTAACAAAGACTTGTCAGTTCTCTGTGGAGGATAAACCAGAGATTTTGCTTTGTATAACCTCTTAACTGATATGTGGGTCAAGTGTATATTTAATTTGCTGTTGGTGCTGCTCAAGTTTAGGCTTCATAATGTTTGCTCAATTTTCTTTCCTTTAAAGGGGAAAAAACTGCTTTTTGCAGTTTTAGTCATCCTAATCTTAGAATACTAATATGGTTTCTTGAATTGACTGTAAACATCGTTAAGGGGACTAATGCAGAGAGAGGTTGTAGATACAGTATTAACTCAGCTTTTATCTTAACAAGACAACTCTGAGAAGAATATCTCATTAGGGTAAGAGATGCTGTAAATTGTGTAATATTTTGTCAATATTTGACATTTTTATGTTTCAATAAGCAAGAACGTGTAACCTTTATTCTACATGATGTTTTCATTTCATGTAGGCAGTGTTGATTCATTAGGCTACTTGTGATAAGAATTACCGTCTATTTGGCATTTTTAGTTTAGGTCTCTACTGGAAGAAATAAATCAATGACACGTGTGGGGAAAGTACTTTTTTGGTATGAAGGTTAATTAAACATTCTGCAAGTTTTATCCAGGTCACTTCCAAAGAACTGCATTGTCAGCTGCTATGATGTAGAAAAATGAGTTGGCAAGTTTGAAATAGAACAATTAGAAACATCAAAGCTACACTTACCCCTTATTCTATGTCACACTTAACAAATTTATCTCAAGTGCAAGTGCTTGATCATAGAGACTTTCAGCCAGGTCTTAACTCAAAGAGAATAAAAACATCCCACACCGTGGTGTAGTTTCGGGAAAAACCTATATGTAAAATTTCCCTGTTTTTCCCTGTTTGCTTTAGACAACTAAACTGACTTTATCAGGGGTGACTGAAAATCTTAATCATCACATTTCACTTACTGTGCACAGTGTCGATCATCTGCGATACTTTAGCGTCATGCTTAGTTTTGGAACCAAGTGCCTCTGTTTGTTTGACACTGATAGAGCCAGCAATGTGCAAACTCGCATCAAACCCTGTGTGTTCCCATCTCATTTTCATTGCATGAATCTGCGGTTTGTTCTATATATTTTGTTTAACATGAAATGTAAACAAAAGGACTTTTTGTTAAAATTAAGAAATGGCAGAATGGTGAAAGAGTTTGGTCCAATGCTGTGTTGGCACAAGTGTGCATAGCCTTTAACCATACATGATCACCTAACCTGTGGTTCCCTGGATGAGAATTTTCTCTAGGTCCTTTGACACATGCAGTTTATACCTTAAATATTCAGGAACATTTTCTGAAAGGTTCACCTAAGAATGGACGCAAAGGTCCATATTCAGGGGAATCTGTATTGCCAGTTTTACACCTGAAGACCTTGTAATATTTCAGTGTAAATGCAGGTATGACTATGTTGT
Organism: Acanthurus tennentii; assembly: GCA_029783805.1. Classification (NCBI taxonomy): domain Eukaryota; kingdom Metazoa; phylum Chordata; class Actinopteri; order Acanthuriformes; family Acanthuridae; genus Acanthurus; species Acanthurus tennentii. Next base: position 10,595,408 of record JAPZDZ010000011.1, read on the forward strand.
GAGTGGAAGCAGTAACATTGCAGGGACAAGCTTGTAAAGGTTACCTCCATCTGATGAAAGATGCATTTATATGGAGCCATCGGACTACACAAAACTCTGTTGATGTATTCAAATCTATATTTTGTACTCGGTTGCCTTGCCAGTACCATTGCAAATGATTTGATAACTCACAAGCATTTCAATTCAACAACTCTTGATCGCCATGTTCTTAAAAAAATGAGACGTCTGTCACCACATAATATATCCAGCCTTGCCCCATCTTTTCCTTTTTCTTTTTCTGTTTGAGTTTTATGGTGTTTGGCTTTAGTAACTGCCCTACGTGACCCATACTGCCCTCGTCATGGCATGGGTGAAAAGGTGCAAGACACAGTTGCACTAAAATGTTGGTGCATGTGTCAATGGTGTAAACCACTATTAATGCCAAAAATGTAATAATCTGGTCTACTGGAAACTGTGTGTGAAAGAGGCTGCCTACAGTGTCTTTTGCCCCCTTTTCTTGCATGTGGGAAAGGAAAACATGCAGCATTTGCTCTCTCTGTAAACAGTAGTTACAAGAGGGCTATAAAAAGATGGTTGTTTATACTTTGACAAATAGCATTAGTACAAAGCAGAGGCAGAAATACCTCAATTTACAGAATAATTTGCATAATTATGAAATAAGAAAGGTGCAGTATGCACTATACAAAAGAACTGTATTTTTGAAGACCTCATCATAGAGAATAAATGCTTCACCTTTCTTTGTAGACACGTTTGAGGAAGCATTAACCCACTGAAACAAGTGCATTGTTGCATTACTGCATGAGAAGTGAGTGAGCAGTAAGGAAAATATGAACTTTACACACATCTTTTTTGGACTGTTTGCTCAGTGACTAATGATTGGTTAACTTATTTGATAGATTTCCTTTCACAGGTGTGCCATATTAAGGGAGACACTCACATCCCTTCCCCAATATACTAAATACAATATGAGTTTATATTACTAGTTGAGCAATATTAATAATATAAAAATCTCTGCAGGCTCTGACTAGGGGTCCACATCATGCAAACTTTGCACCTTCAGAAGCCTTCATCCAGTCCGTAATGAATAACTCAGGAATGTCATTTTATATTGTATGACGTAAGTTTCTCCAAACCAGCAAACTGTGTTTGGCACATAGCAGAGTTGCCCAAGAAACATCTAATTTTATAGCAACAAGAAACAATAAAGTGCATCTGTGTTTATCTGCAGATTTTTGGCATTTTCAGGGATAAACGTACCAATAGCGTAACATTATATGCTTTGCCTACAGTGACAGACTGTGTAATTGTTTTATTTATTGAGCAAAGAGCACTTGTTTGAACTGTGAAAAAATCATTTGCCTTTCTTTCAACAAAACCAAGTCCTCATTGTGGTGCTGCTTTTTCTTAGCATTTGAGATATGTTGCTTGGGTTCTTGAGGTGTTTTCCCTTGTGTTCCAGAGAACTCAGACTTGATTGAGAGCCTGAAGACCACCTCATTGCCTCACCATTGTACAGAGGGAGTTCTATGTCAGTGCAGATTTGTACTGTGCTGGGTTTTTTTTGGTCAATGTGTTGGCTAAACGATTTAGTCAGAGGAACAGACTCCAGCTGACAGCTGCTCATGATGACTGCACATGTGAGCAACTGGAGCTTCTGGAGCAGTTAAAGACCTGGAGTTCCTCTGAGCCCTGTCCTGACCAAGGGGTATTTAATGGCATAAAGAAAGTTTAGAGTTTATTTTCTTAAAGACTTTAAGAATTAAAAAGAGAATTTATTTTCACTTTAACTTCAATCCTCAAATGATTCAGATTCTTGCAAATAAAGCAAAGTATGAATTTGAGAATTTATCCTTTGGCACAGGTAGGGCACAATGAAATATGGCAGCAGACATATAAACCTTATTTTGAAAACCTCAGCAGATTTGAATTTCAAAGACTAACATTTGGTTCAGCCCCATTTATAAGGGACTATGATTAACAATCATAGAAGCCTAATATGGAACTTGATCTACATTGTTAAGGGAGCCCATCAGTTTGTTGGAATATGCAAAATGTCAAGAGACTGATGAAATTGGTGACATCTACGGCCAGCACTCGAGACAAACAGCCAAAAAAGACAAAATGTGTTTTAGCTGATAGCTCTGACCTCAACCAGCGCTGAAGTCCAGATAAGAAACAGCAAGGAACTGGTCTTACTCTCTGCCTGCCTGTCTGCTACAAGATAAACGTTTTGGGTGTGTAAACACACTGACCAAAAATTAGATGTCAGTAATTTCCTGTATCATTAAATGCACTGATCTTTCTCTTTCAAATATCAAAGCTCTACAATTAGGTAGCATTAACGATATTCTGCCTTACTTGCTGAGTACCTGTAATCTGAAACAATGCTGTGCATAGTTTTTTTGCCAATAGTTTGCTTCAATTTGCACCAGAATCTCTGCTGTTACCGATACAGGATAAGAAACTGTGAAAAACTGCTACAGTTAAAATTTACATAAAATTTGCCTTGCAAAACATGTACTTCAGTTTATGATGGTAAAAAATAAAAATTCCATGTAATTGAAGAACATATATGCACACTTTTATCAAGCTTGAATATTTTTTTTCGTTTCAGTTATTGAACTGTGTGCTTAGGAGCAGCCAATAAGAAACTTATGTAACGGCTCTGTAATAATTTTTTTTCTTTTAAATACAGGTTTATTTTGCATTTATTTGAATGACTCAGCTGTCAATTGTCAGCTGTGACAGATAGCCATTGTGTTCTACCTTTACAATAAGCAGTTGTTGAGTGACTTGTTCAGGGACTTACAGAGGCCAGCAACTGCAGGGAGAGGCAGCCTGTATAAACAATATGTAAAGCCAAAATCCCACAGAATCAAAATCTGAAAACTAATTCTGAGCTCTTTCCCTGCCCAGAAATGGCTCTGGGTAGGAGATTACTCGCTGTGACTTGGGAGGTCATTTCTTTAGTAGTTCCAGCCTTGTTCCTGGGGTTTTTACTTCAGAGATCATGAAACTCAGTAGCTCTGTCATTGGTCTTCTTGACACAACACTGGCAAAGTCCCGAAATATTTTCAAATCTTACGATAAAATTTGTAAATCAGAGTTTGTGATGGAACAATTAATCAAGACCAAATGACAGTTAACCAAGACAATATTGGTGATTTTTACTTTGTTTTAACTGGCTTTGTAGTGTTTTACAATGAGTACACAAGGCCATTACAATGATATTAGTTTGGTGAACATTAAAACTTGATTTCAGAAGGTGTACAGCTGAAGGCATATTGGACATCAAGATCCTCCATGACACATTTTTTTTTCGAACCACTTGCAGTCACCATCTTTCTTCGCTCAGCTGCCTATTCAATGATAAAATTATATCAACTTTTTTTTCTGCTCTGATTTACACAACCTTAGCGGTGATAGCCCTCACTCACAGGCCCACAACAGTATTTCATTTACTGACACTACTGACTGTATGTCCTGGTTTCTCACCATCAACAAAGAACATGTTATACATGATGTAATTTGAATGGAACCTGTAACTGTCTCAACAATGGGCATACTATAAATAATATAAATATAAAAAACACACACAGCTTGTTGCAGAATAATTACATATCTGACTATAACATGATAAAATATATAATTGAATGTATTTGTTACATTATATTGCATATTGTCTGCCAGTAACTAGATTAAATGAATTGCCAGTGACATAATGAAAAACAGATTGGCAGTGCAGGGCCACATACAAGACAAGTGAGTTTTTTTCAGTGTTTGACTTAAAAACATTGTTGGTCCTCCCATACTCTGTTTCAATTTTGGCTCTTATGTGTGCCGTGTCTCGCAGAAAACAAAGATTTCAAAGAATACAAATAAAAATTGCACAGCTGTAGCTGCTAGTTAGCCCTGCTAGCCATGGAGCTGACTTACCTGGCTGTGAGAAATGAATAAAATCTTGTACCCTATACAAGGATACAAATGTTACAATAACACATTAAGAAAAATATATTTATGTCGTGATATGTCAAAGCTTAATCATATATGATTAGACGTACCATTTTTGCAGCTCTTAAGGCTGTAATTTGGTACAGCATTGCAGCTGAATGCTAACATCAGCATGCTAACATGGTCACAATGCCAAAGCTAACAAGTTACTGCTAGGTTGGTATAGCGTTTAATTATGTTTTCCTTCTTTATAAATGTGTTTGCACGCAACAAAAGCTAAGAAACTTGTAAACTTAGATTGCTAATTATTGCAGACAGTATAGCTAAGGTTAATGGAAATAACTAGGTGATTCAAATCTTTGGTTAAAACATTAAGGAACATAATTGTCTGATTAAACACGATGAATTTTCACCAGTGGTCACTGTAACTGAAATATTAGGATGTGGAACAGGAAAAGTATTGCATGTAATATTTCATGTGTAAACTTGCTTTTTGTCACTAACAGTTTTAGGAGTATAACTGCTGGAAACAATTCAGGACAGTCTGTTATGAGTCTTGTGATAAGTAACCGTGTGTTCTGATATGCAAGCATGAAGGTAATTTATCAGTAATGCTTATCTTATGTCAGCATAGAGATTAAGCCTCTTTTACAGTAAGCTTTATTATAATATCTAAGACATCTGGATCAGGCACTGATCCACCGGATACAAACTCTAACCCTTACTCTTTTTCCAGAAAAATTCTGACAGATTGATGTTTATTCTAAGCAGCACATGGCCTGTATTCTGCTGACAGACATGGACCCATCAACCTCAAGTCCCCCAGTACAACCTAACGGTCTCCCTCCTGACCTCGACCCAGCCGCTAGACTTGACCCCAAGCAGGACATGAATGCCACCTGCCTCACTGTCCACCTGTACAACCTTGGGAAGGATGGAGGGGAAGGTGAGGCTAGTGGTTCGGAGAGAGTACTCACGTTTCCACCTGGGGAGTACATAGCAGAGGAGTTGTGCATCAGTGCAGCAAAAACATGTGGTGAGTCACAAGTGGATTTCAGTTCTAATGTCTGCCCACACACAAAAAAATGCTGTTTGTTTTTAGGTTGAAGTTTATTTATCAAGCAGTTTTTATAAACGTGTTTTTATGTTTAAAGGTACATCAGGTGTATGAAAAACATACCTAAAAAATACATGAGAATATTTATTAAAATAGAGGAGGAAAAAGAAGAATGCAGAAAAAACAAACAATGGTGGGAAAATGCGTTATGTTTCAATAGGCTTTTGATCAACTAAATTCTTGAGTGTGTTTTATTGTCATGTTTAATGCCTTCAGTATTTCACTGGTTAGATGATTCTTGTTTTCATCACCACATTTCTGGTTTAAAGTTCTTCCGGCGTTTATTCATTGTTATTAATTGTTATTATCTCCACTTAACCACCCTAATTCAGGCTATGGATCAGGCTAACAAAACCTTGTTTTTTATGAATCTCAGCATTGGAAAGGATGCACAACCGCTCTTGGCAATCACAGTTAAAGGTCCAGTGTGTAGCATTTAGTGACATCTAGTTTTGAAGGTGCAGATTGCAACAGACTGAGTAATCTTCACCCTCCCTTTTCAAGTATGAAAACCTGTTGTGGCTTTAATTCTAGAAAATACTAAAGGCCTTTTCTTAAGTCAGTGTTTTGAATCACGGGGGTGCAACATGACTGACTCCATGTAAGAAAATCTGCCCCTTCAATAGCTATAAAAGGCTCATCCGAAGCTAACAAAAATAAAAGAACTCTTATATTCAGATGATTAAAAATAAATGAAAACATACTTTTGTATATTATATTCCATTCCTTCCAATAGATCCACCAAAATCCTTCACACTGGACCTTTGAAAGTGTTAACATTATGTTATCTACTTGCACAGCCAGCATTATTTCACCTGCTGGCATAATACGGTACCTTGCAGGGATGTCATCATCATCTTTATCATCATTATGATACTTTTTGTTGTTGTCTTTGACCATTTTGACCTGATGCTGATTACATTTTGAACAGTGAGGCAGCCAATAAATTTGGTAGGAAAAGAAACAATAAATGAGTTGAAATCTTCCAAACTCTCTTTTGTTTAGAAAGTAGGGGGCTAGCTGTCTTACAACATCTTCATCTGATTCCAGTCACAGCCCATGAAGTCATATCTCCTGTTTAGTCTTCTCTCTGTTTGTTTTGACTTAACCATCACTCCTTATTTCATTTATTTATAATGTGGTAGTAAATATTGATCAGAGCCATCACAAACCAGTATACAGCTTGCAATCTAGCAATAGAATAAAATACTAAAATTAGTAAAGAAACAAGTTTGGACATTAACTGTCCTGTTACCAAACACAGAGAAAGGAGTGTCATTTGTTTGGTCAAACAAACTTGTACATGTAATCTGCTTGAGATTGCATTAAAACAGGGGACGCATGTTTAAAAATTGTCCATCATGTGAGCCACAATAAAAGTGAAAAGGATATGTAGTGAATATTTGTGGGACATACTGTAACGTGACCATACATTTAGCTGGAGCTCTGTTAGGCGGAGCAACTGGCCTAACATGAAGTGTCACATGCTAAAATATGTCACACAAGCAAATGCATGCATACCAAAGACGCACATGGGAAAAGCTTGAATATGAACATTACTATCCCACACCAAATGAGGGAATATCTTTTGGAAGAATGTTGTTTTTTTCCTTCAAGTAGTAGTCACAGACTCGAAGAATTTACTCTATTGCATTGATGCTATGGCCCAACACCTTATTAGGACATTTTATCCCTTTTTATTTGTTTGTTTAATTTGTCTCCCATTTGTATATCTGGAAAAAGGGCAGAAGGAGTCTTTTTTTATTTATTTGTAATAATTCTATTTGAAAAAGTCTTTGACCAATCACCAAGAGGCCACGTAGCAGCAGCAGAGCTTAAAGCCATGATCCGTTTTGATTTAAATCTTAGTCATGCTGGTAATGAAAAAGTAAATAATCACACAGACATTTTGACTGAGGTTTAAGAGTATTTCATGTTTATTTTCATTGCTTCCTCAGTTCTTATTCCAAGTGTGGGATTATCAGCATTGATTCTAATAAAGACACAAACTCCTAATGCCAAATAAGGGGCCTGTGCCATTTTATTCTTTTAAAATGAAGAACTTGCGAGAGGCGTTTCTATCACAGGCCAATCCAGTGTTTCTTTTGTAAGAAACAGTACCATGTTCTTTGTCTCTTTCTAGCAAACTAAAACCAGGAAGTTGTCAACTGTTGTGGCTGTTTTTCGCTCTCCCTTGCCTCTATCTGTCTTTCCCACACTTTGTTGCTCTTTTTTTTTTTCTCTTGAGAAGATAAAAACAACCCCTCTCTCTCTCTCTTTTATCTTCTGCTTTTTCAGTTTCCCCTTGCTTTTCTTTTTTTTAATTTAACTTCCTCTGTTCACTTTTTTTTTCAGACCCCATTATATCCGTCCTCCATCCATCTGTCATCCATTCTGGCTTTAATTGTTTAACAAGGGTCCAATAACATTCATGTAGTGGGTTTTTATTTACTTTGGCTGGCTTGTTAGTTTTATACTTGGTTTCATATGAGGGTAGAGTGTAATTGAGGAAAAAAATTTTAATTTTAGATTTTCTAATGAGAGGGGAGGGGAAGTAGTGGTGTCTCATTACAATCAGGATGAAGACCCTATATGATTAAACTATGCTCTCATATTAAGTTTTTGGTACAGTAAGAAAAGATACATGTTTTAGAAGACAAAGATAACCAAACTGTTAAATGTAGATATTTACATAATGTTGGCATTGGCATCCAACCTTTAGAGGAAAATGGTATGAAGTATTTTTATCAAGCTGCAGAAGATATGATACAATTAATCTTTAGCTTCTAAAAAGTTTAAGTGCATTAATTTGCTCTGCAGTGCATTGTTTATTCAGTTATTCAATATTTTCATTAGTAGTAGAGGGCAACAGGACTTGCTTTGAGATAAACCTTCTTTGTACTCCAACTTCACTTCCCCTGTTGTGGTCGAGCATGCTTCCTCCTGCACACCCTCATACTATTACTTCACTCTGCTCTGCTTCCTGTTGTATGATGATTATTTCTGTCTGCTGGTGACCCACTTGGACCAACTGATAAAATCACTTTACTGCTTTTTTTGCTGGTGTTTTGAAGACAACAACAAAACACAAAAACAAAAACACAGACACGTGGAACTTAATTGTACTGACTGACAGTATGTGTATGACTTTGTGTATGTCTAAATACTTGCAAGATGTTTTTCTGTGGTGGCAATGGTGGAGATGTACCTTTTTTTTTGCTTCCAAATACTGATTTTGGTACCTAACATTTATTTCATTTATACTTAACACACATTTTCTCTAAATGTGCAGCAAAAAAATGTGTCAAGTTGCATAAAACTGCTTATTTGTGTGTGTTTTGGATTGATGCATGATCCATGTACTCTCCAGCACCTGATTCAACATTTTAGGCATGAGTGCAAAGTAAACCTGATCAAATGGAAAACTGTTCTCTGTAACAGTTACTTGAGAAAAAAGTTTCGGTATGGCAGGTTTTAGCGACTTTAAATGCATCTGTCTTCTTTCTCTTCCCAGGAATTGCTCCAGTGTATTGCAGTTTGTTTGGCCTGAGGAGGGAAAGTGACTGGACATGGTTCCCCCCTAATCACATCTTTAAACTGCGTCAGCCTGCCAGTGAGAGCCTGCAGTTCAGAATTAGGTAGATGTTTTTAATTTTCATTTTTTTTCTTCTCTGTAATCTATTTTAAACTTTTAATTGTTGTTTTATCCTTGTGTTTATCATCTGGTGTGATCTTCTCTGATGTTCTTTTCTGTCCAGATACTATTTTCCCGGCTGGCATAACAGTGGCAGTTCCTTGTGTACTCATCGCTATGGCACGTCCAAAGGGATGGAGAGCCCTGTGATGGATGACAATGTCATGGAATACCTATTTTTTCAAGTCAGTCTTTATAGCTTTCAACTTAAATTAACATCACATCTGTTTTTTGTCTTCTTTATTTGGTACTTTATATGTTTGCATTTTACATTTATTCTATTTCTTTGGATTTGTGTTTTTAAAAAGTACAGTCCCTTATTAGCCCGAATGAGTCATAAGTTTCTTAGCCAGAAGCAAGCTAAAGGGCAGTGTCCTCGAGACTAATGTGCTGTCTTTCAACTCTATTTCACTCTTCCTCCATGTGTTTATTTTGTAATGATAAGTAGAAATATGGGTTGTGGGTTGCAGCTGTCTGTGGGGTGAATGCCTGTTTCCCTCCGTCTCTCTGTCTGTAATGTCAGCCATTTGTTGGTATTAGTTGAGAAACCAGGATGTGGGGTGGTTAGAGTGTCTAAGTTACGAACATGGGAAACATGGGTATATCAGGGTTCTTTTCACACTGTGCACTCGTGTCTCTGTACGTGAATACACTGTGTGTTGTAACCAGTTTCTGCTTTTTTTTGTTCTCCAAGCTTGAGTAAATTTAACACATGTGGCTTTGTTTAAATAATTTCCAATCCACATTTTTATTTGTAAAACACTTAAAAACAACAGATGGTACAAGTGCTTAACATTCAAAATATAGCAAAAACAGACTTGTAGACTATTTTGAATATGACTTTTTTCTGCATCTTGTGTTTCCTTCTCCCTCCTCCAGTGGCGTAGTGACTTTCTGAATGGTTGGGTTCATATTCCAGTGAGCCACGAGGCCCAGGAGGAGTGCCTGGGCATGGCGGTGCTCGATATGATGAGACTTGCTAAAGAGAGTGGTCAGTCACCTGTGAGCATCTGTGATGAAACCAGGTAGGATTCACTCAATTACACGAGTAGACAAGACAAAAAAAAGAAAGCGGCCAGATCCCAAAAAAGTATTCAGATAAACCAAATTCCAAAGTTTTTTGTCATACACATGCTGCACGCTCTCTTGAATAATGTGAAATAGCCTGCAGTTTTGCTGGTGTGCAGTGGTACTGCTCATGAATAAATTTCAGAACAGTGAAACCACAGGTTATTCAGAACACAGAGAGACCAACATAGTTTCATTTTGTGCGTTCACACAGCTGACTGAATTATCTCTGCTTGTCTGATCTTCATAATGCTTGCACACTGCAGTTATACTTGAAATGTTTATTCTCCTATCATTTTTCCTTCATATCTAGCCCACGTATTTAATACCAGGTGCAATCACCTGAGTTGCCATTAACCACTAGCATGCTCTTTTTGCAATCCTGACCTGACACACTTTTTTCAGTCTCCTGTACAGGCTCTTCTTCTTCTTTTCAGGCAGCTGTTTGTTCTATGGGTTGTAGTTGTTGACACAACTTTAATCATCTTTGATGATTCTTGACATGAAGTTTGTCTCTTTCTAAGCTTGGTGCTGATCCTTTAAGACCCCTACATGGTGCTGTGCCTGCTTGTGATTGAGTCAGGATATCTAAAATGCACGTTTTGCTGATGTTGACCAAATGATGTAACTTGGAACACTTTTCTCACTCGCACCTTGTATTATTTATACCTGTTTTACATTACCTATACAATAGATTTGGTGTTGATTATTGACTGATTCACTTTATACAGATACAACATGTTCAATGGCTGAACAGGCACAAAGCCCAGATTACATTTTTTTTTTTATCCTGTTTCCTTTGTCACTTTCCACTCTCCTCCCTTTGTCTTTCCTGTTATTTACAATTCACTCCCTCCTCTTTCCGTAATTCCCAACTTCATCTTCACCTAATTTCCCCTTCCTGCTTCCAGCTACAAGTCCTTCCTGCCAAGGTGCATGCGAAGCCGCATCCAGGAGTATAACTTGCTGACTAGGAAGAGGATCCGCTATCGCTTCAAGAAATTCATCCAGCAGTTCAGTGAATGCAAGGCCACAGTGTGCAACCTCAAGCTCAAATACCTGATAAGCCTGGAGATGCTGCTACCCTCCCTCTACTCTGAGCGCTTCCAAGTGACTGACCACTCTGCACAGGAGGCTACCATCGTTGTCATGGGTAACAAGGGCATCCAGTGTTCAAAAGGGAAAGAGAAGGAGGGAGCAGAGGAGGTAAGGACAAGGAGATGGGTTCATGTTGCCGTGGTAACACATTTGACAACAGTCTGCCACAGTTGCGATGCTGTCATGGCTGTTATTTTACCATTAGATGGAGCTCCAAGAGTTGGTTAAAATTGCCAATAACAACAAGAGTACATGAGTGTGCATGCTCTGTCATTTAAAGCAAATGCAAACCAATGTTTTTTGTTCACTTTCCGTGTCTCCAGGAACTCCAGACATACTGTGACTTCCCAGAAGTGATCGACATCAGCATTAAACAGGCCAATAAGGAAGACTCTGTGGAGAGCCGCATAGTTACCCTCACCAGACAGGACAACCAGAAACTGGTGTAGTACACACATTGGTTTAGTTTGCATATTCCAGTCTAATTTGATCCATTCCTGTCTGTAAACCCTGTTGACCTCTGGAGACAATAAACCTCCAACTGCTCTAATATGTCTTGCTAATTGCAGGAATAAATAAGTTTAAATGATAACACACTTATTAGCAATGCAAATGTAAGAAGTGATTCGTTGCAGCAGCTGTACTCCATAAACAGCAACATCTGTTTAACACTTGTTTAAAAGCCAGTTTTGATCATCAGAGAAGTTACAGGACATGAAAACAGTTTTTTTTTTTCTTTTTGGCTGAGGTCTGAAGCTGTTAAACTTGAAAACAGAAACAAATTGAGTTAATGTTTATTGTTTACAATGAAAGTTGGAAATAGTTACTGTATTATTGCCTTTGAGGTTGTGTAGCTGTAATGTTCTCTCATATTATCTCTTCTCTGTGTCTCTGTCTGACCACAAAGGAACTGGAGTTTCATTTGCTCTCAGATGCTCTGTCATTCGTCTCATTAGTTGATGGTTATTACCGACTGGTGGCTGACGCCAATCATTATCTATGTAAAGAGGTGGCTCCACCAAGACTTCTTGAATGCATTCAGAGCTACTGTCACGGGCCTGTGTCGTAAGTGTCAAACGTGAGCACAGATACAGCACATGTACTCATGCATCCACAACCACAGAACCATGAACATCCACACACATACACAAACATGAAAAAAACCCAAACTATCTCTTTGATCACAGGATGGAGTTTACTGTTGGTAAGCTGCGTCGCTCTGGTAACCATCAAGGCCTGTACATCCTCCGCTGCAGCCCCAGAGACTACGATAAGTACTTCATGTCCTTCGTAGTCGGGGTAAGCTCTTATTGTTGGGTCATCCTCAGTGGGAAGACCACCCACATGCACATTAACATTTTTTTGAAAATATTATTATTGGCTTCTTCAGCAACATTGAACTGTTTTTTTTTATCTCCTGATCTCAGTATGAAACTATGGTGGACTATAAGCACTGCCAGATTGTGAAGACGGAGGCAGGGCAGTACATTCTGAGCGGTGCCAAGAGGAGCTTCGGATCACTAAGGGAGCTTCTACACTGCTACCAAAAGGAGGCGCTCCGCACTGATGGATACACATTCCAGCTGACCAAGTGCTGCCCACCCACTTCGAAAGGTTGGTGTCAACTTATTAACATAGACAGATAAGAATATTACACTGACATACATATGTATACAGGTAAAACACTTATAAATATATTAAAATGCACATATTACATTCATATTACATTCATTTAAAATATTCTCAGCTGCTCCACAAATTGGATTTTCCCACCTTTTTAAGACCTATTAATCTTTTCTTGTTTAGTAATCCTTTTAAAAATAATATCTGAAGAACATTTTTCCATAAGCCATGATTAGACAGCATAAGAAAGTGATTAAAGGCATAGAAATGCTCCCAGTCCGACAACTCTTTTCAAGGCAAAGAATAGCCTCTTGTTTATTGCCAGTCAGAATGACACTGTAATCTTATAATGCAGTTACCATTAATTCAGTGTCTTTTCCAAATCTCTTAAATCCCTGCTGCAGCTCATTATCCATTTTAAGCTTCTTTAACATCAGATGCCTCAAAATCAGTGAAGAAAACAGACTCTTTAATGTTCTTTACAGTGACCATTTCCCTTGAGTGTAATTACTGACATTGATTTACAGTGTAGACCTTTCAGTTTTAATAAGCAGCTTTAAACATTTGGACACAGTGTCAGGACACTAAATTTAGCATATGGGAGCCTTAGGTTTTGTCAAACATCAGATGCTGAGTTCCTTTAGGTGCAGTTATAGAGCTTTATTTTGCTTCCCCATTAACTTGTTCCCATGTCACAGTTTTTTCCCCATAATTTGTAACTATGTGCAGCTAGCACCATGTCAGCTGAGGTAAATCCAGCTATAGGCGTGTTTGTAAGAAATGTTTCACCACTGATGGAAATACATAGAGTTTAAACTTAAGTTATGCACTAAAATTTATTATGTGTTTGTATTGGGCTTAATCATTATCAGTTTTACCCTTTAAATGGGCAGAAATTTAGGTTTTTACTGCCTCACAGCACAACAAGACCATTATGTCTCTGTGGGGGCTGGAGGGGGTTGATGATGACTACTAATGATTCAGTAATTAATTCAACAGGTTTCCGGCAAGCAATGCTCTTGTTTTTGCACAAATTAACTTAAGGGCCAAAAAAAACAAAATACACTGTTTTTTATTCATGCTTATATTATGAGAAATCAAAACTTCTCACACAATCAGTAGCTGTTCAATTTCTACTCAAATTTACAGTTTCACAGGGTCACACATTGAAGTACAATAAGCATTCTGTGGTGAAAACCAGATGTAGTTTTCAAATGTTTTACCTTTTTTTTTTTTTCAGATAAATCCAACCTGCTGGTGGGTAGGAATAATCAGGGGGCAGAGGTTCCGCTGTCTCCATCGCTACACAAGCACACCATCAGCCAGATGGTCTTTCACAAGATCAGAAAAGAGGACCTCATCATTGTAAGATAACTCTCTTTGACTTCCTGCTTAAGCTTCTCCTTTCTTTAAAAAAATACAGACAAACATGCATAAACAAAAAGTTTTTTTCAGCCTTTGTAGGTTGCATTAGTTTATAGGTTCAGATGCATTCTCTTTTGGATATGTATTCATTTGTAAAAGTTTTCAACCGTATCAAAAAACTCTTGAGTGATTTCTTGCCCTAAATATTTATTAGAATGAGAAAGGTAAATTATACCTTAATGTGTTGCCAGTGTCTTTGTAAGTTAAGCCCAAATATACTGATGACTGTGACTGTAAGGTTACTGAGTTCACCCCCATTAACAAAAACACTTCCTCCATTGATTCACCTACTGCAGCTCAGTGTCAATAGCAGTCCCTTAGGACATGTGATGGTGCATGACAGTGTGTGAAGCTTTCACCTGGTCCGTTTCCGTCTCGTTATTTTTATTCTTTATTTAATTTTTATGTTATTTCGACGCTAGAAGTTTTGTACAACAGGTCTGTCACAGGAAACCTCAGAGGAGTGGCGTGTTTCTGTTCGTCTTCTCACTTAGGCCTCAGCAGAATCAACAAGTGTTTTCTCTACATCTTCCTGTTTTTATCTTAGGTGCCACTTTGTTAAGCTCTAACTTTAAAGAAATATTGTACTCAAATGTGTTCTGATGAATCTTAAGCAGGCAAAGCCATATGATCCGATAGATTGCAGCTCTAGTTTCAGCTCAGATCTACTGGAAGGAAGGCACCTTGTAGATTTATTAGTTCAGTACTCTTTTAAAGGGAGTTTTGGCAGGAACCAGCTGGTTCTTTTGATTGCTCCTCAGTATCTAGACTTGAGATATGTCTTCAACAATTCAGGGGTTCACTTTTCTGAGTTTATTTGCCGAAGTGGAGAGAAGAAGGGTTTCAGTAACTTATAAATTCTTCATTTTAAACGTGACAAAAAACTAAATAAAACTGTTGGAAGCTGTCTTCTGTTCTTTTTCTCCTGTTTTTACAATCAGCAAAGTGTTTCTTGTTTGTTTAGCAACTTCTGTGTTATTAGCGTGTAACAAACCAATGATTTTACCACAACAGATGTGACTTCAGAGGGGCTTGAGAGGGAAGGCAAATACCAGAGAATCAGCAAGTACAGCCAAAATATTTTCCCTTAGAATTCTGCGAATTCCGGTTTTCTTTTTTTGATCAAACCACAGTTAATGCTTGTTGGAAAAGTGGAGAGAATAACCAAGATAGTTTTGTTGGGTTCTGTTTCATGTCACGTTTGAATAAAGTGTGATCCACTAGGTTGGACGGACTATTTTATAAATGAACTTGGTGAAAGTTGTATTTGTGGCTATATTGGGTCAAGGTACTTACTCTTAAACAAAAACGGCCTCTGTTGGATTCCTTTCCGTATTGTTGTAAGACACTGAGAATGCCAGACTAAGCGCATCAGTGTCAAAAACTAAAACATTTTTAGAGTATGTACTTTAGATGACTTTGCAAACCCCTTTGTGACTTTGGTCTGCAGCATTTTAATACTAGCCTGATTTTAAAAAATCAGTCACGTAGACATGAAAACAAGGAAAAAAATGTCTCCAGAATGCTCCATCTCCTTTTAAATATCTTTGTTTTAGAGTGACAGTCTGGGCCAGGGAACATTTACCAAGATCTTCTGCGGTGTGAGGAAAGAGCTGAGAGACTACGGAGAAATTCACCAGATAGATGTCGTCATCAAGGTCCTGGACAAGGCTCACCGCAACTTTTCAGAGGTTGGCTTAATGGTTGAATAAGTGACTGAGTGAGTGAGTGAATGGATGGGATTAAAAAATAAACATTTCCTGTTTCACGTTTTGGGGTCGAGAGGACACAAATTAACAGGCTCCCTTCTCTTGTTTTACTCCCTCACAGTCTTTCTTTGAAGCAGCCAGCATGATGAGCCAGCTCTCCTACAAGCACCTTCTCCTTAACTACGGCGTGTGTGTTTGTGGTGATGAGAGTAAGTCCACAACACAAACACACAAACACACACACACAAAAGAAGGCAGAGAGCCCGTCTTCCTCCTGTACAAGAGAGGCCAGAAAGAACCGAGATGATTGGAGGCTGTTGCTCCTGAACATGTCTAATCACACAATATTTTAGCAGCACAAAAACATTACATTACATGATTTAATCCTCTTCACATCTATTTACTAACCACAACCCTGAACACCAATTAACTCTGCCAATCAACCAGAGGGGAAAGGTCTCTGACCTTCTCTCTGCTGTGCCCTGACTGTTCCACTCTTCTTCTCTTGGATTAAGCCCTCGGGATTAACAAGTCACTCATGGGCCCCTGTAATCTTGATCTTTACTTGAAAACTGCTGACAGAGGCATGTCTCTGGGAAACTAAGCGTTCACATTTTTGAGTGCAGGAAAAGAGAAAAAGCGGAGGAAAACAAAGTTAAATTAGTGTAAAGGAAAGACTTCGGAAAAAAAGATTCAAGCACTGATCCAACTCACATATTACCTGTCAGATTGTACTATTTTGTTAATAAATCAGGAAAGTGTTGTGCATGGACCAAAAGACTAGTACTTCCAAAGAAATTTTATTTTTTTGTCCACATTTAAATGAAAATTGAAGATTTCACATGTGGAACAATAACTACTAAATATTGCCAGATTGCAAAACACAATGAGGACATTAATGGGTGGGAAAGGTGTTGTGTGTCAGCAAAATCACCCCGCCTATAACTGCTGCCAAAGTACAAGCGAAGAAAACAAAGAATATAGGCTACTGAAAAACACAAGCTTTAAAGCAATAAAAGCAATATAAAAGGTTTTGTTTAAAATTTTCTCTTCATGTAGTAGTGATAAATGAATCTGTTTCCTTCTCCTCCCCCTGTCAGACATGATGGTGCAAGAGTATGGTAAATTTGGTTCACTTGACACCTACCTGAAAAAGAACAGAAGCATTGTTAACATCACCTGGAAGCTAGAAGTGGCCAAGCAGCTCTCCTGGGCTATGCACTACCTGGTAAGACATAATGTAATCTGCCCCATGCAAATTTTTAACGAATTTCAGATAAGAAGAAATAGTTTCTCTTCAACGTTTTTTTTTTTTTTTTAACCCAGAACACAGTTTTGCAATTTGCTTATACCAAGGTCAAATAATGTTTTCCTGCCTTATCTGAATACAGGAGGATAAGAACCTCATTCATGGAAATGTTTGTGCCAAGAATGTTCTTCTGATTAGAGAGGAGGACCAGATGGCGGGCAGCCCGCCCTTCATCAAACTCAGTGACCCAGGTATCAGCATCACCATGCTACCCAGAGAAGGTGAGACACATGCTTGCATGTCATGTCCTGTTGTGAGAAGACTTGTGGCTCACACCTATGTGATCCCAAGAGGGACTAATGTTGATCAATGTCGTCTTGCTTTGAGTGATGTCCCTCCTTGCTGTCCATCAGTATACCCTCTATTGTGTTCATGTATCTCCTTCTTTCTGTGCTTTCTTGTCTCCTCATGTCTGTTCGTCAGTTCTGGTGGAGCGTATCCCATGGGTTCCCCCTGAGTGCATTGAAAACCCCCAAAACCTGAGTTTAGCCACAGACAAGTGGGGCTTTGGGACCACCCTTTGGGAGATCTGCAGCGGTGGAGAGAAACCACTCAGCACCCTGGATGGCTCTAAGGTCACATAGGCAAAATGAGTAATGACTTACCAAGTAATCTGTTCACCTACTGATCTTAAAGGAGTAGTTAAACATTTTGGAAAAACAACAACATCTTCATTTAATTGTTTAAAATGAGGAGAGAGTGATTGTGTCAACATGCATGAAGGGCCTGGAGACAAAAAAAAGCTGCACCCAGGGCAAGGCTTATAACTCACCACTCTGGTACTTAGAAAATGTAGGAAAAGCTTTTTCTGGCTGTGCCTGTCTGTTTTGAACCTTATGTCAGACATATAATGTAACAGAGACAGAGACACAGCTCTTAGAGAAGTCGATCTGACACAAAATGTTGCAGGTTAGTGTGTTTCCTTTAACACCCTGTGTTGCATGCTTGTTGGTAGTTGTGAAGTCAACTCTCTGTTAACAGCATTAGGTTAGCATTAGGCTATCTGTAGAGTTCTTATTGAGTTCTTATTACGCAATTTTTTTTTTCTTTTAAGTTTTAGATAGAGACAGGTTTGAATCATTTTGCTACAATAAGCTAATCAGCTGCTGGCCATCGCTTCATATTTACCTTCCAGCCATAATAAGATTATCAGACCTCTAATCTAAGTCCTGGGAACAAAGAAATTAATCACATTTCTCAGCATGTTTAGTTACTCCTTTAACTCATGCAATATCTTTTAGAGTCAGTTAGAAGGTCATTGAAAACAAATTCTGTTTATTATTTCAAGAGTGTTTGCCAACTTTAGATCTGCTCCCACTATCTTTACTATTTCTCAACTCAGTCTGAAAACAATCAGTTTCTTACTCAGATTTGATTCCTCTGCAGAAGATCTTGTTTTACGAGGACAGGCATCAACTGCCAGCTCCTAAATGGACCGAGCTGGCCAATCTGATCAACAGCTGTATGGACTATGAGCCCACACTGAGGCCCTCCTTCAGAGCAGTTATCAGAGATCTCAACAGCCTCTTCACACCAGGTAAGATGAAAACATGAAAAAAAAACTTTGCAGCGGGTCAACATAACCTCTTCGTACCTGACACACAGATCTGTTAAACATGCAGAGATAGTACGACCAAACACACACACTTATCATGTTAGGATTTATTAAGATTTCGTATAAAAATGCATGTTGTTGTTGTTGTTTCACAGACTATGAGTTGTTGGCAGAGAGCGACATGGTGCCCAATAGAACAAGAGGCTCCGGTTTCCCATGGGCCATGGAGAGCCAGGAGCCCGCCCAGTTTGAGGAGAGGCACCTCATCTTTCTCAAGCAGCTGGGCAAAGTGAGACACAATACACTCACGCAAACACACACACACAAACACACTCACATGCACAAGCACACACTTGTTTACCTTAATCGAAGTATTTAAAAAAACTTCAACTGACTAACTCACTTATCTCTTCTTTCTATCTATTTTAAGTTGTTTTTAATAAAAATATTTGTTCAAGTATGATAAAAAAAAGATCACTTGAAAAGCATGAGAAAAAAAAAAAAAACTGTCTTCAACTTCAGTCTCACTCTGTTTTTAAGTGATTTTTGCTTCCCTGAGTGGCTTTACTTTATGTGCTACAAGGGCAATGGAAAAGCAACTTTATTTGTATATTTTGAAACATTGTAGCAAGTTTTTGACCCATCAGTAGTTTTCAGCCTTCACCAAATATATACCCATGATATTTACCATGAGGCATCACCAGGACCATTTCATTAGAAAGAAACAATTTCTGAAGAAATCTTATTTTCCATTTTTCTCTGTAGATGATTCAATCATGATTAGTTCCTTTCCTTGTGATGAGGAATACTTTGTGACAATTCTAAAAAGGCATTTAACTTGTGCTTTATTCACTATTTGACCCCACGCTGCAGGGAAACTTTGGTAGTGTGGAGATGTGCAGGTATGACCCCCTGCAGGACAGCACAGGGGAGGTGGTGGCCGTGAAGAAACTACAACACAGCACCGCCGAGCATCTCAGGGACTTTGAGCGGGAAATCGAGATTCTGAAATCCCTCCACCATGAAAACATTGTGAAGTACAAAGGAGTCTGCTATAGTGCAGGTATGAACACACTGTTAAAAATGTATGTACGCAATACCAGACCCAGTGACATTTTTTACAAAGATATGACACATTTATTTAAACAAAGATTTAAACCGACAGCAGATCACAAATAAGGCGTATTAATAAAATATTTTCTCATATAAACATGTAATTATCTCTGTTCTTTGTTGGCGTATTTAGATAAAGCAGATTTATTGTCTGATTAATCTGGATCCCTAACTGGGATTTACGAGGGGAAAAAATGTGTTTTTCTTCACTCCAGTGACAGCGTTAATGTTTCTGACCAGCATGTTCAGCCTACAACTGTCCCTTGAATTGATATCATCACCCCAGCAGATTTTGTTATATATATAATAACATATTTACAGTTCCCATACTTGCTGCCTAGGGCATCAATGAGTGTGAGAGGAATAAATCTAGATTTTCTCACGAGTTGTATTTTCTCCCATAAGTATCAGACTTTATGTCTCTCTTTCTGCAGGACGAAGGAACCTGCGGCTGATAATGGAATATCTCCCCTACGGCAGCCTGAGAGATTATCTCATCAAGCACAAGGACCATTTTGATTCCAAGAAACTGCTGCACTATGCATCACAGATCTGCAAGGTAACACAGTACATCGTCTGTCTGTTTGTATTTTGTGCACACAAAAGTGCAAATACAAACCTTTTTCCTTTCTCTTTGTGTTACAATGCTTCAGGGTATGGACTACCTTTCCAACAAGCGATACATCCACAGAGACCTGGCCACTCGAAACATTCTGGTGGAGAGCGAACAGAGGGTGAAAATCGGGGATTTCGGCCTGACCAAGGTGTTGCCGCAGGACAAAGAGTACTACACTGTCAAAGAGCCTGGGGAAAGCCCCATCTTCTGGTGAGGAAGACACAGTGCATGTGTTTGTAAGCAATCAAAGAAGTATTTTTATACTTTAGTGGGTTAACGGTTGAATGTTTTTGATGAGATTATCTGCAGTTGTGGTTAGTATTGTAAACCTTTGTGACTCATCTATGAACACAGGTGTTAAATCAGTCATATGATTCATACAGGAAATAAATGTGACTTTGTTTTGATTCGTCCAGACCACATCTTCATACTGCTGCATACCAGTAATGACTGTTTAAAGATGTGTGCATCATTACTTAACGTGTATGTTATGGACTGTATATGCCTATCATGTGTCATGGTTTTTTCCAGGTATGCACCAGAGTCGCTGACAGAGAGCAAGTTCTCCGTGGCCTCAGATGTTTGGAGTTTCGGGGTCGTTCTCTATGAACTCTTCACTTACAGTGACAAGAACTGCAGCCCACCAGCGGTACCACACATCTCCTTTGCTTTTAAGTTTGACAACTTGACTTTTCTGCCACGTAGCCTTGTCCCTATTCTATCTTTACTTCCTCTAATTTAATTCATTGATTTCTCCTAACTTTCAACATAATGAAAACCAAACTACGTCACAAAACACTGGCCAGTAAAATTAGGTATAATTAGTTTGGAGTGTTTTTAAAGAAATCAGTTGATTGAGCTCTCAAGAACAGGAAACACTTTTCAGCAATGTGTTTGTCACGGCTTTGACAAGTTTTCACCAAGCTGTTTTTACTAAAACCAAACAAGAACTATTTTCTTTTCTGTTTCAGGTGTTTATGGACAAGATGGGAAATGAAAAGCAGGGCCAGATGATTGTCTACCATCTCATGGACCTGCTGAAACAGGGATATCGGTTGCCTCCTCCTGATAATTGTCCAAAGGAGGTCAGTAACTCTTAAATTAGTGTTAAAATGAACTGCAAATACATAAAATAAACACAAATAGAAATAGGTTCTCATTTCATGACCTCACAAATGTACCAACTAAAGTTCACCTGAGTCTACAAGGATGTAAGTGATAGACTAAGTAGTTTTATATGTTGCAGAAAAGACTTAAAGACTTAAAGACTTCTCAAGAGTAAACACTTAAAAATGAGGAAAATATTATTTTATATTTTTTTAATGTTATATTAATCTTTGCAGAGAAGAGCAGTCATGTTGTATCACTAATGAATAGAGAACCAAAATATATATCAAAACCTTAACAACAAAGCAAGCATGGCTGAATCCATGGCTGTAAAACGAGGATATTTATTCATGTAGAACATAATAATTGTACTTGCTTTTTTTATTTACATGTTTTCTCTGTTATTGTTCTCGTTCTGACACTGTCCTTCAGATTCACAAGATCATGACAGAGTGCTGGAGCAGCGAGCCGAAACTGCGCCCCACTTTCAAGACATTAATCCACAGTGTGGAGACTGTACGTGACAGCATGGACAGATGAGCGGCATTGATCCCATAACCTTTGACCTCCAGGTGTCGACTCCCGGGAGTCAGCCCTCACAGATCTAAACAGGACAATGAATATCTGTGATGGCTGCATTTACTGCAGTGTCACAGTCACTCGTCTGAAGCATTCTTGTTTTTTTTCTAGTGGTGCTCTGCAGGTCTGTCAGCCTAATGAACATGATGATGGAAAACAGTTTACCTACTTTTCTCTCTTGCCACAGGAAGTATACAATTCATCTGAATAGTAAGTACACTACATCTGGCTCAAACATCGAACAAAAAGATGATTTCTGGTGCCTTTAACAGCATTTCATTGTAAGATAAGTTATTTTCTGTGTGTTTTTGTACATGTTGTGTTTTAAAAACGGAAATTTGATGATAGTCGTGGACTAGAGAGATGAGATTTTTTTAAGAATCCCAGGTTTTCTCGGCCTTCTGTGACGTGTTAAATGTTAGAGCCTTAAAATCGATATTATCAATCAGGATCAGCATTTTTTTTACTCATCTGTTCTTTTATTATGTGGTTTTTTTATCTGTAAATCAAGCAGCAGCTGATTTTGTTTTACCAAAGAGGCCATTGGATACTCAACAGACTGTTGGCCACCTGAGTGCACAACTGATCTGCACCGCTCATGTGTGACTGAAACTTTTCAGAGGAAACAGAACTGAGCAGGCTTCTTTCTGCAGACACCCAGACAGACTTTTTGCTTGACAATCTTAAGCCTGATACAGGACAGACCATAAATGTAAAGCACCAGCCGCACTTCCTGTCAAAGACGACTGAGCATGAACTCCTTTACACCTGATTTTAATGTATTTTTTTAGTCTTGTAAAAAAGAACTTGTATTTTTACAGACATTCATTGCACTTGGAGGATGATTTTTTTTTTGTTTTCCTGAGCTAAGAAGGCAACAGGAGAACAACTCAGAGTCCTTTGTTAGTTTGCTATGACTACTTAATGTTTCCACACTGTAGAGGTCGGACTTAAACGCACAATATGTAACATTTTCCTGTTTAAATGTCTAAAAATGACTAGATCTTTTTTTTTTTTTTTTAACATTTCGTGGACTTGTGAACTTACATTATCCCGAAGACACCAAAAATGTTTCAACTCAGAAATCTATAGTTTATTTCAAGCAAACATTGTATTTCATTTTGTCGCCTGTTGCTAACCTCCATGGTGACACCAATTAGAGAGGAAGGAAGTCAGCAAACATGACTGAATGTTACGCTAAAAAAAACTCTGATACTTTATCTCATCAGTTAGAGCCAGAGTCAGTCAGTTCGATTTTCATCTGCAATGGTGGCTGTTAAACAATAAAATAAACACTTTCAGTGACCCCACACTACTTCATTACATCAACAAACTATATTTTTTGTTTTCATGTTAGGATCCAGATACATCTAGTAGTAGTTAAGTATAGTTATATAACATGCAATAGTTAGATATTGTGCGTTTAGTGCAAGAATTATGTTTACACCATGTCAGTGTGGAAACAACGAAATACATTAAAGAGACAGCAATAATTGCTCATTTTTCTCTCAGAAAATGGGTATTTAGTAATGTTATATCATGGGCTTATTTCTTACCTTGTTTTGGAAGGAAACAAGCTCTGGGAATTATGATACTGCCTTTTTTAAATCCAATCTGTTTATTTGTTTTAATCACAGCATGATGCTTTCAGTGTAAGAAGGCCAGACTGTGTGCCTGTAGGAACCAAATGTGAAAGTTTGTTAGTTTTTCTTAAGTTGAAGAAAAAGTGTGTTATTTTTCCTTATTGCTGTTTATTTAAAGTTTATTTCACTTTTGTTCATGTCAGTTTTTTTCTGTTCATTTATAGAGAAATATGTTGAATATATATGATATGATGTGCATTGTCAGCATCAAATGTATCAGTGTTCACAAGGGGGTTTTCTGTTTTTACACATTGAATGTTTAAAGCTTTAGGACCAAATGTTTTATCATTGGGATTCATAATTTGAGTTTTTTTTTTTTTGTAATTGTTGAGGCTAGGAGGTAGAAACTCATCTTGAACAAAATCAGATTTGTGGAGCAGCATCTTTCTTTCAAACTTAAAAAAGGAAAAACTGTACTGTAAGGTTGTTTCAAGCCATTAAAGACAGACTGTAGACACACACACGCACACACACAAACACACAAAATGTCAAAGAACCGATGTCTTCTCACATCATGAGTCACTATAAAAAGCAGTGTTTTCCTACTCAAACATGCAGCATTTAAACAGTTGATCTGGGCCACCTGAGGTTTTTGTTTACAAAGTCAAGTCTTTGGTAAATGAGAGATTGTCAGTTTCTTCAGAGTTAGAAAAGATTTCAGACTTTACAATTTATTTTCGCCTATCAGGCAATGTTTTTCACGTCATATATTTACTATTGTGATATATCTGCGTTTGTATGTAAAACCAAATATGATTGTTTTGTATCTTTTGTTTCTATTGACGTTGAGATAAAACAGGATGCTTTACCAGATGAAACTTATGAACTTCCTTCTGTTTCTTTTTTGTTTTTGTTCTTGCAGGTACAATTGTCATTTAGCCTGGTTTTGTCTTCAGTTGGCAACATGCACCTACATTTAATACATTTATGTGTAGATGGATGTAATTGTTTGAAGTTATGTTGTATATTCCAGGTGTGTATATATTTTTTATTAAACAAAATATGGTCAAAAGAAAGACAAAAAAAAAAAAATTGCATGCAGTAGTGTCATCAGGGGGTTAACAGACGCCAGCAGCCTTGGTGGCATTAATGTGTGATACTCACCTTTGCTGCTGTGAACACAGAATGCGGTTGCTGCCTATTGTTTGAAATAATTTCCATACATATAAATGAGGATCATAAGGTACTGATCAACATTTCATATATTCAGTATTCAAAAATTTATTTTCAGTGATGCTGCAAAGGTGACATACAGAACATAACATAGCATTTCTAGCAAGAAAAAATAATTAAGAAAATACTTTAACAGAGAGTCATAAAGCATGAGTGATGTGTGAGTGTTTGTAATTAAGCTGGTCATCGCTGTGTTCTGTATTAATAGGACATGAGTGGGATCTAGCCAACTAAAGCAAATTAAGCAGCAGATTTGAACTTGTTCTCGTCTATATTTTACAGCCAACATCTTTCCACAACTGTACACTGTCCATTACCCCCCCCCCCCCCGAAACAGGCTATATTAATGTCATGACCCCTCCGATGTCACCCATCCCTCCTCCCCTCCCTCTCCTCCCTGCCTCAGCACAAGCGTCCAATATCATTTTTGGTACAACCCTGGTTACAGCACTTCCCTGCCACGCCCAGAGAAAAGTTCCTCTTCTTCTTGTTCAGCGTAGGCAAGTCAGCCACAGCCGGGCTCATGTCTCGCTCACCCAAAACTGTGGCCGGGTGAGACGCCTCCGGTGGGGTCAGGTTACTCGCCGACTGCCGCTGCCCGTAAAGAGCCAGAAGGTCTGCCAGGGAGTAAGAGGAGGTGATATGGAGAGAGGAGGGGTCATCTGTGAGCTCCCTGCCAGGTCGCCAGGAGTGCTGGCTGTTCTCCACTGCAGCATCACTGAGGGAACTCCACTGGGTGGGATCTGGGGACAGAAAATTCCAATCTTATTCATATTAAATGGTACACTGCATATCATCTGCCCAAAACACCTTAGTTGTGTTTTTAAAAAAAAGATGAAAGTAAATTTGCTTTATAGGGGACTGTTAACACCGGCGTGATGGTAATTAATCAATGAAAGGTTTTCATATATGTCCAATTATCAGTGAGCACAAGCTGACCGTGGTGCTGAAATAACAGGCTCTCTCAGTCAGCTGTCCAAAATGTGGGAAGAATTAGGAATTGTAACCTTTCCATGTGTAAAACTCACCATCTCCCACCCCCTATACAGAAATTTATGCATGAAAAAAAGGTGTCAATTACAGTTCCTCCCCTGCACACTACATCTTCTTCTCATCCATCATTTTTAGCCTCACTGAGAAATTAAATTCTTACACCACAGCCTGACTTCATTAGAACATATATAAGACATGCTAAAACATTAAGTATATATTGCATGTGTTTGATATTTTCTTCTAAAATGTCTGAGTACCTGTGATTTTTTTTTTGACTGCTGTTTTTAGATATGCACAAATGAGCAATTACTGTAAGTGCAGTAGTATGTACTCACCCAGGTCGCCTTCTGTGGACCGTCTCCACCGGGAGCCGCCGCAGGTGAAAATGACTGCCCTGATGAACTCTCTCCCACACAGCTTCACCCCGTAGTCCCTCGGTATGATCAGCCTGCCCATCAGATCAGCCTGCACACAGTTGCATATGCCACCGACACACACCATAGCCACAGCAAGACTCAATCTCCACAGCATTTTTTTCACTTGTCCTAAAACTGACAGCTGGTTTGTTCTACACAGATGGGTTCAGTTGAGCTCCTCCTTAGATCTGATCACAGCTTCAGTCCTGCTGGTTTTCTGGTTTTTGTTTGGATTTTTTCCTGCTGGGAGAGTTTTCTTGCAGCCTGTTGAGCCACTTGCTAAACTTGTAAAAGATGCTCCTTCTTGTCTGTCTTGTGTTGCAGAGCGGACTTTGGTTTCCTCTTCTCATTCTCCCTGTAATTCTGGTCCTGACTTATGTGTTCAACCCCAGCCCTCTCCCCTCCCCATCCCCTCCGACTCCTGCTCACACACACACGTCATTTAGATTGATGACAATGACGTACTTGGAATTATTTCTTTATTGCTGTGTGTGAGATGTGAGTGTGCACCTCTTACGGAGGTGATGGTTTTTTGACGAATGATACAAAAGTGTGTAATGAAATCAACATTCTAAGTGGTTTAGGCTTCTATTAAGATGGTCAAGGTGTTGAACGCTAATACAAAGTATTGGCTTTTGAGCTTTGCATCAAAGTTGCACTTTGTCACAAAGAAAACTGAATGAGATGAAATCTTGGCCATATTTTTTTTTATTGAATTTATAAATACAGTTTCCCTGATGTCAAACATGAATTAAAATGATGGGAAATACATACTGATTTAATTTCAGCACCTTATTATATTTTACGAACATTTACAGGACAAATGTCTGCCTTAACACCATGAAGTAACATTGTTACTCTTCAGCTGCTTTCATTATAGAGTCCTTTCAACAAAACAAATATTGAATCCATGTGTACCAGTTAACTGCCTACCTGGCAGGAAACGTAAGAGAGCTTAAGCGGTGAATATTGCATTTGTATGTGTCAGATGACAGTAAAAAAACACTAAAAAAAAATTACATTTTTCTTTTAGTCTGCCTAACCTGACATACAATTTTGCTAAAATATTTGTCATGTGGCCTCTTTGATCTTAGACTCTGTAAGGCTTATGTCAATTTGTGCATTCAGGAGTCAGTCTGCCCCCTGGTGGTCAAAAATCACTTTACGAAGCTTTAACCCAAAATATGATTAAAAAGTACAAACACAACTTATTGAGACAAGCTGTTTCCTAATTCCATTATATAAACCCTTTCTAAAGTACACACATGCTAGAAAAATGTGAATACATTAATGATGGTGTTGAATCTATAAAAGAACTTTGATTTGTTTTGGTGAAATTTGATTGGCAGTAGCTTTTCGGAGCTACAGTTTCGTTGATTTCCAAGATGTATGAATCATTTCATGTTAGTAATAATTGGTAAAGTATGTTGGTGTTTTTGTGTGTTAATTGGTAAAATAGTACAAAAAATTGATAATATATAATGCACACGTAGAGTTCATGTGTAGTCTGGATTTGGAACACAGCTCTTATGTACCATAGACAGTGACTGAATCACATCACAGTGGTTGAATGTAATAGATGAAAATGTTGTTTTTACATTTTATTTCATGATACACTGCAATAATGATAGTGTATATCTTATATAAGGGTTTCGTTTGGTATTTTGCATCAGCCAGTCTGCTTATGAAGCTTTAAACAGTGGTTGAGTGTTGAGTTGCTGAGCTACTGATATCAATGATAATTAATTAGTGCAAATCATAAACTCAATAGCATCAGAAAAGGCATTAGGTGTATGAAATTTGAAATTCATTGGCAAAAGCAGGATGGATAAACAAATCAACTGGAAAATTATGATTTTGTCTAAAAAAAAAATCAACATGTCATTTCTCCAAGAGGGAGCTGAGGCTGCTTCTCGCCCGGCGAGCCTTCTCTATGCTTTCAAAAGATGGAGTCCCATGAGGCAAATCCAGACGGTCACGTTCAGATGCCATGATGTTCTCAGCTTCACCTAAATACACAATGTGAGAAAATTTGGGTTTTATAGTTTATACGTCAGCTGGTTTTACTTGTTTTTTTTCTTATTTAGTTTGCATATGTACATAATTTTTCTTGATAAATCTCTGCAGATTGTGGCCACACGTTTCAGCTCAACTATGGTAATTTACTGTAGTGTTTTTTGTTTATATATATACATTTTTCCTTTTTATTTTTCTGCAGCTTCTACAATATGGATATTGCATTTATTTATGGTATCTGGCCATATTGTGGTTTTCATCATTTTTTGAATAACTGTCCTACTTTGAGGTATTTTGTTTAAATTTTAATAAATGACTTGAGGACAGTTGCTTTTTATATGGATTTCAATGTGATTTTATTTAAAAAACATAATTTAAACAGAGAGCAACATGTTAATGTGATGCAAACGTATTACAGAATATATATTTTCTGGCTTGTAGTCTTACCTCTCATACGGTAGATAAGTGTGCCATAGGCGCTGTCCATCTGATAGGCAAGTATGAAGCTGAGAGGAACAATGGGAGCCAACAGGAATGGTTTCCTTTTTTTAATGGCACTGCAGATGAAAAGCATAGAGACAAAGAGAAGAAACAGAACAGTGCAAACTTTAACTTAGACTACATAGTAATATTTAATTACAAAAAAGCAAATCTGTTAATTTAATTAAAAAGAGTAATACAGTGGACAATAATGTTAAGTTTTTCATAAGTTACATAATATTATCTAATTCAGTGAGAACACGGAGCTATAAATGTTAAAACAATTCAATGGTCTTTGATAACAGGCAATTTTAATATTTCATGTAGCTGTAGCGCCACCTGTAGGTTATTTTCAGCAAGTGTGCAACAGTTGTAGCTTTACACAGTAAAACTGAACGTGATGACACGTCATTTAAAAACCTGCAGGTTGTAAGGACTCCGTTCTTAGAGGGGGATTACCCCTTTCTAAGTGGATACAGGCTGTTCTCCAATTGTGCACATTATGATGTATATATGTGTGTAAACAACAGATCAAATCTGGACGAGCTTTATGTTGAATAAAATACCACTGAGCTAACCTTCTATGAGCAGTTGCACATGAGACTCACCCCACAGTGAGTCCAACAGAAGCCAGTGTAAAGAAAGTGCCAAAGTATTTGAGAAACTCTCTGGACCAGGCGATCTGCATCGCCATCTGTCTCTCACGCATTTGGTTCTGCATCAGGATCTGACGCTCCATCTACACCCACACAAACACACAGACAGGAGAGATGACACAGAGGACGTCTCATCAGTCAATGGAGACCTCCAGAGACAGAAATACACATGCTGCCTTGTACTACCATGAAATGATATTTTATACCTTTAAGAGCTAAATAACAGAGTTTACTTGGACCTGACAAATATATCACTGATATCTAGTTGGCCAATAAACAACATACATTCTTTAGCACCACAAAAACATGTTGAAGGTGAGTTGGAGAAAGTGTCTTCCCTCTAATTTAACCTCCAGAAAACACTGACGAGTCAGTTTTCAACTGTAAAATGTCCCATTTGCCAATTTAATTAATTAATAAGTAATTACTTATGATATGGTTTGTTTGCTTGTTTGTTTGCTTAAAAAATACTGGTCAGCTTTCTAAAGTCTCAAAAATCCCGTCTCTGGGTTTTCTGATATCTACCTTGTAATACGATTCAGTTAATGTAAAACATGCACAATGCACCAAGTCTGGAGAAGCCAAAATGTATTTCCAAAAAAATCTAAATAATATTAAACAAGTCAAAAATCCACATTAGTCACACTG
>JAPZDZ010000011.1:10679617-10691552 GCA_029783805.1 Acanthurus tennentii
CTTTTTATATCCCAAATGTTTGGTTACTATATTTATCATGCCAACTTACCTTCTGAATGCCCTTCCTGCACACTTGCAAGTGGCCTCAGTTCATGTCTACAATGTACTAATTTAGTAACAAGAACCATCATCTGAACATGATGTACTTAAATAAACAAGTCACCAACAATATTTTGGTGCATCATTCAGCCGCAGCATCTTTGATCTGCCGTGCTTATTGTATTTAAAGTTTCAGGTGTGTTAATTAAAAAATTTATCATCAATATTTTTTTACAGTCTCTGTAAATCAGTGACAGTATGTCATCACTGTCATGTAATTTTATGCATCAAGGCTTCATGCATAAAATTTTAAGCACATGACAGGGGATCAACAACTCTTTAAGGGCAAAAGTGTTTTGCTGTGTGCTGGTGTTTTCTAGCTGCTGAAAGGAGAACAAAAGTGAGTGGCAGGAAACAATAAAATGGATATTTAGTTTTATAGTACCCTACATGTAGCTCAAATCAAGTTCAGCGTCAAAAGCCTCTTTCAAACATGCACTGATGCCCTGAATTGTCAGGATATACCCCAGAGGAGCTGCATGTGTGAAGTATGAGCTTACTCAGCTCCCAGGTTAGTGTAGAGTTAGTGTAACGTTAAAAAGTTAGTGAACTCATGTGTAAATAGAGCAGGTAATAGTGAGTGGGCTTGTTGATGACGCTAATCGGAGTACAGCTGCTTAGTTAATTAACTGTGGAGGCTTTTTCCAGTCAAATGTGCAAAAATTTCAACTTAAGGATCATGTTTTTTTTTCCAGCGCTGCTCTGCTCTAGTATAATCATAAATTATAATTGAGCGATAATTAAAACAACTGGAAAGATATGAATTTAACTTTCCCATAATAAAAGCTTTGGACTGTGTACAGATTCAGTATGGCCTGATTGGCTCTACATAATCTATATGCATTCCAGCTACATGCCTTAAGGAATAGGTGGAAGGGAAGGGTCCTGGCTGGTGGAATAGTCATTGTTTTAGACCTATTCTTGGCTATACGTGTTATATATTCCTTGGGACAGTATGTAATAATGTGTGTGTTATTGTGCTTTTATATAACTTAACTTGATTCAGTGCCATTTGCACCAACAGCATTCTGAACCTCATATTCATGCAAACTGCTGCTGCTGCTACTGCACCAAGCGCTGAGGTTTCCCTGCTCATCATGTATGTGACCGTTGTTTTGTTTTTGTCTTTTTTTTCTTTCTTTCCAGGTTTCAGGAGTTCTGTGTTGTGATGGTGGAGATGTTTGGAAGGTGGTTTTGAAAGGAATGAGTGCAGACGTTGGTTGTTGCTCTCCAGCTGCTCTCTCTTTATCTTCCCTTGGCCTTAGGGCACGATTATGAGCCGAACGCACAGACCTGCTTAGTTACTGTCTGTTTGACCAGATGCAAACAAAATCAATACTTCAGTTTGATAATGTTGATGTTTGTGGGAGGAAGCTGGAGTTGGCTCTCCAGAGAACTGCTGCCAGTGTTTCTTTGGAGGTTTGATGGTTTCTAAATGTCTGGTTAATGGGATTGTTCTCACTCTGTCTTTTTTTTCTTCTTCTACCTTTCATGTGGTCTTTTTGGCACTTAACTTATTTTTAAATGCCAGTTTGATTGCACTCAGAATACACTGAGGACACATTACTATTCTATCCCTTTAACAGTACTATCTTGATACAAACCCTGGTTTAGAGAAACACAAGTGATAAACTAAGCTCACTTTTTGTTCTTAGTGAGAAAGGAAATTCCAATCATATTGGTCACTGGACACATTTTAGATGCAATTTGATTCTGGTTGTGAGCTGTAATCTATATTTGGCATCTTTACACATATTTGGACATGAGGTACTAGGTCTGAGCAAAATGGACATTTATCTTTATCCCACTGACTGTCTGCTTCTGTTTATCTTGTGTATTACGTGACTATTCATTTGTCTCCTTCCCGTACAAAAGTCTTTTCTTGTTTCTGCCTGCAATTTTATGCCTTCTTCTCTCTCCATCTGTCTGTCCATCCATGTTTCCATCACTGCGTGTGTGTGTGTGGGTCATTTTGTTTTGGACACATGTCATGTTTTCAGAGGTTTGAGGGGTTCCGCAATGAGAAGACAATGCCTCCAAGTCTGGAGCCGTCCTGCAGCGGTGCAACAGACGAAGGAACCTTAACTACAAACCACCTCAGGTTGGAACCAAACACACACAGCATTATCATTTCTTGTTGTTTTCAGGCATTTTTGTATAGTATGTGCACTTTAATCCAACTAAATTATTTTTTTTCACTATTTTGTCCCACTGTAGACACCAAGCCATATGTTTCCACACCAAAATTTAGTCAAGCAAGCGTCCTGTGGATATATTTGAAAACACAGGCCTCACGTTCTTATTGTGGATGACTTTTTTTTTTTTGCATAAACACACTATGTGATCAATCTTTTTTTAATGTCAACTTAGCCAATTCCAAAATACAGAAGTTGTAAAGTTATCCGTGTACTTCAGCAGAAGTGGCTGCCAGATGGTCGAGTCTTTGAGCACCTCCACCGACACCCACCTTGTGATTTGCAGGGCCAAAAAATATTTAGAACTTTCTGAAAATGACAAATCAGTGTCTTCCCTGATAACAGTGACCTTAACCCTCCTTCAGTGGCCTTTCAGAGGAGTAATAAACACCTTTCCCTCAGACAGTGTAGTTTGTTTCAAGCAACTGACTCTTCAGTTAACCTGTTGATATGTTTACTTTGTCAAATGATTTGATCAGAAAAGTAATTTGCAGGAGTAATTCTTTTAAAAAAATGTTATTTTCAGATCTTTGAGATTGAGGGTCTTTTTTTAAGTGCAGCCTTAACAAATCCTTCATTTAACTCAAGCTTGGTCCCAAGAATGTTTTAGGAGAGAGCTTTTGGCCTTTTTTTGCTCTCACCACAAACCACAGTTCAGCCTGAGTTCATCTGAGTACAACTGGACCAACACTTTGGTATAAAAACATATGAGTGGACATGTTAAAGTTCTAACATGTTCTGACATTGTGGCTGCACTTTGCAGCCAGCATTCACATTCACACACACACACACACACACACACACACACACACACTCACACAAATAGTAAGTGAAATGTACTACTATTAAGTGGTTAAAAGGCCTCTTGTGCTCACAGTATCAAGTCTTACTGAGACAGTCCAGTAAGCGGAGCAACTTCTCAGCTATCAGGATTCTTCTGAGGAAAAGCTCCACACTTCAGTTGTAGTGTAAACTTCAGAATCACTCTCTCTACGCAGCACAAGAGAGGAAATATAAACACTCTTTCCTCCCGTTTTGCCCTGATTCCCCCTCTAGACTCTCGTTTTTCCTGCTTTTTAGATACTTCTTACACACTTGCTTTAGTTGCTCTTCTTCCCACCTGCACTGCAATTTTTTTCTATAAACTTCTCTCACTTGCTCCTTCAAATTCAATTTCACCATTTAAATGCAAGTTTTCTTCAGTTTTCATGAAAATGGTAATCTCTTGTTTGTGCTCCATTGCATCTATCTCTCCTTGCTGCTAAGAGTGTTAATATCTCCTTTTCTTTTCCCCTCAGCCTGAGCCTTTATCTGTCCATCACTCAGTTTGTCCGTCACCCTCAGCACCAACACTGGTATTTCCCCCTCAACATCGCTGCTTACATCTCCTCTTTTGTTTCCCCTCCCCAGCACGAGTGCTAAGATCCGCGCCATCGAGGCCAAGCTCCAGATGATGGAGGAGAATCCAGATGACGACTACTCAGGCCCGTCAGCCTACGTTTACAACAAACCGCCAGAGAGGAAACGCTGGGAGCCCTACTCTAAATCACACCACAATAACCAGAGCAGGCCCTTCCGCAAGTTTAGGAGATGACCCATCCTCCCTCTCGCTCCTTGAGTTCTCCACCCACCCAACCCCCTACACACCTCAGCCCCCACCCACACAAAAACAGATACTATAAAGACTATACAAGTTCCATCCGGGGAGTAAAAGGTTTTGAAGTTGTTCATAGTACTTTGAGAACCCGAACTCTCTGGGAGTAATCACAGCAATCACGGACAAGTATCAAGTTGTTCTAGCTATTTTGGGTTTACAGCATCCGTTGTTATTTAGTCTTAAGATATGCCACATACCAGACTGCTGTGCAGGTTGAATCCCTTATCAGTCCGCTTTCTCACTTTTGCAGAGATTTAATGCAGGTGAATCATACAGCTGTGAGTCACATGACACAGTTGCTACACAAAATGTTATTAAGGAGTCTAAATGCTGATTTTTTTATTGTTTTTTTGACTTGTTTTTACTTTCAGGTCACATTATTTAAAGGAGAAATACAATTTTTGTGTCTTTATTCAAAATTTGAGTAAAGAGGAAGGTAAATACAGAATTGTACCAGGTCTGAATCACCAGAGTTCAAATTAAAAGTCACAAGCCTCTCAGTAACCGTTACTGCAAACTGCAGTATTTTTGTGATGTTCCTCACTCATTTCCTTATAATTTGCCTTTTTTGTTATTGGATCCAATTTTATACAACTGTAGTTGGACTGTTTTTACCGACTTTTTTTGTGGTGTGTAGAATTTGGTATTTCCCTTTTCACAGTGTTTGTGTTTAATTTTTCAATTAAAGACAATTCACCACTGCATCTACAATGTGTTTGATGCCAGTTTGTAAATTATTGGAATTGTTAATAACCAAGACATTAAATTTGATGATTTGTCATTTTACACAATGCTTAACAATTCAAATACTGTCTATCCACACTGTTTTACTGATACTATAGTTTTGTTTTTCTTTTTTTTAAATTTGATAAGCCATCTGTATCTCATTAATAGGGGCTTTAAAGGACTTCTTGCTAAATGCTAATCCACCATTAGCTCAAATATTATCTTGGTTATTAAAAAAATATATTATTATATATTTAATTATAAATTATATATATGTATAAAAACTTAAAAACACTCAATTAATATAAAAAAAAAATAAGATATTACCAGAATTTTCAGTGTTGACACTCCTAATGTGGCAGTATTTTCTTATCCTGGTTACAATTGTATTTATTAAGTGCTGAGGCACGGTTTTCCTTTTTATTTCCTCTAGACCGACTGTTTTCTAAACATTTGTGCAGACTACCGAAAGTTCTGTAAATCTTTGGAATATTTTTTTACACCTCTTGCATATGGGTTTAAAATATGAAAAGAAATATTTGTTATTGATTTCCACGTGTTTTCAATCCAGAACAATGGTTTTGATGTGCTCTGAATTGTGTTTTCCTGCAGGGGTGTCCTGACACATGTTATAAAAACCCTTTGGAGGCAAAAAAAAAAAAAAAAAAAAAAAAAAAAAAAAAATCCGGCGTGTTGGTTTAAAATTGAGTCTTGATTTGTTTACGCGAAGAATGAATTTAACAATAAAAAGTCCTTTGAAGAGCCAATGTTAGTAGAGTTTATTAAGAATATTTAACTCGCATATAAACTGGATAACATTTACAACAGAGACGGAGACTGTCAAAGCTGAAAGTAAAGGGCATCATTTCGGTTGAACCGAATAAATAAAATTCTACCTCTTGACATCACGCAGCCTTTTCATAATGTCTTTGTTGTTGCGAAATCGCTCACCGTATCGCAGAATATGTCTGATTTCCACAAGATAAAATTGATGACTTCTTTGAAATGTACATTACTTTTTTTTAGCTATGAAAACACATTGTTGTTGGCATATTTTTTTCATTGATTACATATTTAAAATTCGTTTATACCCAGGAGATATGAAGCTCCCTTATTTTTCTGATGGGGAAAATCTAAACTATGGATTCAGGCCTATGCTAATAACTCCTGTATCTTTGTTTGATTGACACGTCTATCTAAACCGGTGTGAGGACTCTTACAGATCCTGTAATTATCAGACTTCCCTCTCGTTAAATCAGTTCGTGATCAGGTTTTGCGAATGTTTTCTTTCATGTACATCAGCTCTACAGTGCGCACAAATAAATAAAATTAAGCCGTTACTTTCCCCTCCTTTCCCTTCATGTGTATATATTTGTTTCTTTGTTTGGATTATATAACCGAAAAAAATCAAAATAAAAAACTATATGGTGAAAAAAAAAAACCCTGAACGCTTTTTAATCAGAAACAGAGTGTTTTTCTTTAATGCAAATTCTAAAAGCACATTTTTAGTCCTACATTTATTTTTACAAGGCACTCCACATTTAAATACTTTATCGGTTCATTATTAAAATACCAAAAACAAAGCTATTGCTTAATAGACCTATTAAAACGACACATTAAAATTGAGGGTAACGGGCATCAAAATGCATGAGAGCCAGGAGAGAACATACGATTAAACGTTTGAAATTAGACTGATCAAATTGCACTTTAATTATGGAATTTGAATAAATGCATTATTTTTCCCATGCATTCGAGGCATTTTGGTTTTTTTGTTCTATTATAGCCTATTAAATACAGTAATATACAACATATGCATGATGACGTTATGGTTAAAAAATTCCATTTATATTCTGAAGTATGTGGGTTAATTATTGCGTTGCAGCCTGTGCGTCAGCTGTACTTGTATATTTCTGGTAGCAAATAAAACAACTATTATTTACATTGTCTTTTTCCCCTGACAGCCGATATAAATGCCTGAGATATCAAACAAACACCACCAGAGTTTGAGTAAGTTTCTGTCATAACTGTTCCAAAGTGTGTCCACCCTTCTCACGCATATGAAACTCTTTCTTCGCCCTCCCCCTTCTTTAACTATAAGGCAGGCCAGAGAGCCGCACAAACTTTCACTACAGCTGTGCAGAGACACCCTGCTTGCTTTCTCTGCTTGTTGCGCTCTCGTCGACTTTGCAGCCCTGCAGTCTCCCCTGCACATATGAAGCCTTGGAGTAAAAGCTGCCAACCCCTCAATTTGATTCACTTCCTGTAGCCAGACTCCTTCCCAAAAGTGGAGAGAGGGGGAAACGGGGAAAGGAAGAAATCTCTCTGTTCTAAATAAGGCTCTCCGCAGAGCAGCACGCAGCTCCTCGCCTCCGCAAAGCTTTATTACTTTGTATCAGACGCACTCACATCGTCGCGCACATCAGCGTTTGAAAGAGAGAAAGCAATACGCTTCAAAAACAAAAACTGCACTCCAGTTACACCCGAGTCCATGCACGGTACGGATGATACAAGATCTGACGCCCATCGCCGAATCTTCTCCTGATTGAGAGCACCGAGTTTGGAGACATTGTACGCTGTGAGACTCCAGGGGGTTTATGTACTGGAAAAATGAAGTTTTGTCCCCTCTTTCAGAGGGAAATAAGATTCTTTCCGAAGGAATTCCCACGAAACAGGTACAACACTTTGGAAATCGCTGAGCTTCAACTTTGTGCGTAAACGGTTTAGATAGGCCCCCATTTATGCACTGTTTGGGCCGTTGCTATTTGTCTTAGACTGAGATAGGCTATTTTTCATGCGATCATGTAGGCTACAACAATTTTATGTACGTATAAAGATGCAATAAATAATTATTATTCACCAAAATTTTATCTTCACTTTTTCGATCGATCAGCGGATCCGTCTGCTGCCGCAAAAAAACGCGCAATTTATTTCCATCCCGCAGCATCGCGTGTCAGTTTTGTGTTGTCTCCCTGTGATGTCATAAGAATCACTGCTTGTGTACTGAGATCAGCTGCACGCGCCAGCCGCTCTGAAGAGGCACGCGCCTCTCTGTTATGAATAGCGTGATTTGCGGTCCGCGAGCCTCTCGAGCGCTGCCAATTCGCCTGAGAAGAATTGGATTTTAATTACAGCCATTAAAAATCAAATTTGCAATTCTTTGGGTGACCCGTTGCCTTTTTCTGATTGACAGTTGAAATTGACACTCCGGGTCCCTCTTATCCACAACGTTTTAAGCTATTTGTAATTACAGGTAGTTTTTTCCCCCCTCCACTCTCGTGTCCTGGATTGCGAAGAAAATACTATTATTCTGAGAGGCATGGGTTAAGGGGAAGGGAAAAATCAATCCAGATTGAAATAGGTTCATTAAAATTTGCCTTTTGTTGCGGGGGCCCTTTTAACAGTTTTAACCGGGGTTTATTGTCAGGACTACTTTATATAGGAGTAGCCTTGAAGAGCTGTGTGCAAATGTCTTCCGAGGATTTCTCAGCTGAAGATGAGCGAGGAAAAGTGATGAAGACTTGTCGTTTACTGAACGTTGTTTTATAGGTGATCTCCACCGAGCATCAGAGTACACCGGGAGCCTCGCGCTGCAGTGTGGACTCTAAACACACGCCAATGGTGAGAGCTTTTCTGCCTCTATATTAATGCTTTGAGAATGTCTGGATCATTTAATGCGCCCATTGCGCGCAGCAGTTGACAGTTTTGTCTGATTCGATGCATGCGGAAATAGATTATTTTAAAAATGCATTTAATATTAGTGCATATATGCGCATATTTCAGACTACATCATGAAAATGACGACATCCACAGCGGCACTATGTGGATGAGGATTATTGTGTGTGTTACTGAGCTGTGTTGATGCCCTCTTGCAGTCTCACTCGGACGGAGAATCCCAACGGTCCAACATGGAGCGGGAGGACACTCGCTCGTCCCCCAGCACTCCGTCCACGCCCTCCGTGTGTTCGCCGACTTCCACCACCAGCTCGGTGCCTTCCACCGGGAAGAACATGTGCGCCAGCTGTGGTCAGGAGATCTTGGACAGATACCTGCTGAAGGTGAGAGCCCTTCCACTTACCTCCACTAAGCAGGCACAAACCGCCAAAAATTATATTCTGAGGCTTCTTGTTTATTTATTTACATTTTTTTCACCGACATTAGTGTAGGAAGTGAACTAAAAGCTTGTGTGCTTAAGACCAGTCGAGGCGGGAGAAGGAGGGTGCCATGTTGATCCTGGTCTCTGTTTTGGTTTGGACATGGCTGATGTGTTTTTGTGCTGAATTGATCTAAAGGCCTGGACTGAATTTCAGATGTCCTCTTGTTGCATTTAAACTCTATACGAATGAAGAAACATTAAGCTCATATAAAACTACAAATCTGAAAATGGAAGAAATATGTTAACGTATCGGCCTAACTATCCAAGGCTATGACATCGAACAAACCTAACCAATATGAAACAATACATAATACAGAAGCTCATCCAGTAAATGTGTCTAAATTTAACCCATTTTATCGGCACCGTGCAATTACAGAAAACAGGTCTAGAGCTTCAGATGGTGTTTGGGAAACCGCAGACACAACAGGGATGTTTTGGTCTTTGACTGTTTTACGGGCTCGCTGTCAATACACCCTGTCCTGTCGCGTGCGCTCGCGTGCTTCCAACCAAAGCAGTCTTCAGTCCCGCGTATAAGGGAGTGTTTGTCAGGAAGTGTGAAGATCAGTAGTTCCTCCTGTTTTGATTTCAGTTTGCAGGACAGAAAACGTAATGGGACACGTTGTTGCACATGAAATTATGTGACGGTTATTACTTTCACATGTCGATTTTTTTAGTCAAAATAACTATTTAGACTCTAAAAATCTTTTAATTTTTAAGATTATTTTGAAACAGAAAACAATATTTTTTTGTTATGTTTAAGATCAGGCTTGTAAGTAAATTGTCTGAAACTGCATCATCAAAAAATCTTTTACAAATAAAAAAATGTGCAAATCATAGGCTTGATTACAATTTAATTTAATATAAGGAAAATTGTTAAAGTGGGCTATGCTTTTAAATTATACT
Source organism: Acanthurus tennentii (assembly GCA_029783805.1). Classification (NCBI taxonomy): domain Eukaryota; kingdom Metazoa; phylum Chordata; class Actinopteri; order Acanthuriformes; family Acanthuridae; genus Acanthurus; species Acanthurus tennentii. The sequence goes on from JAPZDZ010000011.1 coordinate 10,689,351, forward strand.
TTTAAAAACCTGTGTGCAGCACTTTTCAAATCTTTATTATTTTGTCCTGTATAAAAAAACAACTCTATTTATTTAATTTTTTTGTTTATATATTAAACACTGCTCGCTGCAGTAAATAAATGTATGTAAATAAATAAACATGAACTTATTCCTAAAATAGACTAGTTTAGATAAATTAATTTCTACATTATCGTAATTTTACAACCGAAGTTAAAAATGCTTTTGAAAGCGATTCATTGTCCGGCATTTACTTCACTTTGAAAAAAAATCACAAAGTAAGTACTGTCAACTGGGCAGAATAATTATAATGAACAAAGCACTTATGTGTATGTGTTGATGTCCAAACCATTCAAACCTGTCCTATTTAATTTGTTAGAAAACCTTCAAGATTTATTTGCCTAAATGATTCAGCTAACTTTTGTTGTCGTAGGCCTAAAATATTCGAAAAAAAGCGCCGAAACGATTGTTACACTTTTAAACTGATTTAAATAATTTCATCAGTTATTATTACCGATGGGTTACTTTTATCACATAACTACTAGACTTATAATTGCCTTTATTGTTTTTCTTCACTAAAACATTAGCTTAGTCATAATCACTGTGAAAATGTAGAATGTTGAAAATGTTAAACTGAAGTTGTTGGCCCAAGTAGGAGGATTTAGAGATCCGTATCTCAGGAGCGATATTTGTTGTTATAGGCCACAAATGCCTTATAGTGTTGTTATAACGGGACACATAGAATACAATAAAGCACGAAGGAATAACGCCATAGGAAACCAGGTCTCACTGTAAGGCCCTGATACGTTATACATTTATATCAAACGACAGATGCCTAAATAACTACGCTTATTGAATTTCCTACACATTTCTGTTCTGTACAGAAATTGCATAGGAATATTTATGTGTTGGCTTTGCGCAGGCCAAATAATACATTAGATTATTATTACGTCAATATAAACTCATAACTGTGCATCAGCTCTGTAGGAATAATGACTGTTGTTACAAATGTATGATAATCCATTACTCAGCGGCACGCACACACACACACACACACACACACACACACACACACGCTCACACAGACACCCACACACACACTCAATCTCACACTATCTCACACTTAGTCTCACACTCAGTCTCAATCCCTGATGTCAACAGTGTGTGTTTGTGCGTGCGTGTTCGTGTGTGTGTGTATGTGTGTGTGTATGACGTGGATGTTGTTTCTTTGCAGGTGAACAACCTGATCTGGCACGTGCGCTGTCTGGAGTGTTCCGTCTGCAGGACGTCGCTACGTCAGCACAGCAGCTGCTACATCAAGAACAAAGAGATCTTCTGTAAAATGGATTATTTCAGGTAGGGTAAGTTTATGACCGTGTTTTCAAAATACAACGTCTGCTCTGCCAACACAGGCCTCCCCCCATCGTCTCTCTCTCTCTCTCTCTCTCTCTCGCCCTCTCTCTCTCTCTCTCTCTCTCTCTCTCTCTCTCTCTCCCTTTCTTTCATTGAGATGGATGCGGGTTGCTTCATGCTCTCTGAAAAGCGTTTTCAAAAACTCTCAAAGTCTGAAACATAATAAAGTCTTTAACTACAGTGCATAGCTGAAAGATCCACGGTTTTGTTATGGCTGTCCAAAACACAACAATATCCCCTAAATGTAGTCTAAAATAAAATAATAATAATAAAAACATTAGAATAACATCAGAACAAAACAACTTTGCACGATTCTGTACTTTATTACGAGGAGTTTAAAAAGGAGTCTTTGGAGGTTATAAACACAATGTTTTGGAGGAGGATGTTTTGGACCACGTGTCACGAACTCTGATCCAATCATTTGTTAAAGCGGGGTGAAATAACATTAGATTCTTTCTGTGGATTTTTTTGCATGTCATGTCAGATCAGAAAGACTTTGCACGTGTTTTTATCCGACAGGCTACATTGTCTTATTTCTCCGCGCTATACAAGCTGTGACCTCGACCCCTGAGTACACACAGTCGTTATCGCATCACTTATCCTGACTTACAACACACAGTAAACGCACCACGTGCAAGGAAGCGCGCGATGTCTGTTTTGTCATCACTAGAAGGACACGTGAAAAAAACGGAAATTGCCGTAAATGCCCGTTTGAGTGTGAAACTGTCTGAGTTTAGTTGGTCTATAGGCAAACGAAGCGCCAACTCCAATGACAATTGACACCACAGAAAG
>JAPZDZ010000011.1:10779583-10792874 GCA_029783805.1 Acanthurus tennentii
AGTGAACATGATTCTGAAGGGTTTTTTTAGAAGTCAAAGTTACTTATTTTCTAAATGTTTGTATGTCAATCTATTTGTCAAGTTTTTCAAGTCTTAAAATGCAATTTTTAAGCCATTCAACTGCATGAAATTTTACTGATAACCAGGATTTGACAACAATGAGACATAATATTCATTGTGATGAATTAAGTGTTTTACACAAGTTACCAGTTCAGTTTATTCTATGGCTACATGGAGGAATACGGGATTACCAATCTGAAAATAATTTTGTAGAGCATTTTTTAAAAGTGAGATCAAAGCAGGCAAAACATTTGATATAAAAGTCATATGTTATGTCAGGCTTACACTTGAAACGTATGATGGTTTTTAATAATCTCTTATATTCTGTGCATATCTGAGAATATTTTTTTTAATACCTTACAGATCTGGCAACCCTCTGGCCAAGCTTCATGGCTCATCCATCCTGGAACGACACCATCTTGAGTTTGGAAAGTTCCTCTTAGCTGACGAGGTGAGAAAGAAGAAGTGAAATGGAAAACAACTTAACCTAACTAGTGCTTTACTGAAACTTAATCACATTCTCTAGTCACTAACTATGACTGATGCCCATTTCTGTCCTCATCCACAGTCACTTAATATCTACCAGAACCTCCACAGGAGACAAGTAGACCATGTGATTCATCTCATGGACATCGCCATCATTGCCACTGACCTGGCTCTTTATTTCAAGTCAGCACAATTTCTCCAGGATTTATCCAACTTTATGCTGTATGTTCTACTTTGAAAACACAAAACAATAACCATTATTGTATCTTGTTAGGAAAAGAACCATGTTCCAAAAGATTGTGGACCTTTCACACACATATGAGGAGGAAAAGAAGTGGGTCGACTTCATGTCTCTGGAAACAACCAGAAAAGAAATTGTCATGTGAGAATTGATTTATTTCTTTGTACATATGCTGTTTATTTTTGTATATCTGTATCCTCTGCAGCACTTTGTATCTTTGTTTTAAAAGCAGCTGTATTAATAATGCCCTGATATGTACTAAAAATAACTGGTTTTGATGCCTTAAACATGGCCGGAAAACAGACGATTCATATAAAAAGTATTTTTGTATATTTTATGTATCCACGGTTTGCAGACACATAGAGTGCTAACATTTTCTTTCTGACACTGGGCTGTTCTGATCCTCTAAATCTTTTGCATTTCAGGGCTATGATGATGACTGCATGTGACTTGTCAGCTATCACCAAGCCTTGGGAGGTGCAGAGTAAGGTGAGAAACACATAAATCTGACTCATGCAGTGTTGGTGGTCTGCATTTCTACCAATAATTGTAGGTTTGTGTGTGTGTGTCTTTCAGGTTGCCTTGTCTGTGGCAGCAGAGTTTTGGGAGCAGGGTGACCTGGAGAGAACAGTACTGGAGCAGCAACCTATTGTGAGTTTAAAAGTTGTTGTAGTGAATCTTTTATTATACTTGTGTAAAAGTGTGTGCACGTGAAAGCACGTTCATATCAGTAAATAACTGCTTGCACTATCTGGTGTTGTATTAGGTTGCAATTAAATAACAACAATTTTCATTACCTGTTAATCTGCAGATTATTTTCTTAGAAAATGTCCTCAAACTTTTTTACATGAAAAAAAGAAAAGCATCAAACATTCAGAGAAGCTGGAGCCAGACCATTTGGGCATTTTTTAACAAACAATAAATCCATTATCAAAGTAGTTCTTTTTAATTTTCTGTTGATCAACTTATCAATTAAGATATGAAATATTTGATATATTTAAAGTTATTTCAGCTGTTTTGCTTAAAATATTTTTGGGTGTTGTGTTGCTGTTCATCATCACCTTAGGACTATTGCCTTAACACATCCAGAGGCAGATGTAATGACACTAATAAATCTGCTATGGATCTACACAGACAGAGCTCAGTATATCCAGCTTGTTGATATATATTTGGTCAAACTGCGGCTACACAAATATTAAGTGTTGAATAAGCCCTGACTGAATGGACTCTTACCATTTTAAACACAGTGCTCATTAACAAAATGAGGTTAAAACAAAAATTCACTGCAAATTTAAAACAACTGAAACATGATTTTTTAGGTGATTTCCCTAAAGGGTCAAACTGCAAAACTTAAGACTTCTGTCCTCAGGCCCTTTTTATGAAGCTGTTACAGCCTCCCACTGAGAATGACCATGACACTCTGCCTCTAACCCTATTTTTTAACCTGAACCAGTCTGTTCTTCATGCTTAAACCTAACCAAACCAGCCGAGAGAGGCGACTGGCAAATGAAAGGCAGGCTAAGTCAGGTCTTTGCTGTCCCTGGACAGTTTTTATTTTGGCCAGCAGTCAACATGACACATGGAAAGGAATAATTTAATCAGCAAAAAATATACTTGTTGAGATTGTGAATCATAGGATACAAACCAGCCAATTCAGCAACTGGGTTAAAACTTTTCCCTAAAAATGTGTTCAGAAACAGATTTTGTGAACAACCAAGGTGAAATAAGTGACAGTTTTTTTTAACTCGCTTTATATAGCAAAACACATTATGCTCATACCTCAAATGCTCACAGAAATGGGGCCTCAGGTGAGAGAACTGCAGTTCAAGTATGTCTATTTTTGGACATGCAGCAGCTTTAGGATATGCCCACTTTGTGACTATGAACATCCTCAAAAGAAAGTATAACCATCAATTAAGTAAAATGGTGTTGCATAGAGTGAGTCCGTACTCTGCGTGTTTATATATGTTGTTTTTAAGTGTCTCAAACAGTTTCTATCTCTCATATCAGCCCATGATGGACAGGAACAAGTCAGCAGAGCTTCCAAAACTACAGTGTGGTTTCATCGACTTTGTCTGCACATTTGTCTACAAGGTAATGTTTACTATTGTATTTTGACAGATTAATTAACAGAACATGGTTCTTTTTTAGTTTATATACATAAACCTTTTTGAACATAAACTTTTAGCTTGATCTGACGAAATAAAAAGTAGTCCATACATTTATTTTATTGGAGCATCTCAGAGTCTGAGCAATAACCCCTTAACCACACTGACCTTTTTTTCCTTGACTCTTCTTTTCTCAGGAGTTCTCTCGCTTCCACCCCCAAATCACACCCATGCTGGATGGCATCCTTAATAACAGGAAGGAATGGAATGCTAAAAAGGAAGAGTATGAGGCTAAACTCAAAACTCTAGAGGAAGAGAAGGCTGCTAAGGAGGCAGCGGCACCCAGTAAAGGTGCAGTGATTCTTTGAACTTATCACACAACATTGAAATGCATTAGAACTGCTGCAGTGATTTTTGCCTAATCTGGCATTTATTTGTTCCACTGCCATTTTTGACTGTGTGACCTACCGACATCCTCATTATCCATAAATATATTGACTCTTTGTGTATTGTGTCTTTGTCCACCAGCTGCTGCAAACAACCCTGGTGGTGGTGGTGGCGGCTCAGGCTCCAAGACCTGCTCTGTGAGTTAGAGGTCAAATGATGCACACGATGGGAGTGTACACTGACGGCTTAAGACAGACTCCAGATACACCTGAGCACCACAGCTAGACAGTCAGTCTCACTGCCAATGAAAAAATCCAGTATGGTCAGGAAGTGAATGCACATCCCTGTATTTCCAGTCAAAAAAGGAAAGATTCCTCATTAAGAAGAGCATATATTTATCTTTATGGGACACTAACAAGGCAGGACATCAACACATGTTGGGAAAACATGACTGAGGATTTATCAATTTCTACTTCAGGTTACATTTAACAAAGAGCTTCTCGTCCCCTCATATTAAAACACAGATCAACAGTCAGGCGATTTTATTAATCTCAGGTTTTCAAGGAACCTTGTATGATTCTAGTTTCTTCATATTCTGAGAATTCATGATAGTTGGGATGGAAAGATATGGTGTGAGTGAGTGAGTGAGTGCATTTTTGGTGCAGGACAAACTTTTATATTTCTTTTCACAGCTTTTTTGAGAAGAAAACTTGTACATATGTGTGTGTAGTGATACCCAAGAAATTCTTACTGCAAGTCACTGTAGTGTTTTTCATGTTTGGAGCTCTGTTTATACTGTAAATTGTAAATTGTATATTGCTGTAACATAAGTTAGGGTTTCAGAAATGCTAGAACTTAATCAAAATACTGTACATATATTCCAACATTTAAATGATAATTTCATGTTCACTTCCAGTCACTTACGATTTACAACTGAGAGTTTGTTTACCCTGATCGCAGAGAGCCGAGGCTACTATAGATAAATACATATAAATACTATAAGTACGGATACTTTAGTTGAGTATTAAGTTCTGCAGATGAGCCTGTAGTTGCTTCCTCATGATGCCTTCATCCTGTATAATTATGTCTAAGAGAGTAGTTCTGAATATAATTATATTTTATGAATATACAACTACCTTATTAAATAAGAGCATGTTAAAACCCAGCACTCTGGAAATATTTCAACTCCAGATTAGGTTAATTTTATTTTGAACTGAATGATTGGATATCAATACTAATTCCAATTTCGGTGAAGCTTTATATGGCAGCTGGAGCAACTGTCTCCATCCAACTGTTGCAGAAATGACCACCTACCAATCCCCGATGGGATATGTGAAGCTCTGCAATTGATGCATCCTCAATAGGAGCATTGGGGGGACTGACTCCAGTTCGGAGGCCAGTATCTTGTTATGGGCACTGAGTTTAAAGTGTTTGGTGTGGGGGGGAAAACCCATGAATGTAAAGTCCTGGTTCGTTATGCATCTCCAGAAACAATTTTGTGCAGACACTAAAGCTGTTTCAGACAATGCAAAAAAACAACTTATTGTAATGACTTGTACATATTTTCTTTCTGACTGTAAATATAAAAAACATATTTTTCTAGTTGAAACTTAGATGCTTATTTTTTAAAATAGTGAAATTTGTGATTAAAAAGCAGTGGCAAATAAGACTTAAAGTAATTTGTTATTCCCTTAAATGATTGAGAATTTTTAATATGCTTGCCTCTATTTAAACATGTAAGAGTATTCCACATATGGAAATGGAAGAGTGATTGTGTCAGAGATGACCATATAATTTTAGACAATTGTGTACGTAAATATGCTGTGGATATAATCTTTAATATATATTAAATAGATTTAATTTACCTAATGATCAGAATTTTACAGCTTACCTCTTCATGTGCACCATGTGTAAAATGATGAATCAAAAATAAAGCAAATGTATTTTTATGAGGTAAACGAGTTATTTGTTGCCTGAGATACTAAGATTTGCTTACAAACCACATTTGACAGTGTTGCTCTAAATGTACTATTTGGTCAGGTTTTGTTACAAACACCATTTGAAGTGATTTACTTTTACAGTCATATCACTAGCTTAACCTATTAAAAAACACATTTTTGTTTGCAAGGGACATTTAGTAACATTAAAATTTAAAAAAACTATCTGCAATCTGCGCAGCTTGTACAATTTTAAAAAAAGAGTGTATACAATATAATGATATGAGGTAATCCAGTCTCCATAATCAAGGTTATAATATTACACAACACACAAGAGTATTGAGGGAACACTTCTGTCCACACTGCACTTTCTACTACTGGGTCCTGACCCCAATCCTGGGATTGCTGCTAAACTAGGCCAGGATTACAACCATGCTCTTCCCCCAGGCTGATCTCCTTCTGAAGGACAGTTACACACACTCACACACACACACACAACTGTAACCTGGTTGCAAAATGCATGTGCTATGCTTTGCATTGCATGCTACTGACTAAAAAGTCATAAAGGTAAATAAATTGATGTAACTTAAGACTTTCTGGTTTGATGATGTTCTTTATTTTAGCATAGAGTAGACCCAAAGACCCACAAATAAACACAAATAAAAAAGGACACTTTGATTATTACATGAAAAATAATGTTTTTATTAAGTTTGGTTCATAACTTCTCAGTTCCAAAGATGGTTCATTTCAGGATGGTGTCAGAATTTGCTGCAGGGAGAAGAGAAAACAAAAAGGAAAGAAGATGTGACTAAATGAAAAAGACATTTGTGCTGGACATTCTGTAAGCATGTAAATAAGACACATTGTTTAAATCTGTAGTAGTTCATTACAATAAACAGTAAAAGCTGAACACGTACATCAGGCAGGTAAAAAGAAAGGGAAAGAGAGCTCGGTGAGTTAGGGTGTGTTACCTTCTGACAGTTGTTTATAGATGCGCTCCTGCTCCTCTCTGGACTTCTTCTCTGCTTCCTCAATACGCCTCTCCTCTTCAGCGATGGGCTTTAGGTACGCTGAACAAGAGTAACACAACAACTGGTTAATGTTATCAAAATGCTGGGCATTTTTATTTTAATTTTACTGAGTATGAATAATATAATTGCAATCAAAGGCAACAGCGTTATGCACAGGAGAAATACCTAGGTTAACAGTCAGCTTATAGATTTTGAAACAGATAAGAACAGGCCTATGACAGTCATTGGGTTCCTGTAGATAAACTACATCACACTATTAAACATTAAATTGGAATTACATACAATCTGAAAGTACAAGTAGTTCAGTTACAATTTCTTTTTATTTGTTCATTGACAGTTTCAATGAGACATTTAAATCATGTAGCAGGCAAGCAAAAGAGAGGCTAAAAATCTTAATAAGCCTCCATCTACAGTTTTTGGTATATAAATATCTGGCAGGATTATATCTATGCTAGCAAGTGCAGGATGAGTAAAATCAAGATTAGCTACCTTTTTACTGTCAGTCACATATTCAGTGCACTCCCTTATGGTTGGAAAAGCACAGGTATTACTAGTTGCTTTTACAATGGCTCAGTTGTATTCAATGGTCTAAATAAGCCATAATCAAGTTAAAGCAAGCATGCAAAAGTTAGGACCCTAAATTAAGAGCAGCTTAATGAAATTATCATTAATTTATGATTTAAGGCCTGCATTATTCATCTTGAGTGAATTCTACCAACAGTGAATGCGTCTAAAATCTCCCGAAGAAAACACAGAGGCTCTACACGCTCTACAATTCAGTATAGATATGAAATTCTTCTGTAAGACACTAGATTGTTTAACAATCATAACCATTTCTTCACTCGTTCTGAAGCATTGCCCTTGAAGTTTGGCCATTAACAGAGACACTCTTTGACGCATGCGCAGACATAAACTTACCAAACCTCTGGTGGCCATAGAACATGCCAAGCAGCAAGGCAGACCACCTGGCCGTCTGAGAAAGAAATGATTCATACCTGTTAACTAGAGACATAACTATGACCAATCATTTGAGTTAATTGGTTGATGTTTTTAAGATATTTTTGACAAAGTAATTGTTCTGTACCAATGTTCAAGATTACTATGTTAACATCGTGACTGTGAATCTGTCATTCGTCTCTACCAACAACAACGCCAACATCTATCTGATTTTTTGAACTGTTCCGTCTTTAACAATAAACACGGTGTGTTCACTATTTGAAAAGATAAATAACGCAACACGACAAAAGCACGCTTGCTTACGACAGCCCCGACAGGGGCGAAGTTCAGTTAATGCTAGCATTTACCCTTAACTTAACACTAACTAACATTACTACTGAAATGACGCTGGAACAATTCCAGTCCTACAACTAGAATTTATAACGTTAAATACAAACTTTGCGTCAGTAACACGCGGAAGATACTTGTGATTTTACTGTTGTCTTTGCGGAGGAAAGTTCACCTGTGCAGCCTCTCAATGTCATTGCTAGCAAACATTAGCTAAGATGCTACTCATAACAATAAGATTGACGATCAATGCGCCGATGTCTGTAGAGGGTGGGGGAATTTGGAAATCACTTCTTATTTCCAAAATTTCAAAATGACAAAAAAACGTTCGGGGAAAAAATAATTTGTGTGATTACCTTGATAAGCGGAGATACTGCGACTGGAGGAACCATTGTGAAGCGATGAAGTGACTTCCGGAAAAGGCGGAAGTCGTTTTTTTTTTTATTTTATTTTATTGCTATGAGATAAAGGTGCATTTCTGGTTAAGCCATTAAAGTTAAATTTTAATGTTAGACAAGTCATTTTTTGAAATACAGTATTTCCAGTATTGATTTATTTTTCTCACCGCTTTTTAGCTGCAAATAATCAACTGAACCAGCAGAAAATACCACATTTTGAGTGGACTCAGCCAGCTTCACAAGGTAGGCTAATGATGCCTCAACAGTTAGCAAATAAATGTTCAATTAGTATAATGAATTATAACAAAACAGTTGGTAAGATATTAAAATTATCTCAGTATGGACACATAAAAGAGTTAGGCTAGAACGACTTAAGGTCAAACATCAATATTTAGTATTGCATAAGAGGTAAAATAAGCTTGAATTTTGCTTACCCCATGCTAAATTCCTGTTTTTGGCAGAAAAATGCCTCTAATCAAGACACTGTTCATAACAGTCATTCATTACAGTAGGTGCACTGCTTGAAAGTCTTACTCCCCTAAGAATCATTATTTCCATTATTTATTCACTAAAGTGCTTAGTTAAATTTGGTTAATTGAATGTCAGAAAATTGTGCAAAAGATGTCAATTGTATTTTACCTTTTATCAAAACTAAAAAAATATTTAGTTCACAATAATAAAAAAAAACATGGCTAAAAAGCCATGGACACACAAACACGTGTTTTTTTGTTCGTGTTTGCTTTGTTTTTTGGGGGGGTTTTTCTAAAATTGTATGCTTGTGTTTCCTAATCATGTTTACAGTATTTAAACATCCTCTCACATAAAACAGTGGTTAAGTCTACATTTTAACTGGAGGGATAGACACCAGAGAAGAAGGCAGTAATTGCAAATTTCAATGAATGTACTGTATCAGTTACTGAATCAAAACAGAATCCAAAGTTATGTTGACAACTTTTATTTACTGTGAACATTTAGCTTTTCCTTTTAAAATTGCAAAACACAGTAGAAGCATATGTTTAAATACAGTACTGTGTACTGGAGTAGTTGAAGACTGTTTAGAAGAGGAAAAAAATTAGGAAATCTTAAAAATAGGAACATGCAAATACTGTTGTTCTAACAAACATTTCACACTTTAATGAGATGCTGCAAGTAACAAAATTATATTTAAGTGTTTTGTTTTCAAAAAATAATTAAAGGGATAACATTGTTCAAAAGATTTGAAAAAAGCCTTATTCCAGAGGTCTCAAACATTGCTGACATGTCCAATTTATTCAGCATCTGATGTTCCACTTAATAAATAATAAAGTTAAAATTAAATGACTTTTCTCTCTGATTATCAGGGTAAACATAAGCAGCTCCCAGTGTACTTCATCAGTTAAAAAAATAAATAACATGATCATTATCTGTGTGTAAAAATTAACCCAGTGCAGGGTGTTTCTCAGTCGTTGTCGTAGATGCAGTCTGAAAGAAAATATAAAGTTGATCATGTAATATTTCTGTTGTTAATAATAATAATTTTGATTCACTCTGTCAACATCTACAAAATATGTATTTAAATGAAATGAATCAAGATTAACAGGAAAAACGTACCATCTCCAATATCATCATAGATATCACCATCACTGTAAAGAGGAAGCAAACAGTCACTACAGATTTGTGTCACATATTGTCAAGTCTGTTTGTATGTGTGTGTGTTTGTGTGTGTGTATAAATGCTTGTGGTACTTACTCCATTGCAATGTGGCCGGTTGAAACATAACCAACTGTAAAGAACAAACATGAAGATGTCAGATGGAAAAAAATGTTGGAAAAGAATGAATACAGTGAAGGAAACTTTAGTTCATGCATTGATTATTTTTAACAAGCAGCAGATACTCACACTTGCCCTCCTCGTTGCGACAGATCATTTTGTTATCCACAGCTTTAACAATGACGTCAAGTGTTTCTCCTGCTTTGACTGGCAGATCTTTTCCAGCCCACTTCTTATTGGTGAGTGTTGGCGCGATCGTCACCTGGTACAGCACCTGTATCTCTCCTTCATACTGAAAGAGGTTGATATCATCAATATTGAGTTTGCCAGTATGAATTAATACAATTTTAACATTTTTGATTACATACAAATATATTCTAAGAAAGTTTAACTTGTCTGAGATGAGTATACAATATTCTACACCCTATAAATTGGTTTGAAGTTGTTTTAAATAATTGTGACATTTGAATTTAAGAGCAAAAGATTTTTAAAGCTTTTTTGAGTTTTTTAGCAGATGTGATCTTAATAAAAATAAAGGACTGAATTGAGTAGGATGAAAATAGTTTGACACTGCCTTGGTAAACATGCTTCAAGATATAATGGACACAAGACACAAACTTTAAACTTTTTCCTGAATTCCTTCTCCTCTTTCTCAAACTTCTTCTGCTTTTTTGGGTCCATCTCTTCCTTACTTTTGCCTTTCATGGTTGGTAGACTGGTGATTAAAGAATAAGAAAGTGGAATATTTAATTATCCTTTTAATATATTTTTTGTTATAAGTACACTTGAAATCAACAATCTAAATTAATGAACTTCAGAGATTATTGTTATATAAAATTGTTTCAAGATTGATTTACCTGCTGAGGGGAGGAAGGGGAGGGGCATTTTGAGAATCAACATCATCGTAGATCTCCTCATCAATGGCTCCTCCTAGATGATCTGTGGTAACATGAGAAAGAGGTCAGTAATATGACAACTCAAAATTCTTGCTCCACACTGACATCATAGAACAAAAACTGACTGTAAAGAGGAGGTGTTGGGTAATTTTACTAACAAAACTTAAAGGTAACTAACAGGTAGAACACAAAGACAAAAGCCATATATACTGCAGTAGACTGTTAAGCTTTGAAGGAAATCGAAAAGGTATGTGGAACAGCTGTACCACTTTTAGTAAATAAGATCCTGATAGCAATTGGTTTTTTACATTGTCTCTATTATCAGCATTCATTAAATACAATAAACAAAATTTTCATAAATGGGAAGTAATTTATAATCTCCGACAGTAGTCATGTATTTCTATTCAAAACAGGGAAGTGTTTGTGAGTTTTACCTGAATTTCCCTCTGCCGTAAACTGGCTGGGTGGAGGCACTCTGGCACAACAGTACAAAGATTATTAAAATGTCACATAATTCAAAAAATGATTTAAAGGTGGGTTAATATGTTTCAAAGCAGCCCATATTAATAAACATATTTATGAATTACATCACAATATTTTGATTAGTATAATTAATAAAACATGTATGAGAGTGTTAGCAAATGATTTCTTGATTTTCTTACGAAGACAGTAGTTGTGCATCAGTTTGTAGACATGCAGATTACTCGAGATGATTAGTAAAGTCACAGATATCACACATAATCAGCTCAATTGATTATAACTGCAGAAACAACACCAAGATTTGAGGTTAATACCCTTCTGTGTTATTTCATAGGTGGTAAAGTGCTTGATCTGGTCTAAATAGGAAACTAACATGCGTCTTCATCTGAGAGGAGCTGTTTAGCCATTGAAAGGGCAGTGACGGATGAAAGATTAGGTATTAAAAACAGAGGACAGAAGATCTGTGATCAGTCTTACTACTGAGTGTATTTTACACTTTAGTGCTGGAGGGACGTCTGTTCCGGTCAAATATCCGCAGGAAGCCACGAGGCTTCAGAGGAGGAGACCCAGGATCCCTGGGACTAAAGAGTCAACCAAGGATGAAATGACCTGCATTTCTTTTTCTGTTGCATTTTTGAATCTTTCCTTCATCCATTAACTTCCATGTTTGTTGTTTAAAAGAGTTAAAGCTTATTGTATCGAAACAACCTTTATCCATTCACCAATTTCTTTTTACTAAATAATTCAGTTCCCACCTGACTTCCAGGTTTGGATCAACAACATCATCATATATTTCTCCTTCATCTCCTGGTAGTGGAGGCAAAACAACTATAGAGATGAAGACAATACATGATGTAAATTGATTCATTTCAGTAAACAACTTTGACATTTAATGAATGCAAAGATTTTTGAATGAGTATAATGAATGTAATGAAATGAATTATATTATGGATAGATTTTAAGCATACCTCCCGGCCCTTTCATACCACTGTAGAAAGAGAAGAAAAATTGTCATCAACACAAGTTAATTTGGAAACCTTTGTTTCTCGCCATAGAAAGGAGGTATGTTAATAGACAGAGCTAGACAAGATCCAAAATTGAAATACCCATTCATTTTTCCACTAACAGTGTTATGTTATTTTCCCTTTGAGCATTCTTCCCTTCTTCTTCTTTTTCCCTTGAAACAGAATCATTCAAAATATTCCATTCTTTCTTTTTAACTATCAATGTGGTGGTATAACGATAAGCAAGACAGTGAATTACCATAGTTCTTTCAACAGTGCAACCTGTTTGTACAACTCACTGACATTAGGTTACACTATTCAACCTTCTAGTTACCTGTTCTCATTAGAGGCCACATCGATGTCATCATATACTTCAGGTTCATAAGCTTGCTGAGCTTTATGATTCTTCAGACTGTTAAAGTCAATGTCCACTGATGTTGTTTTCACATAACCAACTGTTAGAAGCAAAGGGAAGGGGGAATTAGTGATTTGATATATTGCCCCTGATGAGAACTCTGGTTAACTTTTTGCATGTTTGTAATTCAAATGTGGACTTATAAAACTGAAAATGAGGATATGTTAAAAAACAAGGTTTAGAAGTGTAATTAAAAGTCTTATCCTGTATCTACAGAAGGATGTCATGGCAAAAAGCAGAAGAACAAGGGCCAAAAAACAAGAAGAATCCCAATAAAGGATAAATATGTGAACTTACTGGATCCATCCTGTGTTCGTCCCAGCCATTTGCCCTCTGGGTTGCCCTGGACACGGATGATGTCTAGGCAGTCTCCCTGCTTCAGAGCAAGGTCAGTCTTACTGGCTCGGCAATCCACACGAGCCTTAACTTGATGGATGGTCTCCAGAGGGCCAACCAACTAACACACAGCCATGCACAAACACATAAGAAAGGGCACACAAGATAAAAAATAAATAAATGATTACATCTATCAATTGCATGGTTTTAACTAAACAGATTGTTACTTATCTGTGGAGCCTCAAACAACGTGGATGTAACAAAAAACAAGGGCAATATTCAATAAAAAGTGCAGAATGTGTTTGTATGAGCACATTTACTGTACTGTACAAAAGATAAATGATGAGGAATAAATAGGAAAGTGGTGGACAAGTTAAAAGAAGAGATTGATAGTTGCAGTCATTCTTAACTAACTTTGAATTTCTTTCTGGCATCTTGTTCCTTTTTCTCACGTTCCTTCTGCTCCTTCTTCTCAGCTT
>JAPZDZ010000011.1:10799868-10818983 GCA_029783805.1 Acanthurus tennentii
TGTAGTTTCAGGAAGTGGCGCTAAAATAACATTGCAAACAGTTACAAAGCAGAAATGGATACAGAAAAGGGACTTTTGAACAGAAAGTTTAGCTTTAAAGTTTTGCCCAATGGTTCTCTGGACAAAACAAAAGTAATTTGTATTTATTGTACATGTGAACTATGTTACCACCGGAGCATAAATATCTTACATATAGAGTTACATATAGAGCAGGGTAAAAAATTTGCAAATAATTTGCGATTAATCGTGAGTTAACTCAGGACACTAATGCGATTAATTGCGATCGACTGACAGCCCTAACAGCCCTAACGAAGCCAGGCAGTTGCAAGTGAAAAAGAAGATGCTGCTATGCATGAATTTAACCAGACATATGTAGTGATCTTTGAAAACTGTACAAATTTTGATAATCCAAAATTCTGGTCTTCCACTGACTTTTAACTTCTAAAAATTATACTAATACACTGCTTATTATTTTGGCTTACAATATAAATTTTAAATGAAAGTTCTCTCCCATAGAAGATAACCAAGTGCTTTATAAACATAACTATAAGGACATGCACAGATTCTCATACTAATTACCAGTGTTTTTCAACGGTATTTCATACCCTGAAGACACAGAGGTGCAGGTTAACATGTGGTTGACACTGCGAAACCGTTAAAGTTTTGTAAGGCTCACAAACCCAAACTATTTGGTGAGCTTTAGAAAAATTAAACTGACTTTGGTTTTATCTTTGGATTCAGATGGAGTCTGAAGTCCTCTGGGTGAAGATCATGTGATTGACCCACCACTTCTTCCCTCCAGGGAACTTGTTGCTCCCTAAAAAACATCGGTGTTGGAGATGATTTGAGTGCTTGATACTGCTGAAGAGTAATGGGTTTACATTTGAGTAAACTGAAAGCCCTGTACGTCCCCTACAAGCGCTGACTCGAAGCTTGTGCATGTGTATGAGCAGCTGAGAGGTGCGACACAGCATCAGTATATAATGACCTGCAAATAAGACCAGGCTCCAAAATGTTGACGTTACAGAGAAAATAATGTTTAGTTTAAACTTTTTGCAACCTTGCAGGTAATTTTATTAGATTTAAAATCCTAAAATCCACCCATCTTCTCATCCATGTATCATCAAAGATATGACTGAAAGTGCTGCCTTAATTTGTGCATCTAAGCTTTACATGGACATTAATATAACCAAGAAGCTTTCTATGTAGCCTTAGTTTGGCAAAAATATTATTGCACACTGGGCATATGAACGTTTAATGGCAAAGTGAATAATGTCAGTGGAATGGTTTTAGATGTTTTGATTCTGTTGTGGAAAACTGTTTTCATTTGAATTTATTTTAACCATCAATCACTAAATACTGTATGCTAACAGTCAAGCTAGCCACTGGACTCAACCACTTTTTCAGCTAACTGAGGTTCTGTATATTGTACTCAAAATATTTGGATAGAGTATTCCTTATTTTTGTAAACAACAACAGATTTACTGTTCATGACAAATTTAACAGATGAAAAGGTTAATGACAATACAAAACCTTAATGTCAGTGAAGAGTCACAGAGCCCTGTGACAAGCAAGTTGCTAAAGGTACCTGCACCTTAAAAAAGTGGTTTCTCTCTTAAAGCTGAGGGCCTCAAGAAGCATTTACTTCAGCATATTATCTATCCACTGTGCAATGTGAGGGAATTTTTTCAAATACCATCTATAAAATCCAACAGGTTGATACCACAGGTTGATAAAACAGGTTTGAATGTTGAGGTCATTCTTACATCTGTTTTAACTGTAGCTGTATAGTCTCCCTCTGTCGCCGAGAATGACCCTATTATAAGTCATTCAGTCCATTAAATCCTTGCTATTAAACATGTGTTTTTGTTCTAAAAAGAAGATCGTACCAAACTATCCAGACTGTATTGACTGAATGGATTGTCACTTAAATGGTGCCAGTAACATCTAGAACTGGTATCATAATGAAATGTGTTAATGCAAAGCCTGACATAGCTGAATATGAAATCAGGGGTTAAAAAAAAATGAGGAAAGTTCCCCTCATCACGCTTCTGTTTCTCAACTGCAGTGAACCAAGAGTTTCCCAATATGTGCTATACCGGACAGTTGCAATTACTGTTTCTCTAAAACATTCCTGCAGTTGCAATTTTGTGAAAAACCTGCAAATTTTGTCAGATGCTGACATGTCTCAGAATAATGCAACAAAACTAAACAGAACCACAAACTACAGCTGAACAGCCAGCTAAAATGTCCACAAAGTGTAATAAACAACAATCCAAAACAGTTTATAAAGTTTTACCACCGTAACTTTCATGAGGAAAGAATTAGCTGCACAGTTGTTTAGCTAAACTGAATTAGTTTCAGCCAAGAGAACATAAACTTGCAGCTGACCATTCCTTCTTTGCAAGTATAGTTTTAGATGGGGTTACCCTGTGTTTTTTTCCACAGCATTACTTTAGTGTGTAGACATTCAGGAAGAAAAGTGAGAAACACAACATTGTTTTTCTGACCACAAGGACTTCAATTGTCAAGGTGTTAAGGTTGTTTTAATATATAATATATAATATAAATAAAGCTATAAAATAAAATCATAAATATGAATAATGTCTAAACACTTCTTAAGTCCAATGACCTTCTGGGAAGTGTGTGAGAGAAAAATGAGATGTTATGGCCAAAGCAAAGAGGAAGCATGATTTCTATTTCCAGTGTGATGAAAAGTGGAGGCCAGAGTTATCTTGCTCAATTCAGCTGACAAAAAAGACAACCCACAGAAGGTGACTTCACAATATTTGTGAAAAAAATGGCACCTAAAAAAGCCTTAAAAATCAAACATATGTTCCAAATAAATAATTTAATCTGTCTTTAACTATATTATGATTACTAAAAAACAACTAATGATTATATTGACTCCATAGTCCACTCTGATCAGACATGCATAAGTTGCTTCAACAAACAGCATTGTCAAATTTGTGTGAAGAAGAATGAATGACTACTTCAGGGTGTTGTTGCAAAGTAATACCCATAAGTTCCACGTAAAATACTCATAATAGAGATTTCCAGTGGCAGCTCTCTGTCATTACATCTTGTCAAGGCATTCTAAAGAAATACTTCTATCTAGAAAATGATTTTTAAATAGTTTAAATTGAAAGTTAATTCATACTCACCATATTGAGGACGACACTCCCAGGCACCTCTGCTACGTCTGAGTGGTTGGTGTTTAAAGCAGTGCAGAGTGTGTTTGTTCAGTGTATCTGTGTGAGTTTCTGTTGCTGTCAAAGAGAAAAGGTACTGAGATAGACCGAAAGACAGTGTGACAAAGCATTAAGCCCGTGTGTTGGTGTGAAGGGGGGATGTAAACTCCAGTTCTGTCGCTGACATCAGCCGACTGTTTGACTACTTCCTCTCTTGGTGGTATGTGTGTGTTTTGTGTGAGTGTGAGTCTCACACTGTCAGTTATCTGTGTGTTTTCATCTCATAGATTTGCCTATCCCTGGCAAACTCCCTGCACTTTCCCCTCTGGCTCACAAACTAATGTTCACCTTGCTGGGGGCAGGTTGACAGACAAATCACAGTGAGACTTGTCTCTTAGCAACCTTATTACATACTGTAAATATTACAAAGTGATTTTGCTATGAAAAAATCTTCAGTCATAATAAACAATAAATAAAGCTAAAACACCTTTTTCCATCAATGTAGAACCAGTTTTGATTCGCTTTGAATACATCATTATAACCTGGTTTAGAATCACAGAATTTGGTTTCTAGCTAGAACCAAAATAAAGCGGGTTTACAGTGATGGGTCATATTCTACAGGCATTGTTGATGATGACATGTGATGACAGTGGTTCAAAATTGGTGGAGAGGTTCTGAGAGCCCTGGAAGTGGTTCATTAACTGGGGCTGAAATGTTTGCAAAGGGGCCGTCAGCATTCATGCATTCTTTTCTTTGGCACAGCAGTGCATTGAGCTGAATGCTAGTGCAAGCATGGGAATGTGTTCACAAGGACAGTGCAAACAAACCGATGATTAGCAGTAAGTTGTTTGCCTGTTCACCTTGTCAGGGTGGTTCTCAATGTTTTCGGCTTCCACACCTTTTTATACTGCAGAGTTCAGGCATCACACCCCACTGCTTTTATCAGTCACGAACAATAAATGAGGAAGCAGCTAATAAAAAAAGGATTAAAAATCAATTTTAATTGAATATAGGTCAGTGTGATAGCATCAGCAAACTCTTATTTTTCCTACATCTATCATATTGTTACCATTTAGTTTTATTCCATATTTTTCCACTGATCCATGGCATGGAGCTCCTGCCCCCTCTGCAGTCTAAGAGTGTCAGCATACTAACATTTACTTATAAGCAAAGCCCAAAATATAACTAAGGCTATTGAGACTGTCACAAATTTTTCAAAGTATTTAGTCATAAACCAGATTGTTGGATAAATTAAAATTGATGATGATCACTCCATAAGGAGTCATCAAAGTCATTACTTGACAGCTGTCTTCACTGAAATACATGAACACCAGGCTGAATTAAACTCCCTAAATAAAGAGAAAAATAGATCATCGCTGATATGAAGTTAATAGATGCTTTTTGTCAGAAAGTTAGTTAGTAGAACCTTAAGAGACCTGAACAGTTCCCCCTAGTGGATGGATTGGTTACTCTAATATCATATTGATGGTACGGGTAAAAAAGTGAAAGTATTGTAAAAAAGAAAAAAAACTTTAAAAAACTCAAGTTAATATGAAGTAAACCTTAAATATATTAAATAGACAAATAATCTTTTTTATTGGAAATGCTTAAATGGATTTTATTTCATCCCTGGTTCTTACTCTCCTGGACCATTAACGTGCTGGCAATCTATTTTTTGTCAAGCATAAAAAATATTGGGATATCCATTCTTTGACATTTGCAAGACAGTATTCCAGTTAATGTGACATAATCTGATGTATGTGATCTGTCTGGCTGACATTCGGTTGGCCTGTAGGAGGTACGTCAAGCAAACATGCAAATATGATACAAAGAGGCAACTGAGAGCAACTTCACTCCAAACCCCATAATTCTTATTTAGTCTTATTTGGACTTATGCTTTACTTTTTTCTTTTCTTTACTCTTCATGAAGCACTTTGGGTAACACCAGCCAAAATTTTAGAAGTACATCTACTTAATCAATTTGTTTTAATGTGTTTTTTTCTCTGTGTCCTATTTAAAGCCTATACGTTTTCCATACTTTATTTTTCCATTTCCTTGTTCTTCTCAGCCTCAGTTCTGTTTTTCTCTACTGTCAGCACTTACAGATCATACTTTCACTGACGTACCTCCACCCAGCATTATCACCATCATTCCAGTGAGCTGACAGATCTTCCGACTGTTGCTCTAATTCATGATATATGTAGTATTAACACTTTTCAAAACCTGCAAATTTTTAAAATATTCATTGTGCAAGTTAATGTTTTGGAAACACTTTATTTCTCCAGTACACTAACATTCACATCACATCTTTCTTTCACATGTTTTTACTGTTCATACATTAAAATCTAACTATAAAAAGTAAATCAGTATTTTTTTTTTATAAACTTCTTACTGTCCACTTCCCTCTTTCTCACTGTAAGATGTGTGCACTTGCAGAAACTCATGTCCACACATATACGTCCTTACATATGCATGGTTTTTGACATATTTCTGCATGTCTGCGTATCCTCTAATTTTGTTGCTTTTACTTTAGCATTGCGCAAGGAAATTTCCAGTGCTGCCATGTTCATTATTCCCTTTTCTGTTACTGGTTTAGTTAAGAGTTTTTTATATGGCTTTAAAACTTACCTAATTGCTTGTGTTAGAAATCTGCATTTTTAACCAGTCAAAATCCTCATGGAGTAAAATCACTCACTCCTTACTCTAAAACTATGTGTATGTGTGCTTGTTTGTATGGCATTTGATCAACTATAATATGTTGAAATGGTAGCATTGTGGAAAGCTAAACCTTTCCTCGGTGAACAGCATAATGTAAGTAAATACAAAAATGTCTAGTACATTTTTTTGGTGCACACATGGAACAGGAATTTTTGGGAACAAAAGCTAAAAGCATTTGCAGACCAAATATATTGTGTTTTTCTTTAAAGAACTGTTGTTAAATGGACCCTGGGGTGTTTGAAGACCACATCTTGTTAAAACACGGTTAACTCAGATTTAAAAGAACATTTTTTCCTTTCAATTTCAGCATCTAAACATTTCAACAACGGAACTTCCCATTTTTTACTTAAAAAAAAGAAAAAAAATCAACAGAAGTGTTGCCAAAGCACAATCTGCTCAACCTCAGATGGACTTTCTTCCGTTTTATAGACTTGTTTTACTGATGCAGTAATCAGCAAAACATAACAGAGTACCAACTTTCCATGTATGCAGCTGCATACATGTTTTCCTTTGTACTTTTTTCAATGAAACCAGTCCAGCATTTTCTTCTCAGCTTTTTGAGTTTATTACTTGCAGACATAAAATATTCAGCTTATTATTTTTGTCCAACAGATGCATCATCATCTATTTAGAGTTTGCAGCTTCTGAGTCCTGAAGATGAGTTTTTGAGGTTTTTGTTTATTAGTTTATATGTGATTCAAGATAAGAAGAATTTAGATAACTCTTCTTCATCATCTTCATCATCATTTCTCTGAATGATGATACAAATATGTCTCATCGCCCCCATGTTCATCGTAGCCATCATAATGCCCCCCCTCGCTGCCTCCTCTCCCTCTGTCCTCGGGGCAGTGGATCCCCAGTCTCTTCTGTAGCTTCTCCTCCTGGAGGCGGAGCTCCATGGAGTCCACCAGGTCGTAGATGTTATCCAGGGACCACATGGGTGATGGGAACCATGCCTTGACATCACTATCCTTCCCAACAACCAGTATGCTGAAATAATCCTTGTTAATCTTCAGCTGTTCTCTCAAGTTGTTGACCATGTCACGGGATAGCGGCTCGATTTCACTCTGACTACGACCTGGAAGAGGAACCAAAGCAAAACAAGAGCTGCATTTGACTAAACATCAGAACAGGATAAAAAAATACAAGTAGGGAACCTGAATAACACAGTTCAGACTTAGATAGAAAATCAGTGGACATATGCATTCATTTGCATTGCTCTTTTCTTTTTTTACGCAGAACAGTTGCAATAACTTCCCAGTCCCTTTTTTTTTTATCATTGTCTTGTTCACCTGCATTTCCTCACATGACTGCAACTCACCATTTAGGGGAAATAGCTCAACAGTTCCTGACGCTTTGTCTCCAACTCCTGTTAGCTTCAACAAGGCAAAGTGGCGAATGCCTGAGGAGAAACTCAAAAATGCTTATTCAGTAAAGGAGCAAGGAGCTGTGAATAAAGTATTTTACAGTATAAGAATAGTAAGAATTAAAACACATAAAAGCAGAGAGAGTGATGGCTTGGATTGTCTTTGCCAGACCATAAGGTCAGAATGAAACCTTACTTTTTCTTTTCCAGAAGGCGCTAAAAAACTTCTGAACAGACACTATATTATTCAGTGACAAATGTGTAGTGTTACTGACCCAGGTGACACTCCTGTCCACTGAGAGCAGAGAGCTGCTGCTGGAAGGAGTAGTCGTACTCAGAGGGAGCAGAAATGAGCAGCAGTCTCCTCTTGGACATAAACCTAAGCAGCCAAATGGTGACATAATATTTAAGGTTTTAGATTGTGGTTATGCTCTCCATTTAGATATGATGTGTTTGGACACATTTATGTAAAAAGCCTAATAAATATAAACAAGTAAAACCTAAACCTCTTGATATTATTACTATAACTATTATTACTTCAGTTTTTTGACATTAAGCTTTGTTTTGTTTACATGATGTTTTATTTGTTGTCATAGCCCACAATTCTATGGCAGGAAAATGTTAGATGGCAAAAATTACCATCAGAATGTGATCCTAACTAAATATGTAGTTAATGTCTTGTGGCTTTGTAAGGCAGAACAGTAGTAATCATTAAATCAGTTATCTTATTGGGGCAAAACAATAGTGATTTAACATCAGGGTTTGTTAAATGAGACATGCACAGTGAGAAAATCTTTTTTATGATTTCTTAAGGGGCTCCAGATGTGCTTGTCTCTGTGTTGCATCAGCTAATAATGAGCATTGGATTTAGTTCTATACCTGAGCAGTGAATTCTCCTCTCGGGGTTGTTGCTTGTTTTTGGAGCAGACTGGTGGACTTCTCCTTTCTTTTTCTTTTTCAGAACGCCTTGAGGGAAAGTTATCAATGTACTCAAAGAGGGCAAGACTTGATGGAGGAGCCTCAAAGACTCTCTGAAAAAAAGATAAAAGATGTTATAAATAGGCAAGAAAACTCTGTAAAACGTAATGCAGAGTCTTTATTATTTTTCATGAACAAATGAAAGAATGGCAGTAGCTCTGTCAAAGAAGTAAAGTTGTGTGTTTGACACTTGCACTCGCTTGAAAGAATCTTGGCAGACAAAGTGAATGTTGTTTTCATCTCTCAAAACAGCTGTAAACTAGACTGCTTCCAGGTGTGAACACGAGTAAGTAGTGCTAAAAACAAGTATGCAAACGTATCAAACCTCAAAAACCTCACAAACACATGCAAAGGTGACTGTCTTACATCGGGCCTGATGTCGTAGTCTAAGACGGTCATGGAAAATAGGTCAGAAGAAGACAGGCCGAGCTCTGTTCTCAATAGAGAGATTAGGCCTGAATCAGCGAAATTTTCTGATAGGTTGCTGAGTGGAGGCTCTGACTCTGAAATAAGCATACACACATAGCACACAAAATATATTAGTAAGCGTGTGAAAACAGATGTAGAGGGGGTAGACTAAAGTAAGGTGACACCTTTGAACAATACAACCTAGTGCAACCACAACATTAACTACAACCAATAAATAGCACAAAGTTGAATCAACACCTCTGAATCATTTTAAGCAATCAAGAAAAGTACTTATTGCAGAGCTTTTGTGTTTGATTTCTTTGGTTTATCACTTGACATTACCATCAGCCAAGCTGTGGATCCTGTTTACAACTTATTAGCAAATGTTTACATGTTAATGCTAAAATGTGTTACCATTTAGTTGAATACTCCACTGTTGTCTAAATGCCTTAGTCTCATTTTCCATTAGAACAGCTGCTTTTCAGATGCTGCCTTTCAAGTCTTGGAAGTCAGTGGAACTGGAAGCTTATGAACTCAACACAGCACAACAACAAATGTTTGCAAGGCAATCACCAAGTAGTTTGAGATAGAATTTTTAACAATTAAAGATGAAAACAGGGTGAGGCATGAAAAAACGCCAGTATTTTCCCTGGTCTGACAGTCAGCCTCTGCTGCTGTAACTATGGAAGCATCAAATTTGTATTTGGTCACGCTTTTGTGAAAAAAACTGTGCTCCTCTTTTTTGGTTTGAGAGAAGTTAATGCTATTTTTAAAAATATTACATAACATTTGCATCGGATTTTCCTATCCCCATTACTTGGAAGCCTTGGAGAGAACCTTACCAAATTAAAGATGCAAATATTCAAACATGCAACATCACACACGCACAAGTGTACAAACACACCCTACCGAGCTGGTGGTGTTGTAGAGTGAGTGTGGCATCATTTCCTTCACCCACAATGGTTGCCACTGTGATCTTCCTGATAGCAAGGTCACAGTGCTGCTTTTCATTCTCCTCTTTCAGCTGGATGTACAGTGTTGCATCTCTGCTGGGCGTTGAGATCAACTATAGCACCAGAACAACACATATAACAGATAGACACTCCAAATGAATGATGGGAAGGTATTGACCAGGCTCATGTTTGTCTTAAAAGTCCAATGTCTTGCATTTGTAATGTGGATGTCACTGTACATCAGCATTAGGGGTAAAAGATGTTGATGGAAAGGCAGACAGATGAAAGGTACTTACCATTAACCTTCTTGTTCCCCTGAAACTGTCCAAAAACTCCTTCAGAGCTGTTTTGTCCTTCTCACTGACCTCTCTGTTGGACTTTTTCCCCCTTCCTTTCCCTTTCTTCCCTTTCTTCCCTTTCCCCTTTTTCTTGGAACTCTGTTTTTCCTGCGGGTCTTCTTTTACTGTCTCCCCTTTTTTATCTTCAGGGTTTTTCTCTCCATTTCTTTTCCTTCCTTCTTCCACAATGGGGTCAGGCCTGCAGTACAATAGAAAAAAAACAGACCTTGATGTTGATCCAGCACTAAAAAAATGTATCTCCATTTGGTGTAAGCGGATAGTGAGGCTTTACATACCAGATGGAAACACAAAATCTAAGCAGGGGTTTTAGTGAAATCAGACATCCACATTCTTATGTTAACTTTTTCTGAAAAACTGAAAAAAACCCAAAAAACTTAAGACTGTACCTGTCTTTCTTCACTTCTTCACTGCTCTTTGACACAGATGGAGGGCTGGGAAGGTTTTTCTGTTCATTAGTAGGAGACTGTCTACCACTGGTCTCATCTTTTCCCTTTGTGGATCCCCCTGCAGGAATCTTTCGAATAACAAACCTAGACCGTCCATTCAGTATATCCTGTATCTTACTCTTCAGGACTGCTTTTTTGTCCTGGGGGGGTTTTCTTTGTAATGAAACAACAGAGGTCATATTCCCTCGCCTCTGAGGGCTCAGTACCATCTTCTTCTTCATCTTTTTCCTTGTCACCAAAACCTTCTTTTTGGTGGTTTTGCATCTAGACAAAGAGCGTCATCAAGCAGTATTACTTTGTTACTTCAACGAAAGTTACAGAAAACCACATGCTCATATTGTAATGCACAGCCACTTGGGCAACTCAAAAAAATCTTACACATTCTTTGCATCAGTTATTTTTTGATTCTTGATTTTGCACAACTCATGAGTCCCAAATCTACAGAAAACTGAAACGCCGCAGATTGTACCAGAAGCAAGAACGTATACCAGTTTTTCATGTCCAAAGGGAAGGTTCAAGGTCTTGCACACTTTTTTACCACTTTTTCTTATTCTTTGATCACTCTTTGTGAGTATTTTTTAAAGCTTATTGTTAGTTGAATATAGACTGCGTGAATTTGTGAAATCCTCTGTCAGTTCTCAGTTAGTACAGCGAATAACACAGTGGTGTATTTGAACCTCTGGCTGGATCCTTTTCTGGTCATCTTC
This sequence comes from Acanthurus tennentii, assembly GCA_029783805.1. Lineage (NCBI taxonomy): Eukaryota > Metazoa > Chordata > Actinopteri > Acanthuriformes > Acanthuridae > Acanthurus > Acanthurus tennentii. The sequence continues at coordinate 10,810,995 of JAPZDZ010000011.1, forward strand.
TCCAGCTTCCTCATGGGGAACTGATCAATGAGCTCCAAAATTGCCTCAACACGTACCGGATAAGGGAAGCGTTCACTGACCCGAAGGTTCTTCTTCAGAACCAGCATGGTGAACCCTTGCTCCTGGATGATGCAGTATAAAAAGTACAAGTCAGGCAGGAGTACCCACAAAGGAGAAACACACATTTTTAGTATACAATTTGTTAAAATAAATACTCCAAAAAAAAAAGCTGTCACATGTTTGTATCTGTCAATGGAGATGACGTGTTTACCTGGTTGCTAAGCTCCAGGTAGTGCAGCAGTTTGGTAACTGTGTCAGGATCGAGGCTCTCTACTGTGGCATCTCCTTGGAAAGTTGTTTTCTGGATTCGACCTTCCATCATGGCGTTCTGGATGATGGTGATGATGAACGTGTCTCTTTCTGCTAGACCACAGTTCAGCCCTTTCTGGGAGAGACAAAGAGGAATTGAATGGGGTTTACTTTTAATGGGAAGTTTTTTATAGTGTAGATATCTGTAAATACATTACCTGCTCCATTTCCTCCAGCTGTTTCTCCATCATACGAAGGTAGTGGTCATTGTGTGATGGGGCTGTTATCACCCACAGCCGCTTTTTACCTGGAAGGGAGAAGGGTGGTGTGGGAAAGGTAAGCTAGTAGACAGACAGAAAAACAGATCAGCTGACCGTTTCATTTGTCTTGCCTGCAAAATCAGCCAAGAAATCCAGCTCCGGACCCAGACTTGATGCTGAACCTCCACCTCTGCTGTTGTCTTCATGTCCTCCATCTCCATCTAGCCCCAGCCCTTGCTCAATTCCTGCAGGGAGGTCTGAATAATCTCCCCAGTCCTTCACGTTAGGGTCCAGTTGATCCTTGGGCTTGCTACGACCGATGCCTGGCCAAGCGGTAAGCAAACTTGGGTAACTGAGGCTCCAAAGGGCAGCAAACAGCAGCAGAGGCCAATGTGAGTTCCAGAGAAGAAACATCCCTACTGACAAGGTTGAGTGGTTTGTCTGGTGATCAGCTGAAACAAGTACGCAGCCCACAAATCCCTGCAGACTTGTGCAGCGCTGTGTTCACCACTGCTGTGTCCTGGGCAGCAGTGTTGCATCTGAGACACGCCAGATGAATTAACCAGCTGCTTTAAAGCGACTTAAGAGTTAGAAAAGCCTTTGATTGTCTGTCACAAAAATTCCCAGCTGAGAAATCTCCATGCTGTAAATCCACATTCAAAATGGCTTTTAAAGATGGAGGATTCTATATCCTTGAAAAACAGGTGGACCAAATCTGATAGGAGTCTTACAAGTGAAAAGACAGCACAGACTGCAATGACGTTAACTCCTCTCACCAGCAGAGAGAGACTGATGGGAGAGGCTTCCCTCTCCTTGCACATACACACTCACACACACACTCACTCCTGGTTCACATTATACTTCAGGCTTGTTAACAGGAAACTCCTGGAATTTGACTTCAAAGCATTTTCTTGCTGAAGAAATCTCTTTGTTTCTCACTCTCCCTTTCAACCCCTCTCTCTCACACACACAAAAACACACTTACACTCAGTGGTATATAATATAAGCAGGATAGTAGGCCAGTTTGAGGGTCAACTAATCTCTCTAATATAGAGATCAAATATGTGCTTGAAAGAAAAGTGAGTGAAACCCTGCTCTAGATTGAGGCAAAAAAGAGACAATATCCCTGTGAGGAACATGGCATTATTAAATGACTTACACTATTAGACCAGTGAAAGATTAATTTTATTTGACCATTTTGATTTTAACATTTGTCACTCTACATCAGACTTGCACCCATTTGAGTGATATTAATCGCCAACTGCTGTAGGCGGCCTCACACTTAGGGGGAAAAAAAACTAAGCAATGCGTTTTTAAAAATTGAGCGTTGACAGAATGATGGAGTAAAAGTGCAGGTTAGAGGTAGGGCAGATCAGCTCAAAGCCATTTGTTCAAAAGGAGTTAAAGCTTTTAAATGAAGGGAAGTGGCAGTTACCATAAATAAAGAAGGCAGTTTTACAGACACTGAAGACTGAAGAAGTTCACACCAGTTCAAAGTTGTGAATCTGAGACAAACGTGCCAAAATGTGAGTTAACCCTAAAGATGGTCTGCCAGGAAAGAGGTTTTTATCCATCCCACTACTGCCTGCTTCAACCACTAGAATCTTAATAACAATTAACCAAGGCCTCCATAACTCAATGGACTATCACTTTGCACCAGGATGCAAACCTAAAACTGTTTCTTAGAAAAACTGATATAAGCATACGACCAAATGTTACTATGAATTTGACTACCTTATGTACAAGTTTTCCATTCAAATTTACAAAATGCTCAAAAGTATTAGGAAAGTAAATCATCATAACGCTTTAATGAGCAAAGTTACTTCGTAGGTTTCTAAAAGATAAAATTATCAAAAAATGAAGGAAGTAAACATACATTTTGCACCACATTGACAATGGATTTTGAATTCCTCTATTCTTTAAACAAGGGGTCAGTCTGAGTATCTCAGCACAAACATGGCATAAAATGAAAACATATTTAAAGTTGTCAGCAGCATTAATCAAGAATCACTTTATTGTGTAAGTTCTCATCAAATTCATATGGGAATGCGATTGACTTGTAATTCTGTTGTTTTGTGGTTTTGATTTGCACCCAGAGTCAGCCATCATAAGTCTGCATTTTCATGGCCTCTGATGTTCAAAAAAACCTTTGTGGTTTTTCCAGACATGTTTTGTTGAGACTTGAATGTAAGTGAAAAATATTTTGTGATGTTGTAGAAGATTTGGAATTATTTATTATTTAACTGCAAAAACAAGAAGACTCAGAACCTGAAAGAGAAGCGAAGATGGCTTTCAGAATATGAAACTGGTGATATTTTATAAATCTACTCAATAGAAAGAGGTACAGCAACTTTGAAAATGGGATGCTACAATCAGAAGTATCCTTCTGCTTCCTGATCTTAAAAACCATGCATTAATTTGTTAAACTTTTGTTTTAATGTCACTGAGGAAGACAAAAAAAGAACAGAGAATTTAGAGGAACAATATACAAGCAAAGCCAGTTATAAAAAGTGTTTTTAGGTTGCAATACTGAGATGAGAACCAGGCATAGCAACAATGCATTCCACTCTCTGAGCCTGATAAAGAGAACCAGATGATCAGTAAATGTGTAAGGGGAAGACTCCACTCTATACAGTACAACACTGCACTGTAAGTAAAAGGATATGCTGGTGCAGAAAGAATAAATGTCAAACAGAGAAGTTCATGCCTCAATGCTAGTTTTTTATTAAAAAAAAAAATTACAAGGAAGCTGATCCAACTTCCATGTGTCACAGAAACACACATGTAGTTTGCTCCTCACAAAATGTATAGTACATCAGCTCTGTAGGAAGGAGGCATCGTGTGTGTGCTGTCATTAGCATCACAATGTAATAGTGCTGGAGATGACAATATTAGCTATGCATCAGTGACTTTGTGTTTCATCGATACTTTGACTCTTGACAGTTGTCAAGCATCTGTTAATCTGCTGCCCAAAACCTAAAACTTCAGTTTTAAGTCTCTTATAATAATGATGAATGTAATTAGTCTATCAGATAAGATTAGCAGTGTCTTGTTTTTGAAAGTCAATAAACTTAAAATGAAAAAAGAAGATGAAAAAGCGCCACTTAGTGGCGGGATTGAGTCTCGCACCACATCTTTGAACAAACTTCAACAAGGTTCAAACTTCTTCTAAATCTGTGCAGCCTTATGATGAAAATTGTTTAAATCCTTTCTCACTTATACTTTGATAGGATAAAGCATGCTTTTCATAATAGTATCTGAAAAATACTTAAAAGGTACAGCTAATACAAAATAACACATATTCAAAACAGGCCTACGCCTTAACATAATAAACGATTTAGATTAACTAAAATACTCAGTTAAAACAGAGTCAACATTGCTATATGTCACAGTCAATTTATATAATCCAACAAAGAAGTGTTAAACAGTACTGTTGTAAGGGAGGAAAGAATCATATGGTTAACAGATGTCCGCCTTCCAATGTGCCCCTGCAGCGTAAATAGGAACATTTGTGAATGCATGAAATATTGAAAATATTTATATTTACATACAAATATGTATGCATCTTTTAAAATATGTATGTTAAAGCAAAATAAAACAAAACAAAACTAACAAACACAAATATAGATCATTTTATTTTTCAGTGCAAATATTGATATTAAATGGTAAAAGAGCGCACCGCAGTGGACATTTACGGAGTTGCAGTTATGTGTGTTTCAGTTTTGGGGCGCCATTTCTGGTGCGGCAGAAAGCACGTAAATACGCTAAAAAAAAAGTCAGTCTAATGACTAACAGTCATTTTATTTGTTACTACATGGCTCATGCAACTGTGATTTTTGTCTGTCAAGAAATGAATTCATACATATATTTCCAACAAAAAGTTGGAAGTATAGGTATGACACAAGTATACCTTGTGTCAAAGTCAAGAAATAATTCGGATAAAAATACAAAATATTAATTAACAATAATCATTCTTGCAATTGATAAAATATAATACCTAAAAAAATAGGTTCATGTTATATGTATGACTTTGTAATGCATTTCCAGTGACCTTATTTTTTTCAGCACATCAAAAGTCATCGGATATCCTCTGATGCGTCTCATATGATCCAGTTATATTCCGATGCCGGCAGCTTCTCCGGACTCCTTCCGGGTTAACAGAGTCCGCTTGTGTTGCACAGAGCCAGGACTTTCTCCAAAGGTCAGTACAGTTATCTGCCACCAACCTCTCTACTCTCGCTTTTCGTCATGCATTTGTTTCTGTTTACATTTCTCTGCGTGTGAATAAGGACTTTATGACTCATTCGTCGCCCACATCCATAGTACAGATGTGTATTAGCAGCCGGCTAGTGCGCATGCTAGCATGTGTTAGCTCAACCCGCTTGATTTTTGTAGGGTTAGTGAGTGGAGACAAAAGAGAAGCGCTGCCCGCCTGGGTTAATCTTGTTGATGTTTGATTCAGGGACGCTACCCTGACCTCTGTTTATCCCAAGAACATTAACCCTCCGAGTTTGACGCTTTAGTTTCTATGAATGACACACAGTTCTGTCGAACGCACGACATTGATTTTAACGTTTTGGAAGCGATGAGTTATTGGGTCCATAAACGTTAACAGTGTCGTTAGCTGCAGGTTTATGGTAGCTGTTCAGTTTTGACCCGGGTTTAACCTGCCACTTTGAGGACAAAGCATCACTAGTTTACGGTTTAAAATCTTGTTCATAATTAAACGTTTTTTATTGGTTTACGTTTATTGCTAGCCAAATGCGAACTTCAGCAGTTTGAATTATAATTTAAGGCAATAACAGTCTGTGGTTACGTGGTAGTTCAGCTTTTTCTGACATGAACTAAGAGGCCTGAACACAACACGCTGATGGTCTGCAGACGGCGTGTGTTTGAGATAACGTGCTGAAGTCAGTTAATAATTAGTAGATTAATAAGAAAACAGCATGACGTTCAAAACAGCAAACTCGTTCAACAAAATAAGCAACTTTCTATTTGGACAGTGGACTTTTCCTTTTTTCAATTAATAAAAAAATCGACAATTCATAGAAATAACATGACAGTTTACAGCCAACTTATCAATGCTTGCAGAAAAGACCTGCTGTATTTTTTGATATGGTCCTGCTTTTCTGTTCTGATTTTATGGCATGGATTAGATGCAATCATACATTGAGCCTTAGACTCAACTATGTTAAAATTTTCCAAACAGGTCAACTCTCAAGCAGTGATATAATGAGGACACAGTGGATTTATACAGATTTTTTTACAATTTTTCTTTGTATCTTTGTACTCCAAATTCATATGGTGTAAAGAGCCTTTCAGGGCTGCAGCTAACAAAAATGTCGATTATCAAGCCCTTAGATTGTTTTAACCATTAGTTAGTAAATTGTAGTGTTTTAAAGGTCAGACAGTAATGAAAAATTACCTGTCACAAGTTCCCAACAATCCGCAACTGAAGGATAATCAATTAACAGTGTTATTGGAAATAGAAAAAAACCCCCAGTAAATTCTCATAAATAAAATTCTGGAATCAAAATCAGTAATAATGCATTATCTGGTGATTTACTAATTAATAAATTTGTTTAAATTGAGTTTTAATTTGGGAGTGAGTGTCAAATCAATAAATACTTTTGACCTTTTAAATAAAGCAGTCTCTTTACCCTGTGCACATGGGACAAAGTGAAGTTTATTGACAGTCAATTCTGGTTTAAACCTTGCTAAACCAACCCAGCTGTCCCAGTTTATCCCAGTTCCACGATCTCCCTTTAGAGTAAACACACTGTCCTTCATGCTGAGACCTGCCTGAAAGTCACCCAGTGGACTGCAATTTAAAGAACTGGTTGTAGTTGTTCATAATTTTATCAATGAATAGCTTTGTAGATGATTTTTTTTCCAAAATGATCCTCGCAGAAATGTAAATGCTTGCATGAGAGATTCAAAAAAGGACTCCAATAGCCAGAATATATGTTAGTTGTAGATACTCATGCACATAGGAGAACGTTTTTGCAATGAATGTGACGTGTTGCTTAAACATTGGTTAATAAAGAGTGTTTGATCTACAAAGCAGCAAGGTAGCACATTTCTGTGGACTTTTTGTGTTCAGCTTGTAATACATACTTTTAAATGTGAGTGTGTATTCAATGAAATTAAAAGATAACAGGATGAAATGTTAAGTTTTTGGAAAATTGTTACCTCTCACTCTTACACACTTTCACACACTTGTTATCTTTCTTTACTCATAACCTCCCTCCCCTCTCTTGTCTGTTGGTGCCCTTATCTCTCATCCGTCTCTTTCCCAGGAGGGGTGCTTTCTGTCCTGTTGAGCTCCTCCTGGTGTGTGAGTGTCAGGTGTGTGTGCGCCATGGCGAGCCTCCTACGTGTCGTGGCGGCCAGTTGCTCAGCCCCAGTGTTCAGCGGGATTTCTTGTGCGAAGCTTCAGAGCAGCCATGCTATCAAATCATCATGCCAACGCTTTTTCAGGACCCATCAAGCTCTTGGAAGATGTGCAAGTCCAGGTAAGAGACTACACACACTGAACTTGATGTAAAAGTGTGACCGGGAGGTTTGAATATTAGTCATAGTGAAAGAGCTCTGCTCAGATCACATGATTTTGCAAAGTACAGTGTGACAAAGACTAATCAATATGAGTCTTGAATGTGCAACACAAAGAAAGCATAGAAGTTGTGATGTTAACATGCTGTGGGTGAAAGCTGCTTCAAATATAACTATGGTGATGGTTTTTCAGGTCTTGGACATTTGATTCTCATGATCAGCATGATATTTTGAAATTTACTGTAAAGGTTGTTGTCCTTTGTTTGGCTCATCTGAATATGGAGATACAATTGTTGAGTGCACACATTAGATAGCTCATTTATATTTGAACTGTTAATGTATGCTCTTACATTCAGATCAGCCAATCAAGCAAGAGCTGCAAAGGGAGCTGAGGGGACAGATCACCATTTCAGATGAAAGGAATAATAGAAAATCTATCAGCAGCTGTTTGATATTAAATTAATTGTTTGAATTTCTAAATTGTGAGAATTTGTTACTTTTATTTGTTTAATTTCATTGTAAAATTACATGTCTTTCATTTTGGATCAGATAAAACAATTTAATTTTGATCTTGACCTTTGAAAAAAGAAGGGAGGATGTTTTTATGTATAAAGTAAAGATTTCCTTGTATTTACATTAGGATTTTACAGTTGAAGTACAAACCCTCAAAGGGTTGATTTGATGGATAGTAAACTGGTTTTCCTCCAGTTGATATCTAAATTAAGCAAGCAACTTGTTGGCCAGCTGTTGTGGTTAACAGATACACGTTTCACTTTTGATAGCAATGCCATCTGTAGCGTCTCTGTGCATTCTCATCAGGTGCAACATGGCAGGTGCAGACACGCTCAGACACATATATTACATAAAC
>JAPZDZ010000011.1:10819083-10852798 GCA_029783805.1 Acanthurus tennentii
AAAGCCAGTACCAGCTGGTTGGTGGCGCTTCATGTCTGAGTGTGCTGCCACGTTTATGGTTGTGTGTGACCTCTCTATATATGTTAAGGGGCGGTGCTCATGACCTGGTTCATGTTGACATCTTTGCAGTTCAGCTGGCAGCGTCTATTCTGGACACATGATTATCAGGGTGTTGGGTTGCAGATGAGCAGAGCCACACAATGTCTATGCTTTGACCTCTGAGGGCATCTATAGACATGCAATATAAGCCAATATAAACACCACTAATGTTGCTATGGGCTTGAAAGTATGCTATATTCATTATATCAGGATGTTAGTTATAACAATCTTCCCTACATTTAACCAGGAGGATGTGGCCAGAAATGTCCTCACATTGGAAGTGAAGTGGGTTCTTTTTTTCCCTCAAACTTGAGTCCACACGTAGGATTTGCCTTTATGCTGTCATAATTACAGCCAGGAGGGGGTGCTAGAGTGAAGGGCCTAGTAGTCCAGGGCTTTACTTGAGACTCTGGGGTGGCTTAATACTTGTCTTGGAATTAGGCTTAGCCAGCAACTGTTTCTGCTTGTCTCTGGAAAATGTCACATTATACATGAAAATACTGAAAGAAACTGGATGAAATAAATGAAATAATAAAGAAATGGTAACATATGACCTTTAGAAGAACTTTGTCATTATGTTAACTGAGTCTAACATGTTTTAACTTGGGAAAAAAAGGTTAACAGATTATCTTATTGTTATCTCTAGATTGATCTCTCAAATGCAAGTGTCAAAACATTAATAATGCTTGGTGGATGCTTTTTTTAAATTATTATTTATTTATTGTGCTTTTTGGGTGCTGGTGTCTGGTCCATTTGAACTTAACATCATTTGAACATCTGAACTAAACTTAATCCAACATTTTTGGCCCAGTAATGGGATATCCGTGGGACAGACTTCCCAGCTTTCTAACTTAAATCCCTTGATAGGTACCTTACTGCTAAATGTGTTGGCAGAAACAAACAGGGCATGCAGGACATTCAGTTGCATGTGGTCACTCTTACTTTATTGGAATTTAAATTAATCAAATAGCTCTCTTGTGTAAGGAATTTTCTGTAAAATGACTCGCTGGAGAACGGGCCAGCACACAGCAGGGTTAAAGGAAAGCAGCCTGTCAGAGGCTGTTGTGTTTATGTATAGACGAGGAGACGGGAAGGAGAAGGGAAAGAGCTGCTGTGGAATTTTCCATAGGAGACGATGCAACATGTGACCTGCATGTCACTCAGACATTTGGGAGTGCTCAAAAAAGAAATCATAACATTTCAGCGTCTTCAACATTCCCGCTGTATCTGTTTTTTGCTCATCTCTTGTCTCAGTGCTTTTATCTTTTCATTTTCTCTTGTCCAATTTCACTCTCATAAGTTTTTCTTTTATTCTCAGAAATGTTGAATTGGTTCTGCTGTGAACATTGTGTCTGCATTTTACTGTCTGACCACATAAGCTAAGTTTTGGCAGGGAATGGTAATATTTCCTGGCTGTCTGTTTTTCTTTGTACTCATCAAGCTCTGGGACACTAGCTAAAGCCATATTAGTAGGTCAGTTAAACACTTCTGCCTCTAAAATCCTGTTAAATTTTGCTCTAACATTTATAGTCTTTAAAAGGGCACATACTGGTAACTTAGACAATGCCCTAACTTTTCTTCTTGAGCAATTCAAAGTTTAAAAGCCTAAATATCCAGTGATATATTTTTTTATTTACTTAATGAATTAGCACAAAGTTCAGTGTTTCATCATTCCCAGACAAAGTATTCTAATGATTTTGGTGAACCTCCAAAACAAATCTGCTCCCATCAGCTTCAGCTTTACTTTCTGTTTTGTGTATATAACAAATATTTGCGAGCTAACATGCCAAACTGAGCACAGCCTCACAGAGCCAGTAACATGACTGTAGACACTTTGTGTCGTTAAAAGACAGTGACCTTATCCGTCTGCCTACAAAGGCCATTGCATGTACACTACTGTGTTTATGGTAAACAGTGTTAACTCTCCTTAACCCTGTATGGGAAAGATCAACATAAGAGACTACTGTGCTCTTTGCCCATGCAATTTTGAGAACAGAACATTTTCCAGACTACGTCCTCTCTCTTAAATCCTCAACTCCAAGTTGTGAAGTAGAAAAGCTGCAGTTGTTGCAATGATTGATTGGATCAGCAAAATAACTGTCTGCAGCTTGCACTTTTCTGTCATGCCTGTGTTTTTTTCATCTCCTGTTAAAAAATACTATGAAACCTTGTAAAATACTTAGTGAAAAACCCTCAGGAGTAACCAGACTGTGTAAACAATGCTTGGTGTTAATAGCCTCTTAGTGAGTTTTAACAAGGCCAAAAACAACAGTTTGTTAGCTTGGCCAGAACAAACCTATTATCATTAAAGCATGAAAGGTGAAATAAATTTATTGAAAGTTGAAACAGCTGTCACTTGTCTCATATGTTTCTTTATTGCTTCTCTTTGCCTTTCCAGGTATTCCATACAAACAACTCACAGTTGGCATACCCAAAGAAATTTTCCAGAGTGAACGTCGTGTGGCGATTTCTCCCGCTGGTGTCCAGGCGCTCATTAAGCAGGGCTTCAATGTCGTCGTGGAGTCCGGAGCCGGAGAGTCTTCCAAGTTCCCCGATGAACAGTACGCCCAGGCTGGAGCAGCAATTAAAGACATTAAAGATGTCTTTGCATCTGATGTGGTGGTTAAGGTAGGATTTAAGGGGGATGTGGAAGAGGGAGTAAGAAGTGGATTGTTTAACAGTTCACCAGGGCCAGATAGAAAGGTAGGAGGGGGTAAATAAGGTTGTTGAATGATTTAGACAACCTTGTACGCTGTTGAAAATTCCAGATGTCTTCAGTTTTTTGAAGGGCTGGTTAATGTATAAGAAGAGGTAATGAGTGATGATAGATGCAAGGGGTAAAAGAATGAAGGTACAGGGTGGGCCAGTGAGACAGAAACCAGTGCTCGCAGGCCATAATGACTCCACCAGGAAACAAATGTCTCCATTTAAGACATGGTGGGCACGGTGGAGGAACAGCAAGACATGAAAAAGGAGGAAAACAAAAAGCAGGATGAAAAAACAGCCTGTAACATTTATAGTTTTTTCTGTTCTGTTCCCCGCCCTCCCTTGTTTCCACCTCATTTTCATCGATTCCCCCACTTCCAGGTCCGTGCTCCTGTTTTCAACCCTGCTTTGGGCGTCCACGAGGTGGAGATGATGAAGGACGCAGCCACGTTAATCAGCTTCATCTATCCAGCCCAGAACCCAGAGCTGTTGGACATGCTGTCCCAGAAGAAGGCCACCGTCCTGGCCATGGACCAGGTGCCCCGAGTCACCATCGCCCAGGGTTACGATGCACTCAGCTCCATGGCAAACATCGCTGGGTATGCCATTAATGGGAGGGGGGGGTTCACTTTGTTTGTGAGAAGAAGAGTTTTGTTGATGACTCATTAATGTTATTTTATATTATTTTGGAAAGTTAAATATATATATTGATTAATTTTTCAGTCTATCATTTCCTGTTATTACCTTCTCTGGCTTTTCAGATACAAGGCAGTTGTGCTGGCAGCTAACAGCTTCGGCCGCTTTTTTACCGGACAGATCACTGCAGCAGGAAAAGTGCCACCCGCAAAGGTGTGTAGCATGGGTGTGTGTGTGTGATTGTGTAACATTGGTAGGATTTATTTTATCGGCAAAGTATAGAACTAATCTCATGGTGTGAATGTTGGCATGCCAGTTTTAACAGGCTAAGTTACTGTTTTGTTCATCCCAAACTGTTTCATGTGACCATTAATAGGTTCTGATCATTGGAGGCGGTGTAGCAGGATTGGCAGCAGCTGGTTCTGCCAGGGCCATGGGAGCCATCGTCAGAGGGTTTGACACAAGGTTTGTACTTGATATTATTCTGTCCGTCCAATTGTATTCAAACGAATGTAGAAAAAAAGAAGATTTTTGTCTTCAGTAGTGGACATAAAGTTTGACTTGACTGCATGGTTACTCTAGGAGAATGGAAATGTTTAGCATCCCATGCAGCATGTGTTTATTTTCTATCAGAAATATCTTCTGTTAAACCAAGACACTACCTCTCTCCTCTCCCAGAGCTGCAGCTTTGGAGCAATTTAAATCTCTGGGCGCAGAGCCGCTGGAGGTGGACATCAAGGAGTCAGGAGAGGGCCAAGGAGGCTACGCCAAGGTGATGTCAAAGGAGTTCATAGAGGCAGAGATGAAGCTGTTTGCCAAACAGTGTCAAGAAGTGGACATTGTCATCAGCACTGCTCTTATCCCTGGTATGCACAGAAGCACTGACAAGTCAAACATAGACAATGAGAAACGAAAGGACACGTAAACAGTTTTCATCTGGTTTAGAAATATCTGGAATGTGTCAGAATGTGAGACATCTACTCTGGGCCGCTATTCAGAGAATTTAGAAATAAAAAAAGAACAAGCCACAGAATATTTAGAATTGAAAATAACCCTACCAGAACATATTTTCCGTCTCTTATTTTCAATAGTTTTTGTTCATCTTACAGCGTTGTTTATATATAGCAGCTTTAGAGAGCTTTGTTTCACTTCTTGGGTAAGTTTTTGTTAACTCCTCCATGTTTGTGTTTGCACATCACATTGTAGGGAAGCGGGCACCCATCCTGATCACCAAACCAATGATAGAAAGCATGAAAGATGGTTCTGTGGTGGTGGACTTGGCTGCTGAGGCTGGTGGAAACATTGAGACCACAGTACCTGGAGAGCTGTCAGTGCACAAGGTCAGTGTTCAAACATACTATATCAGAAAGTTACTGATCTTGCTCGCTGATTAAGTCTGTAACACAAAACTGTCTTTAATTTCAGGGAGTTACACATATTGGCTACACAGACCTGCCCAGCCGTTTGCCCACACAGTCCAGCACCCTGTACTCCAACAACATCACCAAGCTGGTGCGGGCCATAAGCCCTGACAAGGAGAACTTTTACCTTGATGTCAAGGACGAGTTTGACTACGGGACCATGGACCACGTTGTCAGAGGATCTATTGTCATGCAGGTATGAGGGCTCATGTCGCCAGCAGTTAAACAAACGTGCATTTGTGTGTACAGCAAAGAATCTGTATGGTAATGTGGAAAATAATATGAAATGTGCTGCAATTCCCTTTCACAGTCACTAGATGTCACCCTAAGGACAAACTATCTTTTCTTTTTTCTCTGTCTATTGAGAGTTCCTTCAGAGTTGCCAGTATAGTAAAGTCCCCTCAATAAACATAAAGCTCCAATATAAAATGTTTTTGTGTTTATTGAGCTGCTTTAGAAAGGCTTCTCCCTTTGTCCTTTTGCAGGAATTTTCAAACAGTTTATAAGTTCATTTTTGGATAACAGTACTGGCCTCAAATCTCTGGTATTTGTCAGACTTTCATTTCATCATTTCTGAGTGTGAAAGGCAGTGATGGCACACCACCACAATAACTGTAGATTTGGCTGTATTACTTCAGTATCGTGTTTTTGGTTTTGTTTCAGTGAGGGAGACCAGGAACAATATTAGTAATAAATCTTTGACATATTTTGGAGGCAATATTTATGCTTTAATCAGTCTCAGTAAAGCTATGTCCATTTGTTGAAATAAACAAATAGTTACTTGACCAGTATCTGATTGCAGTAATGATCACACATCTTATAAATGATACCGAATCGCAGGTATTACCTACTGTACCTCCTGATCATTAGTCTGCTTACTTTGATCCTGACGGCATGGTCTAATGTTTCACAGAAATACAAATGCAGCAAGCAAACCAAGAGACAATGAGATCAGGGAATAAAAGCGAGGCCCAAATCAGCTCTTAAGTGTCATTTGATGTAGTTGATAGAACTTACCCTCAGAAGTTACCCTCAATTCTGCCCCTTTCTGTGACTCTCTCTGACATCTTTTTTCTCTATAAGGTGTAGACAATTACAAGCTGAGCCATTAATTCAAGGTGATTGATAAGTGCATGGCCTAATGTAGACGGAATTTATTTTTATAAAGACCTAGAAAATGTATGTTTCAACATAATCTCCTCCTACATTTACACACACAGCCCAACAGTTGTGGAGCATACAGATCTGTTCTTTGTTGAAGTCCTTATCATGGACCATGTAAAAACGGTTGGAATCATTACTTCCACATTGTCCATTGAGCTCCTTCTTCATCCTGCCAAAGAGGCAGTAGTCATAAGGTGCCATGTCAGTTAAATAGGGTAGGTGTTGGATGAATTCATAATGGCAACCCTGGATGACTGCAGGAAGGCCGATGTTTTCCATTTTCTTAGACAGTTCAAACTTTGTTTTTTCTTTCTTTCTTTCTCTATCCCCTTCACTTCACACCGTTCTGTGTCCTCTTGTCTTACAGAATGGAAAGAACCTGTTCCCTGCCCCTCAGCCCAACAATGTGCCCGTTGCAGCTCCTCCCAAACCCAAGTCCGTCCAGGAACTGGAGAAGGAGAAGGCTACACAAATCTCCCCCTTCAAGGCTACTCTTACCACTGCTAGCTTGTACACTGGAGGTAAGTCGCTGCTGTCAGAAACCAAATGTGCCGATTTATTTCAGATTTCTGGCTCTGGAGAGAAACAAGGAAGATGCATATCCTATAAATATGCTCAATCTCTAGGATTATTCTTTGTAATCGTTCACATGGGGTCTTGAGGGGGACTGCGGTCTGCTATAGGGTGAAGGACAGGTTAAAAATCAGCCTCTCAGGTCACGCTGGAATGTGCATAGGAGGCGAGAAATGACACACACACACATACACACACACACAGACACCCCGTTAGTGTCAGGAAGTGTGCATTGTAAAAACAGCGTCAAGCTGAGTGTGTGTTTGAAGTAGTTCTGGAGAGAGTGGTTCCCATGGTGCCACACAGGGCTGTGTGTAAATGCACCACATGCAGTTAATGTGGTTCACACATTGTTTAGGTGCTCCAGTAGTTTCCTACTTAACGCCAACACACAGCTTCTCATGTTTGCGGCTCAAGTGAGAGGTTGATTCATGCTGGTTGCACACTAATTCAAGTATCATGTATTGAAGTCATTTAATTCTTTCATGATTGACTTAGCAGATTTAGATAACTTTTTTTGCTAGGCAGTTAGTTTGGTAAAGAGTGTTCTTCACATGCCACCAGTCTCACAAATGTCACCAGACAAATTGCTCTCTGACTCATAATTATACCTACAACAGGAAATAAGGACATCATGGGTGGTCAAGTGCCTACCACATTTTATAGTCAACCAAATTAGCTGAGAGTTGGGAAATCTACTGCACCCACACTCATTTAATACTATTTAAACTGCTACTTTTTTACCTCAGAGAGGCTGAAAGAGAATAACAGGACGGAAGAGGAAAATCATTTTTTTAATCTAAGTGGGTGATAACTTTTATGTAAATGTGTTTAAAAAATGGGGGACCTAATGAATGCACCAGCATAACTTTGTTGAACTAATTACACTTTATAGTCGATGTTAATCATCTCAAATATTTGCATACTGTTAAATATTTCTGCAGTTATTGCTTTCCTTTTTGTCTTGGTAACTTTGTCTCTCTTCGTGTCAGGTGCTGCCACCCTGCTGGGTCTGGGCCTGTCCGCCCCGAATGCCGCCTTCACCCAGATGGTCACCACCTTTGGTCTGGCAGGCATCGTGGGATACCACACAGTGTGGGGAGTCACTCCTGCTTTGCACTCTCCGCTCATGTCTGTCACCAACGCCATCTCAGGTCAGTTCTGTTTAGTCAAAGTCTATCAAATGGTTACATTGTTTTTTTGAACAATTGCAAATGAATGCATAATTTTGAATAAGACAGATGTGGTTAGTTCAGTGTATGCAATCCTCCTCTACCACTTGCTGGAGGTACAGAGAAATGCACAACATGATATGAATAATAGAGCAGAATGCATTTTTATTTATATTTATTTTTTTATTTTTATTTTTTCTTCAGCTCACCAAAACATAAATACAGAACAACAGCAGAAACACACAGAATGAATGTGGGAACAAAACAAAACAAAAACAGCAAACAAAGCACTAAATAAAGACCTGGCTATGGGATCAAACATGTCACATGTCAGTCCAGCAGGTCTCTGCAGTCTGAGTCCAAATAAATACTTAAAAGATTTCATTCTTATTGTCGACTGCTGCTTAACACAGAGGGGTTAAGAGGTTAGAGAGCTAGGTGTGTCTGTGTGTTCTTGTGGCTTTGATCACTCTTGAGACCCACACTGGGGTAGGAAGTAACATACTGTCGGCGATCTTTGAGGGTCGGGGGAGTCCTTTGCTCATTTACTCCTGCACACAGCCAGACACAAGAGCCAAGCAGTGTGACAACCAAGATAGACAGTTTTCACTTCCTTTTTAAACTTTATTACTTACACCTAGAATCTATTTTCACATTCCCATCTTCACACCCTATTTCTTGTTTCTCTTGATCCGTGTCCCTTTTTTTCTAAACTCTTGTACCTTCTTTCAAAGGTCAAATGCCATCATTAAATGCACTTTTTGTTTTACATTTGCTCACATTTTAAAACAGGAGTCATCCAAACACACAAAACATGCAAATCAGTAGAGTTTGAGACTATAAATGAAAGAAATTTATACGTCTTACAGTTCATATGAAGGTTTTCCTTTCGTCCCTCCATCTCTCCATTTTCTGCATGTCCAGGTATTTTCCCTTCATATTTGGTGTGGCCTTTATTCCCTTTTTTTAATCACTGAATGACTGTGGTTAAGGAAACATTGACACCAAGGGAATTTAGTTGTTGTCGTGCCAGGCATCATAAAGACAGACTCATACAATCACTCAGACATTAGGGAACACTATTGGAATTTAGGGTTTAAGTAAGGGACAGTTTTATTCTTCATGGGAAGATTACAGTGTTACAGCCAGTGGTGACTCTGACTGGTGGGTCATCTTGAATTCTTCAGTAGTCTCATATCCAGTAGCTTCATATCTGGTATCTGATAGCCATGCTTTAATCTACTTGAGAGCACTGATTCACTGTCACACTCTTCCCGTAGCCTGGTAACTGATGTTTGTTCCACCCACAGAACATGGCATCCGTATGGGTGGCTGAATCACTCTTCTAGGCCACCTTTGTAATCCTGCAGTTACAGGAGACAAATGCTGTAAGCAGGGACCAAAATTAGCACAATTTACTAGCTAAATGCTGATAAAATATGCACTTGGCTGGTAGATTGGCCCCTCTAACCAGCCAAAAAAATCTACTGAGTGGCTAATTAGATTTTAACATTCAGAAGCCATTTAATTGGTGACCAAAAAAGTCAATTTTGCACCCTTTATATGAGACCGCTGGTCCTTTGGTTAAGTTGTAAGGATTACTGTCCAGTCCAACTGCCTTTTAATTTGAGCAGATAATCTTTTGTTTTACTCCCAGTTTCTTTGTTTCCACTGCTAAACTCCATGTTGCCATGTTGATGGATGTTTTGCCACTCAGTCCGACCCGGGGGTTGGGTGCGGGGGTGGGAATGGATTGGAGGGGAAATGGCGTCAATGCATGCCCTCTATACACACATGGTTGGAAATCTGACTTGTTGGACAAAAAAGGAGATTAGTGAGAGAAGGTCAAACTTAACCATTTGCCTCATTTGAACTCCTTGTTACACTCTTGACTAAGTACAAACATGCTCTCTACCTGTTAGTCAGCCTAAGTTATACACAAATACATTTCCACACAGTTGTGAATGTAGGCTCCTGGGGTGCTGTGTTGCATTTTACTGCCTGTAAGTCATTACAGGGCTGATGTTATCAAGGTTTCCTAAGCCTCTTTTGGTAAACACACACTCCCTCTCTTTCAGTTTCCTTCACTATTTATCCCTTAATCTTCCTATTTCTGTCTTTTTCCAATGTGGGAAGTAAACAGTGCACTCAGAGCTTAAGAAGACAACTATAAAATGTCTGCAGATGTTCATTCTATGTTGTCTTTGTAAGCTCTTCACTGACGTGTTCAATGTTATGTATAATTAATTATGAAAGTGGAGGTTCATAAATGCTAAAACCTCCCTGTCCTGCAGGTCTGACGGCTGTGGGTGGTCTGTCCCTGATGGGAGGTGGCTACACCCCAACAACTACTGCTGAGACCTTGGCTCTGCTGGCTGCCTTTATCTCTTCAGTCAACATTGCTGGTAAGTCACCAGCACATAGACACATCCCATTGTCCCCACCCAGTTGACAGCAACCTTTAGCCAATAAAATATCAACTTAGACTAAAATTGAGGTGTTTTATATTGATTGTACAGTAACATTAGTGTGAAACCCCAGTTCTGCAGCTGCTCTGTGTTACCCACCTGTTCCCATCAGAGTTGGGGGATGCAGGGGTTCTGGCTTAGACCACACACACACAATCATTCCTGCTATTACCCTTAATAATTCCCATTATAATGACAAAGTGTTCCTGGAGTCATTAAAATACTCATCACTCAGTAATTGTCCTGGGAGACTGGATGTTCCTCCAGGGCCAAGCCATGAATTTGTCCTAATTTCTCCTATTAGCTCACAGCCAGACACCAGGAGAGACTTTGATGCAAGTGAAATTAATTGTCAACTTGCATAATGCAGCAGTTTAGCCTGTTAGTTAAAATGGATCAAAGCTTTGAGTTTTATGTGTTACATTTGCAAGACACTGCAAGATTTAAAGGTCAAGATGGGGCTATGAATCTCGCCAAAAGTCTTTGGCCCTCTCAGCTCTGTGGCATTGCAAACCCACCTATTAGTCTCGATGGTTTCCCTTAACTTTACCAATAACCAAAGCAATCTAAAATACCGCAGCCTTTATAGACATACCTAGTTTTTTACCGGTAGTTTATTTTCATTTTTGATGTTCTCAATGGGTTTGGTTCCACATGCATATTTCTGAGTGGTTTACCACATTACCCATAAACCCCTGGGACCAGAAAAATTCCATGGAAAGCGACAAAACACAAAAGTGAAATTTAACTCCAATAAAACAGACATTGACATTTTTTAACTTGTATGACTGCTTGGAGGATCTGGTCCCTGGCTGTAGCTTCTTATTTCTGCAGTGTCAATTGTTCTAAGAAAGGGGGGGCATGGAAAACACCTGGATCTGGTGAATATCTTGAGCTAAATATGTTCAGATTTTAACAATCCATTTGTTAATGTATTCTACTATGTCTTACCAAAATATTCAACAAATGTCAACGCTGGCCAGTTTAGATGTTAATGTGGTCGCTAAGAAAACAATGTCTGTGCTTGGTTTCAATTAGCAATGCCATGCCTCTGCAAGGAATCAGTCAACCTTGCTGCCATTCAACAAGTGCATTGCTTCACTCAGTCAGTGGTTTTAGAAAAGGACTATTTTCAAAGAATTTTTTTATTTGCTTTCACTCAAAAACAGTATTGAACAAATAAAAAGACATGACTTGGCATTACACTGACATTATTTTTGTCCTCAAAAATTGATGAATAGTCGTGGTTTTGGAAATTTAAAGTTGTTGGCTGTATGATCTCAAAAACTATTGGACAGATTGCCCTCAACTTCTGCTATTTTCAGTTCCTATTGGATGAATCCTGATGACTTTGATAAACCCTAACACTGACTTTAATTTTGACACTACCATGAAGTTGTCAATAGGGACTGGGGCTATGTCTCAACCATAAAATGGATCGCAACAGGCATTCATGTCACCTTCAGTCTGAATTTTAATCACTTGTCTAGTGCCATCATCAGATGACAGAATTTTTCATTTCAGTATTTCTGTCGTTTATGTCCAAATGTGTGTAAAACTAATGACATTTGCCCACTGCTTTGTGATTAGTGCTAATTAGCTAATGTTAGCATGCTAGCACACTAATCTAGGATGTACGAAATTCTAAACATGTTTAACAAGTCAGCATGCTGACTTTAGCATTTAGCTTAAAGCGCCTCTTTGTTCAGAACAAGGGTGACCAGTTAAGAATGGGTTAAATTTGGGTGCGGGTCACATGACCACCTTGGGTGTGGCTCCCATTCATTTATTCATTCATTCATTTATTTATTCATTTCCAGAAGAAAAAAAAAATCACAAACTTAAGCAAAAGCCCCAAACCACATCACTAAGTTTCAGTATTCTTCAAAACAAAAGTGACATTTCCAATAAAACAGCAAAAAAGTTGCAGAGTTTTCTCCGTACAAATCCATACATTTTTATATATAGTGTCAACAGACTCATTCAAGGTTTAAAAAAAAAAGTAAAAGTGATGACCAAAAGAAATAAATGGATTATAGCTTTGCGTTATTTAAATAAGTGAACATTCCTTTATATATTAATATATTGACGCAGACTGGTCTGTAATAATAGTAGTCAGATGTTTTAACAGTCTATGACTAAAATTACATGAACTGGAAAGAAACAGGTGCTGGCCTTCAATTCACCCTTGTATGTATGAGTGCACGTGTGTGCACAAATGCCAAAGGGGAAAAATGGAGACACACACACACAGTAATGTGATCTCCTCCTGTAAAGCAGTGAGACACCGTCTGTTCCCGGTTTGACACTTTTGAGGTTTTCTACTTGAAATATTTACACTGACATGAAGTAGACTCATTAAATTCCTAACATTGGTTATTGGGCTTGGCAGCCAGTTTTAGCTATTGGCTTTAAAACACCTGTCGTTTAAAAATGGATATTTTACATGCGCTTCAGGTGCCTTGACTCCCTTCATTTACATATCTGTCTCAACACCTCTCTTTCTGCTGTTTTGCACTTTTTTATCATACATTTTTTCTGTATATGAGGATTCCTTTTGCTTTGTTAAGCTGCCTTCTACATTTTTTTTTTTTTGCCATTGTACATACAAGAGCATTCATTCTCTCTCTCTTTCACCCAGGTGGTTTCTTGGTGACTAAGAAGATGCTGGACATGTTCAAGCGTCCAACTGATCCTCCAGAGTACAACTACCTTTATCTGCTTCCCAGTGGTGTCTTTGTCGGAGGCTACGCTGCCGCTCTGCAGTCTGGATACAATATTGAACAGGTGTGAGAGGATGTTTATGCCATGTCCACATATTTAGTTCAGCATAACATTTGTGGTTTCCTACAAAACTTTCTTAGTCCTCACAATTTGTGCAAAACAGCCCATAACTATATAAAAGTCAGCTAATCCTCTTCCAGTTGTATTCTCTATTTGCCCAGATGTTGTACGGGACCTTCCAAGTAAATCATTTGGCCTCATTTCTCATTCTGTGGTTCTTTTAATCCTTTTCTATGACCACTTCTGTCACTTTCTCTCTTCAGATGATGTACTTGGGCTCAGGTTTGTTCTGTGTCGGTGCCCTGGCTGGCCTTTCCAACCAGAAAACAGCTCGCCTGGGTAACGCTCTGGGTATGATGGGTGTCGCAGGAGGCATCGCCGCCACTCTGGGTGCCCTCAAACCAAGTCCTGAGCTCCTGGCACAGATGAGCGCAGCCATGGCTGTTGGTGGCTCTGCAGGTGAGTCTTTGTGCATTTTTGTCAAAAGAGGGAGAAGGCAAGCTTACAGGCCAACTCTAGTTCTTGCAGAAATGTGCTGCAGCAGATGTAAATTAATAGATGTGAGGTTTTTTTATTGTGTATGTGCATGTATTCCAAGCTTGGCCAGATTAAGCAACAGGTGTGCAGGGCACAGAGACTCTGTGATGTTCTCATCAAATGCAACATGACTAACTCCCCACCAGACCCAGGTGGTCAATTGAAACGATCAACATCACATATTACTCACCTTTCCTGCATGCACAGGACAGTTTGATCTTTGAAATGATAATTGTTCCAGTAACAGAGGTGTAACAGAGACTGAGCTATCCACACAGGCAAGTGTGTTTTTTCCAGATAAAGTAACGTTGGAAGGCTTCCTGTAGGACATACACACACACACATGCACAAAGTATAGTCCCACTCACAAACATGGAATTTCCCGAAAAGGCCTCATCAGCAACACCTGGCCCCTCAGACAGACCCACTTCCCAGCAGGGCTCTGAAGCGTGCGCACGTGCTTGTGATTTGCATGTTATTTGTGTGTCAGTCCCTCGAGGCCACTATACTTTATTTATTTTCTTATCTGTCTCTCTTTTCTCTCCCTGTCTCCAGGCTTGGCCATCGCTAAGAAAATCCAGATCACTGACTTACCCCAGCTGGTGGCTGCTTTCCACAGTCTGGTGGGCCTGGCTGCCGTGCTCACCTGTGTGGCTGAATACATGATTGAGTACCCTCACTTCGCCACGGACCCTGCAGCAAACCTCACCAAGATAGTTGCATACCTTGGCACCTACATCGGTGGAATCACTTTCAGTGGCTCTTTGGTAGCTTATGGCAAACTGCAAGGTGAAGCACAGTCATATGTTCTGGTTTGCTAATGCAAGTATCAGAGCTAGATGGACTGAATTTAGTTCCAGTTTCCAGTTTATTACCTACCAAACTGTAAGACTAAATTACAGGTAGAGCTATATAAAACATAACATATATTTTGAAATAGGGCACCCTATAAAAGCTATATAAAGCTTAAGAATAGGGGCCCAGGTAGACAGCAGGTAGTATTCTAAACATTTGTTTATCAACATGTTGTCTAGATTTAAAAATCTCTGGCATTATACAATGATAATTAAACTTGCAGAACAAATTATCTACGTAACAGCTGTTTAGGGCTGCATCAAATGTTTTAAACCTAGTACTTACTTCACATTGTACAGTAAATCAATAGACTGGAAGGAAGACTGTAAGAAGGGTAAAATAAACAGGTCTGTCATGTAGATGAGCTGAACCTCTCATCTTACTTTAATGTTTAATGGTAATAACACGTCTTTGCTAAGGTGAATCATCAGTACAGGACTTTAAGTGCATATTTAAGTACTTATTGGTGTAGACAGATGACTTGTCAGTTTGGCTGCACTGTAGTTAGCAATAAGAGAAGGTCTGATGTTTCATACCCACCTCTGACTGCTGCAGAGGAAAAAGGAGAAAGAAGGGGTTCATCAGGTTCATATGCTGGCACTGGTCCTGGGCAGCAACACTGTAATTTCCTTGTAGGCTGCTCGTGTTTCTCAAAGGCAAATTATGCATGAACATGTCATTCAGTTAATGACAAGTCTCAAGCAATAGCTGATGAAGGATTAATTAACTAATAAATGCTTAATTTTTTATTTACTTCCACTGTTTTGATATATACCTCTCTAAGACATGTAAACAGCTGAATGATAAACGTGAGCTTTTATTTGTCCCACTAACATCCCTTCTTTCCTTCCCTCTTCTCCATATACAGGTGTCCTGAACAGCGCTCCCTTGATGCTCCCTGCTCGTCATGCTCTGAACGCCACTCTTATGGCTGCCAGCGTTGGTGGGATGATTCCCTACATGCTGGATCCCAGTTACACCACAGGCATCACCTGTCTGGGATCTGTCTCTGCTCTCTCTGCTGTCATGGTACGGCATGCATGTTTCTTCTGGCTTTATTTTTGCATTCAGTGAGGCCTGTCAATTGAAATATAAATCTACACCTAAATAATATAGCTGCCCAGAAATTCAGGGTTAAGCAGAGAGTTGTTGAAAGTTTGGCAGCAGTAGTAAGACACAGGCTTGACTTTGTGCAACACAGGTTCCTGATCTTATTATACTCGTTAGATTTGTTTCCACTGTTATTAAATCATGCCCAGTGTTTTTGTAGATGTGTCAAAAAGGAAGATATCCTCTGTCAACAGTACACTGTGGATCTTTGTTTTTTCTCTTTAAAAGTATTTAGCAATGAGACTGTGGAAGATCAACCTCTTGCATCAATGGCAAGATATTCAAGAGTGAACAGCAACTCCAGTTATGTTTGACCTTAAAAGACTATTTAATCATCACCTAGTTACAGAGAAAACTTTAGCCCTTAATTTTGTGATATTTCAGTAGTAGATCGTTGTAATTCTTGTATATTCTAATATATATTTTAGGGGCAAAAAATGAAATTTAATATGATTTTCTAACTTTGCACTTAGCTGTAAAATGGCCAGTGGTTTAGTGCAGTCTGTTCTGCATTAGTCAGATTTTTAACACCTTTCTTATTTATTTTTAACCAAATGCTCTTAAGAGATAAAGGAGTCTTTTTTGGATGTGGTGGATGATATCTTCCAAGATTTTGAGTTTTCAGGCTTCTAAAAAATACTCAGGTGAATCCAGTCAAAGAGGACACTTATGTAATTACTGTAAATAGAAAATAAATTGTAGACAAGGATATTTTGCAATTTCAGCAACAATGCGGGCTTTGAAGAAATTAGATGGATATAATTTCAATTTTAGTTATAAATGAACTGGTTTAAATAGCTGAATCTGATCCCTAATCAGTATCTAGAGTCCATCATCATGTATCATTTATTGTGTGTGTGTTTCTTGATTTGCACACATTTGTAAAAATGAACCTACATTATGTCATCAGGAGCAACCGATGATGTGCACCTGTGCACATTGGAGCAAGTCAGCAAACCACTGCTGGATCCTGCTGCTGCTCTAATAACTACAGTTGGAACTTGTTAAACAAAAACTGTACGCTTTATGGAGGAGCAGAGAACAAGGTTTTGATTGTGAAAAATGTAATAGAAACAGTAGAGGCTGTTTTCATCTATGTTGCAGAGAAATGGTTATTTTTGGTTAATTTCTTTTTATTCTTCATTGCTCATATGAATGGAGAATTTGTTAATATTTTATAACTTTCTTTCTTAAACACATACAATCTTCAACTACTATGTTTTTACTTTTATTTCTTCTACTTATTTGAATCTTCTTCTTCTACTATGTCTCCTTCTATTTCTTCTCCTTCTTCCCCTCTTTCATCTCCTCCTCATCCTCATCCTTAACATGGATGAAAACTCCTCTCTTGTGATCTTCCTCTATCTTCTTAGGGTGTAACCTTGACAGCAGCTATCGGAGGTGCTGACATGCCAGTGGTGATAACTGTGCTGAACAGTTACTCAGGCTGGGCGCTGTGTGCCGAGGGCTTCCTGCTCAATAACAACCTGCTGACCATCGTTGGAGCTCTCATCGGGTCGTCTGGAGCCATCCTGTCATATATCATGTGTGTGGTAAGTCTCAGTTTAAAGCAAAGACATTGAAGTTCTGCTGCCTTGAGTCTCAGAAACACAGTTTTAAAGTCCATTTTAAAATAAAGCATTTAATTCATTTTGTAGATCAGTAGCACACTGTAACATGTGGTTGTTCCTCTCCTGTCCACCAGGAGGGTCTCTTACTTTACTATAGTATAACCTCTGCTCTGAATAAAATCTCAGGTCACAAGTTTGTGTTTGTGCGAGTGTGTGTATGTGTTTCTGATTTATTTTATTTTGCAGAAATTTCCCTTTCAAATTTCTTCTGATTGCTGTGTTTTGTGCACAGTCAATGAAATGAAATCAAAGGCTAAAGCAATCATAAACACTGAAATACAAATTATCTGTCTCTCTCCAATCAGGCCATGAATCGTTCTCTGGCTAACGTGATCTTGGGAGGCTATGGCACGTCCTCCACCGGTACAGGCAAGCCCATGGAGATCACAGGCACACACACTGAGGTCAATGTGGATCAGACGGTCGACATGATTAAAGAGGCCCAGAACATAATCATCACTCCAGGTAAGACACACACACAGGCACACATGCAGGCACACACGCACGCATGCATGCCCATACACACACACACACACACATACACATACATACACACACACACACACACACACACTTCAGAGGTCTCTATGTAAGGGGAAAAACATGGCACTTTGACTTTGCCGGTTACTTTTTTTCAGCATTAGCTAAGTGTGTGTTCTGTTTATTTAACCTTTTCTTGACCCATGTTACATCACCATTTTGCTAGGCTAATTGACAAGTCATGGTAGAGTGGCCACACACACATATACACACACACGCACACTCTTAGATTTCTGTGTGGTCGTCAGTGCCTGGCAAATAGACATTCTACAGTGCAGAGTATGTATGCAAGGTCAAGGGAAAATTAGACGGAATGAGGGTATGCTAGGTTTTTGTTGACAATTCAAGTACTACGTTTGAAATTGGCTTCTAGCTCTGTTTTCGGGGGTTAGAGCGTGGGGTACAACCTTTGTTCCAGAGAATTGCTTTTCTTTGTTTCAGATGTTTCTGTATTTGATCCTAATTACGTGTCTGAACCTCCCACTTAGATTATGACGAAGGTCTGTGGTGCCAGTGACCTAAAATCATCATTGTGTGGCCCAGTGACATCTCAGTCCCCTCGGCAGAGTGTTGGGAATTAGTGTCACAGCTCCATGGAGTTGTTTTACTCACGTGGGAACATGTAAACACAGACTAAAGGCACCCAGCCTGCAAATTGGTGATTCCAGTCATAATGCTGACTGCCTATATACAAAAATGAACTCTTCAGAGGGAAACTCTGCAATTTACAAGAATTGCAAACTTAAAGTGGTCACGTAGTTAGGCTTAAAAAAGAAAAGAAAAAGATCTGTTGCACACCAACCAATCTACATTTCTTTTTTTTTAAACTTTTTTTTTGGGCACTAAGACAGAATCTATTTTCTGTTGATTTAACCTTTATTTTACCAGTAGAGAAAAAAAGATTTTTTATTTACTATGACACACTTGTAGGGGGAAAGGAGGAGGAAACAAACAAAACAAAGAAAAGCAACTGCTTGATTAAGTCAAACAGATGGAAAAATATAATGATAATAAAACAAAATACAACACGTATTAGTATCAAAAGCTGAAAAACAAAAAAAAAGGCCATAGAAACTTTGAATTGAAAGGAGGAGAATTGAAAATTGAAAGAGCGGAAATGAAAAAATTATGGTTTTTAAGCCTTCTCTCAAAAGGGTCTACAAACAATACCACACCAAGAAAAGACCAATAATAAAATACCAGACATTTTTTGAAGGATTACAGAAACACATAAACCAGTGAAATACGAGGATCAGAATAAGTAGAAACACATTATCACAGAACCTGTCAAAGTAATTTTATGAATCAATATGACTCTAAATGTCAGCCATGGCATCACAAAGCCTCTAAACCAGGACAAGCTTGTATGCATGGTCTCAAGCATGCAGACTGTTGATGTGGGATCAGGGTGCAGCAGCTCTACAGAGGTATTCCTTTCTTGACTGGCAGCGATTTTGTGAAACGATAATACAAAGTTTATCAATTGTTGTACAGACCTTGATTTTTATAAAAATTTCACACATCACATAAACCTGCATATACATGTAATTTTTGCTGGTGATATCAGTTTCAGACAACACACAAACCAAATGTATGACTCCTCTCTGTACCCTAGTAGTCAGTAATCAGACTGGTATTGTTACCCAGCTTCGGCTTTCAGTCAATCCCCTTGTTTCCATTTTGACCATTCTCTCTAATTGGAGCCGTCACAGTCACTTTGCCTGATTGACATCTGTGGAAATGGTTAAGACTTTGCCTGATAAACATAAGTGTTTTCCTGGCTTCGTCTGGCCCATCTCCACATGGTCTGGGTCCACTTGTTTTTCTTATAGCAGAAGGGAGAATATTTGAAGCAAAAGGAATGAAAGAATTGTAATGATGGAAAGGGGGAAAAAAAGTGAAATCCATTTAATAGATGTACCGTTTTTTTACTTTCGCTCCTCAGAGTTGGAAGTCTTGTCATTTTGATTGGTGTGTCGCAACAAGACAGTTTCTGACTGGTTGTTGTGACAAGGCTGGTAAACACTACTGGACCGTTTGACATGTGTTTGTGTTAGTGATGTGTGATAAAAATCAAGTGCCACACACCAGCATTATTAAACATAAAAGAGGGCTGAGGCTTGATTTTAAAAAAAACATTCTGGTTGGTTGGCAACAGTGCAGACTGAGGCTGCGACCACAATTACTTTCATTACTGCTCATTCTCTAAATTTTTTCTTAATTAAGCTGTTATTCCTTTTGTCAGTTAAATGTCACAAAATTTTAAAAGATTTTTAAAAAGTCTATAAAAAATTTTCCAGACCTGCAGGTTAAAATAAACATTTACTTTTTTGAGGGAAAAAAATGGATTTATTACCCGACTGGTGCTACTCTAGCGATGAACTGCTTGCAATAAGACATTTTTTGGCTGGGTCACTGGCTCCAGCCATGGACACACGTTTGTTCATGACTGAGTGGCTGAGTTAAGCCAAAGTTAAGCCAAAGTTAAGCCATTGGTTGTACAATCAAGTGTTGGAGTTTTCCAAATGACTGTTGCACTTGAAAAGATGAATCTACCCCAGCATTCAGTCATTATGAGTCAAAATAAGAGATGAGGACATGAGAGGAGAAATCGGCCGGTTTTACTGTCTCCAAAGTCTCGAAAGTTGACTTGGTGAGCAAACAGGTGTAAGTAGTTGCAAGTGTGAAGGGTTGAGCTCGTGCTTACCTTAGCTGTAGACAGAGTTGCATTGTAGGACGCACAGCAGAAGTGTGCCACTGCTGGTTTTTATGTATGCTTCTTTTGTTTTTATAAACTGCACCTTTAAAGTATTTTTCTAGTCTTTTGACCCTACAACGCAAGCCAGCATTTACTCTTTACTCTGCTAATGGCCAGCGGTTTCAATAAACACCACCAACTTGCTAATCAGGCATTCATACACATACATTGTGACTGATGTCTTGCTAAAGAATGGTGTGCAAACCAAACAAATGATCTCAGAGGAGCTGTACTTGGAGATTGTTTCAGTCTATTAAGGACAATGAGATGGCAACACTAAAGCTGAAACATGCTTGAAAACTTTCTTGGAGTCTGGGTTTAGTTCACACTGAAGTCAAGGCATGTTTTGCATTAGACAACAAGGACATATGCAGGATTGTTTCTCACATCTCAAAAGTCAATCTTGGATGGGGAAATTGTGGCAGAACTTGTGGAGTCTGCACTGGGCTTTAATATGAGCTCATTCTAAGCTGCTGTTATTTTCAACTTTCTTTAAGGTTATGGACTCTGTGCTGCAAAGGCCCAGTACCCCATCGCTGAGCTGGTAAAGATGCTGAGAGATGCTGGCAAGGATGTCAGGTAAAGAAATGATCATTTCCATTAAATTTAATTGAATTCATTTAAACACTTTAATAACCAATGTGTTCTAGGTTTAATTAAATCTTTATTCAATCAGGCAGTGTCTTATGATTAATATACTTTACCAAAGAGATCTCGGCACATGCAGTAATAATAGGGAAGGAAATTTAGTAAAATGATGTCCCAGTTAAATGATGTAATGTATAGACAGGAAGGAAGAGTTGAGGTTTTTGGGCTTGATGACAAGAATACTGAATAGGACAGATAGAAAGAGAAATGTGAAAAAGGAAAGATAAAAGGGAAATGTAGAAGAGAGGAGAGGGAGGACAAGGTACAGCAGAAGCTTGTGTAATTGTCCTGCCTCAGTCGTTTGATCCTGGCTGTTGCAGCTGCTGCTACTTAGAGCATTTGTGCTTGATTAGAGGAAAGTGGGTGGTCAGAAAAAAAATCCCTTCCCCCTGATCTCTCTCTCTCCTGTTTTCTCTTTTCAGTACACTATTTTTCTCTTTCTTTTTTTCTCCTCTGTATTATAATACATTCTCTTGATTTTTTAATTCTTACTTTTCATATCAGGCTGCGTAATCATCCTAAACCTCTTCCTCATTCTTAACAAACCACATGCCTTTTAAGTCTATTTTCCTTGGACACTACATAACAAAAAGGCATAAAGTTTAAAATCACTGCACACAAGACCAAAGCTTCTGTGTCTCCCCACTCCTCTCCACTGCATGCAGAGTGTATGGGATTACATGACTTGTTCAATCGGCAGCCACAGTGGTTAAAAGATCCCAGAACCGACAGGCCATCTGCATTCTGTATCCTTCTAAACATGCTAAACATGCTAAACAAAAAGAAAATAAATCTTTAAATGGTGGTTGGTCACACAATGTAGCGGCTGGAAGCTTTAAAGAGAGAGACATCAGCCAGAGTTTGGTGGCTGATGTTAATTTCCTACCCTTCTTAACATGCTATGGCTAATTAAGTTTGAGAGCTATGTTAACACAAATGCACACACGCTCAACAAATAATCCATCGTGAAGGAGTGTGATTGGAATTATCTGTGTTAACAGACTATAATCAAAGCCTCTCCTTCTGTTGTTATTTCTTTGCATGACTACATTTACTTTACTTCATTTACTGATCTGCTCTCCCTTTTTCACAATTCTATGCTTGATTTGAAGAAAAACAGGTTAATGTGCATAATGGTGGTTAATAACCAGATCAATAGAAGAGGGTTCTAAAGGACTCATTAAATTTTATTCCTGCAGGTTTGGTATTCACCCTGTGGCTGGCCGTATGCCTGGTCAGCTCAATGTGCTGTTGGCCGAAGCTGGTGTCCCATATGATATTGTCCTGGAGATGGAGGAGATCAATGAAGACTTCCCTGGTGAGACCCAGTCTTAACTACCTTTTTACACACTGTACCTGCCATGAATGTCTCTACAGATTCATCCATAATTATCTGGTCCCAATGTGTCACAACAGTTGGCCCTTAAAATTATGAAACTGTAGGACTTGTTTAACATTTTAGAGAATGTTGGTTATTTTCTAGGTGTTAGATCAGTTGATCAATACCACAATCATGTTATATTGGGCTAGAACCAGCTGTTAGCTGGTGTTGTTTTCACTCGTCATTTTCCCACATATTTTATGTACATGAAAGATATTAAAAGGAAGATATTTATAAAGTAAAGACTGAATAATTGTTTCTCTTGTTACCAGCTAAGCTAAGCTAACTTTCTGCAAAGCTGTAGCATCATTTGCTTCTTTTAGGAATGTGTGTGGTATCAGTCTGTTCCAGTAACTCAAGCAAGAAAGCTAATAAAAAAAAGCTACAAAGTACAGTTTAACTGATATGTAGAAATTGTACATATCAGTCAGAAAGAAACACTAAAACAACTCGTCAGTAGCAGTGAAACTGCTTGTTGTAGAAACATACAATGATTAGTTTTCCCTGGACATTTTTGAAAGTCCTGAATCTCTTGCACATGTTTTTTATGATTGACATCATGTTGGACTTTCTGCCACCCATATTTGTCTCAAATTTACATATTTTTGTAAACTTCAGTAAATGTCAGTATCTCATCATCTACAAGTGTATCATGCACAATCTCCCTCTAAATGAGCCATAACTTTTATGCCATGTGTCCAATCCTAAAAAACAGGATACACATGAGATTAATTTGATTTAGCATTGTTGAAGTATCTAAAATGATTGGTAGTATTGTTATTTATAGGCTTGTGACAAAATAAACTGTGTGTTGATAATCAAAAGAACTAGGAGGATATAATTCCATGATTACAAAGGCTGAAACTAATTAATCAATTAGAACATGAGGTCAGAGAACATAGGCCTGTTTTCATATGTTATTTTGTTGTGTGTCACGTCAGAGACGGACCTGACCCTGGTGATCGGTGCCAATGATACAGTGAATTCGGCCGCCCAGGAAGATCCCAACTCTATCATTGCTGGTATGCCGGTACTGGAGGTCTGGAAGTCTAAGCAGGTGAAACATCTGGTGCATGCATGTGTGATAATGAGGTTGTCCTGAAGCCCAAAAAGATAAAGAGGAATGGAAGATTTTACAACTGGACTGCATTTTATCGCAGAATGTTGTCCACACTAGTAAAAGGGCCTTCATTTGAAGACACAGATACACACACACACACACACACACACACACACACACACACACACACACACACACACACAAATACACTCAGATTTGCATTCTTAGACAAAGTACCAGAGCCAGGTGCATTCCCATCCTGATCCCATTAGCGTTGACTGTGTCACTGTTGAAATGATGAAATTCAGAGCCCACTGGCGCTGCTCCGAGATCTGGAATTTATACAGTGCTCCCACTTGTTTCCACACACTAAGTGGACATTCTACCCAACCACACACACAGACACACCTATGCAGGTGCACAAATAAGAACAAAAAGCAAAAATCTGGGTATGCAAAAAGAAAATTACACAAATGTTTTTAAGAGATCATTCTTATGTGCCCAGTGATGCATGTGTGAGTCATGTGAGGACACACTACTTCTGCATACATAACAGTACTATAAAACTCAAGTTGAGTCAAACTCAAAAGTTTTTCAGGTTAATATTTGTTGTTTTTTTGCATAGAGTTTCTGGTCCTGCTTTATTTTGCATGTCCCCTTTGGAACTCCCTTAAAAAGCATTTTCCTCAGTATTGACATTTCTAATAGACAACTTAGAGGCTAATGACTGTGTTTTGTCTGTTTGTGCACACATGTAACTGTATATCCTCCCACTCTAGGTGGTTGTGATGAAACGTTCCCTTGGTGTGGGATATGCAGCTGTTGACAACCCCATCTTCTACAAGCCCAACACAGCTATGTTGCTAGGTGACGCCAAGAAGACTTGTGATGCCCTGCAAGCCAAAGTCCGTGAGAGCCAGAGCCAGTAAGGTTGGTGGCTCGGGGGCCCAGCAGACACCCCCACTCAGAGCAAATGTGGAGGTAGAAGTCTAGTAAAGTTATTCTAAAAATCTCCCAGCATTAGGATCCTGTTTGTCCAAAAGTGACTCAGCCAACTAAGCAAAGATGTTCATAAAATAAAAGGTTTTTGGCACATGCTTCCTATCATCTGTAGATAAGAGACAACAACTTCCATTGTAAAAACATACTTCTGCAATATGAGCTAAGCATTGCAGATGCTGTAGATTGTCTGTCAGTGCTACTACCCCGGTGTACTTAAATGTACTTAAATACAGATTTTTTTTCTCTCTGACACTTACATTTCTAGTTATTACAGAAAGAACACATCAACAATGTGCAGGTGGTCTTTAATCTGGAGAGCAGCTGAAAGTGTCATCTTCATTTTAGACACTTATATGAATAAAAAGAAAACAATCAGAATTATAGATGCATTAAGGTGTTAGATATGTTAAATTTACTCTAACGTAATTGTAACATTCTAGAAAATAGTTAATAGTTTAAATGTAAATCTTGGATGAATTGGAGTTAAAAAGAACAAAGGGAGAGATCTATAAAGGTGAACCAATAGAGAAAGAGCTATTAGAAACTTGAGCACTAATGTTTCTCCTCTATGTAAAGACTGTTCCCCCTCTTTTTCTCCTGAGTTTGCTTTTATTATAATAAGGTTATTTGATGCCCCCTTTGATAGATCTATTTTACTCAAGTGCTTATGTCACACCTTTTTCTGTACAAGTAAAAAGAAAAAAGCGGAAAAGCGCAGCATTTTTGTAAAGTTCTTTCAGTTTCAGTTTTATACTGTATTGAGAGATTTTTGTATTGGGTCTGGTAACCTAACTGTCACAATTTGAGAAAATGTCATTGTGATCCCATTTTAGAAGCCATAGTCAGTTGTTGAAATCCAGTCATGCTATTTGCTTTTTATCTTTTCACTTGAATGTGTCTTGTGACCTCCATTTATGCCTCTCGTGCAGCAATCACAACAGATCCAAAAACAGTTATAAATCCATTCAAACTTCATCTATCAAGCTTTTAATGCAATAAACCAAATGGCTCTTTCAAGTTTGAAAGCAGAGCTGTCCTGTAATTCAAGTAATAACTGCACTACTCGTACAAACACTCCTGTAGCTCAGATAGCTGGATGGATTTTACAGTGTTTTTGTACCAGATGTGTCCCATCATCCTGTGAGATCTGATATTATAGTACATCTATTGCTAGAACTCCACGGTAAAGAAGTTTATTTGGCTTGTTTGTTCTTTTGTTTTGTTTTTTTAAGTTAATGTGGCTCATCTCATCCACTCCGAATGAGTGTCCTCACTGTTTGAAGGGATATGAAAGATCACTGTAATGTAGGCCAGATGTCAACCTCACTGTTGTGTTAAGAGTCTAAAGCAACAATGCAATTAATTAGTTTAACCCATTGCCAAGTAAGAAAACATGAATTGGTTAACTTGTGCTTCTAGATTAAAATCGTCCTTATTTCCCCTTTCTGTTCTTAAAGCCAAACAAATGCCATAAACCTTAACTTGTGCCAATGCTTTCCCTTTTGCACTCAATCTAGACAGATTCCTTGGCACAAATACAGATTGATTGATTGTTGTATAACCACATAAGTAATTCTTAAAAGATTCCTGACAAAAAAGCAGTAGCTCTCTCTGCACCTGTTTTCACACAGCTGAGCAAACCGAACTAAAAACAGCAGAAGCTTGGATTGGAGGTTGGATTGCTGCCACCCTTACATTACTTCACTTCCTCTGAGTTTTTATGGTCATAATACAGTAGATGAATTGGTGAGTTTTCCTAGTACATGGTTTCAGGCACAGTAGCACATAAGTCGACAGGTGAGCAGTCTTTGTCACCTTTTGTATCTATATTAGTACTTTATTGATAACAAAGTCAGTACTGTAAGAAGTAAGTTATTTCAGTTGCATCTAGGGACCTGATATATTGACCATGACAACTATCCTACCTCTCCCTAAAATGACCAACAACCATTCACTTGACCTTCCTTTGACCAATCACCTTTGACCGAATCTACCACAGGATGTGTAATGGACCAGTCCTTATCAGCCTGTCAACTCTCATGTATCCTTAACCTGACCAACTGCCTTCTGTTTTGTGTTCACATTTTGTTTTTAACCATTTGACCTCAGTTTGATACTGGCTAGTTTACTGTATGTTATGCAAGTGAAGAGTTGCCGATGTCATTACTGCTCATGAGGGGGTTATTGTTCTTACATGTCAGTTTTTCCCAGGAAAATGTGGTCTTTAGGGACAATTAGATTGGCATGTCTGCTTACGATTTGTAGCTTCTTGCCATTTTTGTATTGTATAGGTATTGATCAAATTAAAAGAAGAGGAAAAAATAAATTTTTGCAATGGCCAATATGCCCTCCTGTGCCCTTATCTTTTTTTCTGTAAAGAGGTTATTTGTGCAGAGCAAAAACGGGGGTTTGAAGTTGTACAATGTTTCGAAGCACCATGTGGGGAGATGAAATGTACTGTGAATGTTTTTCCCCTCTTGTTTATCATGGAACATTTTCATCCCAAATAAATCTGTATTTACACTAGATGTTGCCTGAGGCTGTCATTCCTTCCCTGACACACTCAATTGAATTCCCTAATAATAAACAAGTTGATCTGCAAAGTTTTACCTGAGGTCTACCACAGCTTTGATGGTAATGTTACCTGCCCAATTTGGTATGGCAGGGTTGAAAACTCAAATATTTGCAGCAATTACCTGGATGAAGGATCTTGAGGGGAAAGAGTTGTATCCACATTGGCACACATACTTAATATACGCTGTGGTGATTAACAGAGTGGGGGGATTTCAAATAAATTATGTAAACAGGTTATACAAAAAGGTATACCTTGCAGTAACCACTTTAATGTGTATTTTTCAATCAAGAGTGAGGCAAAAGTGGGGCTGAGATGATTTCAGAACTGCAGGTGCATTGACCAGGAAACAAATATTGTTAACACTGATGAAAGGAAAAAAATGTACATCACAGGGCTTAACACTGTGGACGTTTTAAGAACTTATCTGTATAAGGTTCAAAGTTCCAAAACTTTTTACAGCTGAAGAATTAAAGCTAACAGTAAAAAGGTATTGTGTCTTTTTGTCCACAAGATACCTGCTCTTTGACATAAAGCAAATCATGAATACGCCATTGAAAGACAGCTTGGAGGTGGTTTCCTTTCCCCATCCTGCAACCAGTGTCATGCAAGGAGCATTTCTTCTATTCCAAAAATGAATTACAGAGGACAAACATAATACCTCTGCTTTGATGGGGGATAGAGGGAAACCTCCTCTGAAACCTCAAAGTGAGAATGGGATTGCATGAGTCCGTCATGAGGGTCATGATAATGACTGAAATGTAAATATCAGTTTGTGTGACATTTTCACCTACAAGCAGCACTTGATTGCCATTCATCATCGGGCAGTGAACTGGAGGTACTTAAAGGGGGAGTGGTGCCTATAGAGATAGAGTAGATTAGACCATAGATAGATTTATGAAGATGGGCATTGCATGTGTGTGTGATGAGGGTGGCTTCATCCTGTAACAAGTAGCACTCAGACATGCCGTTATCTGTTTAAAGGCTAGAGGAGATCTGAGGAAAACTGTCACTACCACAGCAGAAGCAAGATACAGAGATAGGGTCAAAAGAATGAGAAATTACCAAAGCTTTTTTGTGTGCATCATCAAAATTACCCTTCTTGAACTCAAGTAGGGTAAAATTCCTCATCCTTTTTCATTGAATTTACTTCTTGCAGATATCTTCTGTGGTGAAAATATGGATGATCCTGACAAATGTCGTTTGTCTTTAAATGGTGTGTGTGTATGTGAGAAAGAGTGATAGCTGAAAGAAAACATTATGAAGATCTACAGTCTGATAAGTGCTGAGGTGACAGCCTGCTCGGCTTAAGCTGGCCCATTGTCACACTGCCAGTATTTACACAGAGCACTAAAGGATAGCCAGCATGTTCCAGTCACAATAAGCCTCCATTACTCCACCCTGCAGGGATAGTCTGTCCTCCATGAAAAGCAGTTTGTTTTGCCTGGTCTTGCATGCGATTTGGTATTTAATTATTTATGATGAAAGTTAGGCCTCTATCTATTTGATAATGAGTCACACTATGTCG
This sequence comes from Acanthurus tennentii, assembly GCA_029783805.1. Taxonomy (NCBI): domain Eukaryota; kingdom Metazoa; phylum Chordata; class Actinopteri; order Acanthuriformes; family Acanthuridae; genus Acanthurus; species Acanthurus tennentii. The sequence goes on from JAPZDZ010000011.1 coordinate 10,847,729, forward strand.
ATTTCATTTGAGATAAGAATGTGTGATAAGGTCAGTAGGCACGCATGTTCTTGTGTGAAATTATTTAGTTATGGATAGTCTTCAGATTGTCATACCAAAGCAGAAATAACTATAAAATTAAGGTGATGATCAAATTTTGAGTAAGAGTAAAATGTAAAATGTGAATGGGTTATAGAGGTGCAGCAATTTATGAAAGTTTGTTAAAAAATTCTCATTATATAGGATTCCCCCTTTTAGATATGGACAAGTAAACCTGGTAGGGGGCTCTTGTGCTAATATTATCTCTATCCTTTTGGCCCTTTGTTTGAATCCTTGTGTAGAAATGTACCATGTAGGTTTCAACACAGAGCCCCTGGTGGACAAGACAAATAACACACTGGAGCTTTAGGCAAAGAAGATTTAAAGTTATTGCACTCAATGATTATCAGTTGGTTACTAAACAGGGGTTCCTGAGGGTCAGGGACCTTGTAGCAGTTTATGTGCTACACCCAGCTGGTAACTGCAACACATTTAGTCACCCTATAATGTTACTGAATTTAAATTCATGCTTCAACAATGCTCCATAAATAGTTGCTTGGTGGAGATATGTGCTTAACATTCCTATTAGATCTATAACAGCACATCTTTTTTTTCTGGAAGTTAAATATAAATAAGTTAGTATTTACCACTGAAATCCACTGGAGGTAGTTATGTAGAGTAGACCTATGTGTCAAATTTTAAGCATAAGTATAAAACTTAAATAATACTTAAATATACGTCCACCTTTTGAACATTTTTAGTATATTCTTATGGCATTCTTATTTAGTTAAAAATGTGGGCCTATTGCGTTTTGTCAAATATAGCTAAAATGCTTACCTGTTTTGCCAGGGCGATTTGATATACCAAATGACAGAACAAAACCAACCAACTAACCAATAAAGGAACAAACTCTCTGTAATGTTACTAAAAATAAGCCTGTATTAGGTGTTCGCTTTACTGTCTACCGCATACCAAAGCATATTACCTGGTTTCAAAGGGCGGTTAATTTAAATCCTCCTTGCCCCGCCCACTTTTTGCTCTGACACAGCTGCTTAATTGCTTATCAGGTTTGCTAGCTTAATTATATCGTTTAGACACTGCGCAAGTGCTGCTACTACAAACAGAAGCTCAATTAGCCTTTATTAAACGTCCAAACTCGGAAGTTTGTGTTTAGTCGAGTCTGATGTTAAGGCGGCTTTGTGGATAAATTATGTTCCCCACAATTTATGGAATTAGGTGTGGGCGACAGATGTAATTTCAAGTGCGAATGGAGTTTCCTTTCCTGCTTTTTGCTAGCTTGGAGCGACCGTTACTCTTCTGGTGGTATTTATTTGCTGACTCGGAAGCCGAGGAACCCTCTCCACTTCACCAAGCTAAGTAAACAGTTTATATACTGCTGTTTTTGTTTGCTTTGCAGATGTCTTCCAACTTAAATTACAGCTATTGTGAATTAATTTCTTTTGAAGTGTTTTCTGGATGCTGCCGTTTGATGTGTGCACTAAGATGCTTTGAGGGGTTAATTCCGCAGACATACCCTTGATAGAGTATTATAATTTTATTTTATTGGTTTAATAGGTTCTGGTCATGTTTATTTGAATGTGTTCCTATTGGGTCAGTGTAATGAATACTAGGAAACTGTGGTAACTTATGTTGGCTTCACAGTTATCAGTTTTAAAAGGACATTAAGTCAGTTCCAAAGCTAATGTTTGGCTATGTAGCTTATTTGTTTTGACCCAATGCTGGGTAACAGGTACATTGTTGCAAAACAACCCACTAAAGCTGTGCTTAATGTTATGTAACAGGTGACATGTTTTTTTTGTCTCCATCTTAAATCACTTGCCAGTACTTTTCTTGCAATGTCTGGAGATGCTGTGCTGGGGAGTAAACAGCTTGCCAGGGGGAGTTTAGTGTTGTCACCCCCAATCTACTCTGTGCTTGGTTGATTGTTTACGAGTAGCGATGAGGTCATAGCCTAGACACCAAATATGCAATATGCATATAATAAAAACTTATGTTAAAACAGTGTTCCCTGTGCATTGGCAGGCATCACTTGCTCTCAAATCCCTTAAAAGGGTGGGCTTAAAGTGGTTGGATGCTCACTGACCACTACAGGAACCATGCCGATTGCAGCACTGTTGTTTCAAAAAAACTAATTTTAAATCAATGCTACACAGACAGGCTTGAGTCCCTAGTCTGTTTGATAATGTGATTAGCACCAACACCAGATCCTACATCTCTCAAAACTATCTCCAAATCTTACCCTACAAACCCTAGTTAGCTCTGTGTGTTTGTGTTCATTAAATGTGTATGTGTGTGTCTCACAGAGAGAGAATAAGCGAAAGGAGAGAAAGAGAACACATAGCTTTGTGTACATGAAGTAATCCTTGTTGAAATGCGTGCAGATGAAACTATGTATGATTGGAGAGATATGCAGCTGGGTCCTCCACCACAGATTTTTCTCAGGGTTTGTGTGTGCGTGCGTGTGTGTGTGTGTCTATCTGTCTGTCTGTGTATGTTCAAGTCAGGCAAGAGGATGTGGCTGTACTACAAGACAAAGCTTCAAAACTTCAACAAGGCTTTGCACAAAGATCGGCCTATGTCTAACATGTTGTCCAGTGAATTGTTAATCTAATATTAACTACATACATTATCTGTGACTCTGTGACTGAGCTGTAATACGATATCAATATAAACAGCTTTGACTCACCACAGGTTATATACTCTTTTAAGTAAGCTCCCAAATAGAGGAATCTGTTCCAGTTATCCCACCTCACAGGGTCATTAAACCACAATTAGAACTCGTGCTGTTGCACTAAGCTGATTTTTTTAACAATATTTTTAAAAGGCAATGGGTATGGCAATTTTAATTTTATAGTTAAATTTACCATTGCTGACCAAAATAAGCACATTAACCATATTATGTCATGTCTGTGGCTTTTGAATGAAAAGTAACTTTTAAACTACTGCCATCATTGACTTTTTTGTCTAGACGCTGCACACCAGAACACTTGAATATAATTTTGAGCAAGGTTAGGTAGATTAATTATACCCATGGCAATGGTCTTATTATATCTACAGGTAGAGTAATTGTGTATCATCAGTCTTTGTTAAAAATGGTGGACCTCTCAACAAGAGAAATCTCTTTCATCCTTGATCCCAAGCATGTTCCCTCCCTTAATGCCTAATCTGATTGTCCTAACAGCTTGTTTGGAGAAACTGTGTTATTGAGCGGTATCTTAAAAGCCCCCAGACCCAGGCCTCTTGGATACATAGTCCTGTAGACACACACAAACATACACAGTGTCTGCCCCAGACTCTCTTTGAGTCATTTGACAGTGACAGCCAGAGATAAATGTAGACACACTAACCTGGCCAGGGAGCAACATAACTGGCTTCTTTACTGTTCAGTTTCATTGCTTCTCAGGGCTGGCTAACATAAACATTGTGGGAGTTTGTCCTTTTAAGCTGCTTTTATTGTCCAGCTGCTTCCCTTGCACTGGATGTAAACTGTTGAGAGGTTGGGATGGAACGATGAAAGAGGGTGAATGAGGTGAGGGGGTGGTTAATGTAGTGAGGATATGGGATTTTCTCTGAAGTAAGTTAGAAATCATTTAGAGTGCGTGCATGTGTGTGCAAAATGTTTTCATGAAACATCCTTGCAGACCACTTTTATTCTAGCTGAATGGCCAGGTAACCCAACCTGTGCAAACTTACTGGAAGTCCTCAAACATAAGAGTTTGAAGCTGATATAACCTCATCGTGGCTGACAAACACAAACCCTGGGAAGGAGGTCCTTTAAAAAATATGTCAGCTATGTTGCTGTCGTGCCTTGATATTTGTTTTGCTTAAAATTTGTCATTGTAGCAGAGTTTTTGTCTTGCTTATCTAATGCTTCCCACTTGAGATGTCTGTGTTTAACTGCTCATCAGCTTAGAGCTTTTCCTCTTCTCTTTCTGCTTTCTTTCATAATCTACTTGTGATCTTAATCTGATCATTTTGTCTTTCAGGACACTGCCTGTGATTCTTTTTCTCTTGCAACCATAAACTAGACATGTAATTAGTTATAGCATGTTCTGACTGCAATTTCTTGCAACTCTTTGCTAAGACTTCCAACATGAATTGATATTCATATGGCTGATACAATGATTGCCTCAAATTGATAAATTTGTGGCAATTTGCTACTTTATTAACATGACTGCTATACATTGATTTTCTTTTTTTCCGCACTATTTAAAACTAAACAGAGCCTTTTGAATTGTAGAGCTGTGTGTATTGCACTGTTTTTCTTCTTATTTTCTTTTTGCCCTCAGCAAAGGACAGATGGTAGAAAAGTTATATCTTCCTCCATATTCTCAGTCCTCTTTACTTCCCTTTACCCCTCTCACCATTGATATGAGTGTTTTCCAACACTTCTTTGGTATCTTTTTGTGGTTTGACCTGCGTATCTGTGTAAAGATGGCAGTGAAATGACTAAAAGGCTTCAGGAACAAAGACGACAGGAAGAAATTGAGAGACAGGGGCTTGTGTGTAAGAGAAAGAGTTGTTGATGTGTCATGTAAGTGTGTGTGTGTGTGTGTGTGTGTGTGTGTGTGTGTGTGTGTGTGTGCGCGCGCATGTGTGCGTGTGTGAATGCATGCATGCGTGTGTGTGTGTGTGTGTGTTTGAAAGCAAAGCGTCTTCAATAGGAGTCAGGTATCAGCTGCATAACCTCTTTAGTGTCAAGGGGGCCTCATCAGCAATACACACAAAAGAGCAAATGACACAATGAGAGGGAATGAAAGAAGGATGGGGTTTCACAGCCCAGGCAGAAAAAAGAAAACATATCTCTTCCCTCCCTTTCTTTTTCTGTCTCACTCACTTTCTCCCTCTCTCTTAATGTTTGTTAAACTACAAAGGAAGAAACACCTGAGCCCCCTTTTTTGGGCACTATGTCATAGAAGGAATGTGCCACTTGTATGATCTTGTGCGTGTGTGTGTGCGTGTGTGTGCGTGTGTGTGTGTGGGGGTTTGTAGGTGTGTAGGAGAGAGAGAGAGAGACCTTGTGTATGTGCC
>JAPZDZ010000011.1:10894602-10905893 GCA_029783805.1 Acanthurus tennentii
GGTGGCCTTCAGCTGATTCTTGGTTGCCACAGGGACACTTTTTGTGGACACAGGCCATAGGACCATGATCAGTGTCCAACTATGAAAGGTATTTCTTTTAAAAGACTTTGATTTATTATGATTGATACACTGCAATTCCATTAATAATTAGCACTTACAAAACTGCGCAAGTGTGGTACAGTTAACATAAAAAACACAAAAGAGAGTAGTTACTCTACAATTAAAGGGACAGGTCAATGTGAAACAATTACTCACCGCTCCGTATAGCTCTCCCTTTTTGCTGATTGCCAGGTAGTAGTTACTGCTGAGGCCCCTGATGGCCACCACTCCAACATCCACCGACTTGATCTCCAGAATACCTGTTCCAGGGTGGAAACAGTCGTGTTAAAAACTTTTGTGTATTAGTTCCTCTAATGTTAATGCTGTTACCAGATACATGTTGATGGTCCGATGCCCATTTTTTAATTGCTTGTATGTGTGATAAGAACAAAACATATAAACCAGAAAAAATTCAAAACATCCTCAAAGTAGAGAGTACACAGTTGACATTTTTACTTTATGAATATGCTTTTTGTCCACAAATATTCATTAATTAATTGACCTCATTATTATTGTGTTATTGTTGTCACTATGTAAATATTATAATGGTAACTAATTCACCAGAGAAACAAGAGGTGACTTTATAAGCAATAGTTCTAGTTATAGCAATATCAAATGTCCATATTGTAGTACAACTTTTTAGGTCCAAATGCATCATTCTTAATTAGGGTTCTTTTAATTTAGCAAAATGGCTTAAAAATACTGAAAAGAGAAACCTAAATAATCTCAGTTTCTTCTGCACAAGCAAACCCCAGTCCTGTCTCTTTTTTCTTCACTGTGTGACAGGCAGACCTCAGAGCGGCCTCTTGCCCCCTGTTCATTTGCTGGTTAGCTTGTGGGCTGCATGCCCTGGGACCGAGGTGCAAGCCAGGAAAAAACATTTCTCCATTCTATGTTTGTTTTTCTGACCAGGGGAGTTCAGGTAGGCAGGCAGGCAGCATGCGGGCACACGGACAGGACGGAGAGAGGCTTTGTGGTTGCCAGACTGGCAAGAGGTCAAGCAGCCATATCAGTTTTCAAGCCTGCATCAATTACTGGTTTAAGCTGTGGTTGCTGGCCCTTTCTTCTCTCATCCTAAAGTCAGTTACACCAAGCCATAAAACGATCAGGGGTTTGAAAGGATTAGCTAAAGGGGCCAGTGTAGTAAGTGGAGCCTGGGTACAGGAATAGCAAGAATATGATGAAAAATAGGAACAGTATTGCCAGAGTATCCCTCAAGGTCTGTCATTGTCATTTTTGAGATTTTTAAGTGTCGGTACTTTGACAGTTTCCTTTTTAACTATGTTATACCATGCTGCATTGCCAAAAATCTATGTAAACTGTGTATTTCTCCTGTAGAGAACTAATGGACAAAATGAACCAAAGAGAAGATGTCTCAGACTGTAAGGTTTAGGAAAAATTGTATCACCCATTTTCTCCCAACTTTAGAAGTCAAAGAAATCCTGTTAGAAAACAAGTGCACAGTATGCAAGTTACAGTAAAGTACAGTAGGGAGAGGGGGTTAAAGATCAAACAAATGACTTTGCTTTACTTTCTTCTTCAAGCTTCAAATCTCAAATAAATGATTTTTTGACCAGATGCCCTTTTCCTGCCCTCATTCCCACTCTCTCTCCTCCTACAGAGATCCTGTGGCCCTAGTTGATGAGAAGGTTTGTTGTAGCTAAAGATATAAACATCTGAGAGCATATGCCCTTATACTGCTGTATTTTACAGCAGTAAATCCTCAGTCTGAGCCCTTTATGTGTTGAGATATACTTCTGAGATATACTTCTTAGCTCAACTTTTTTTTTTTATTGCATTTACATCTAATGGGTCACTCTGTTCTCTTGTTATCTATTGCTATTTCTCGTTGCTGTGCAAAAGCGTAAGATACTGCTTTGAATTTGGAAATACATAAGAAGAGCATTAAAAGTAATTTTATGTTTTGTGGTGAGAAACATTTTCCCTTTTGTGTGTGGTGTTGGGTTTTTTTTTTATTGTTTTTGACCTTTTGTGAAATGTAGTCCTTGGCTACTAGCATTAATGTGTCCCCACAGTTCCCTTATTTGGTCAATAAAGCTTGTTAAACCTCTGAACTTTTAGAAGGTTTTTGTAGCTCATAGTGCTTTATGTGACTTTTTGTATTAAGTCCATTACTCAGACAGATGTGCAGTACACCGCAACACTAATATATAATGTTTAAAATTATTCCATCTTCCACAGCTGACATTTCTGAGCAGTGATTTGTCAAAAGGGATCTGTCTGCTGTGCTAAAGGCTGGTCCACCTGTTCAAACCCTTTTTTCCTCCCCTTCCGTTTGATGTGGTTTGTCAGAAACCAAAGCACAGGGCTCTTTTATGGCCCCTTCACCAGTTACCAGAAGCAGCCCATCTGCCTGTGAGTTAAAAGGCCAGACTGTAACAAAAGGCTTAGATTGCAACAACAGAGTTTATGGCAAGTAGACAGAGAAAAACAGGACCAGAGCTTGTAACACAGACCAATTCATTAGGTTTTTGTCATTAAGCACATATGTACACAAAGAATTGGCTCAAATTCTAGTGCTCAACCCTCACTGCTCTTAAACCTTATTTTTTATTTTTTTTATTTCATTTATTTCACTCAACACTTTGTCTTAATGTTGTCTTTTCTCATTTATTTTCTGAAAAGACAAAATTCTTTCTCTGCCCTTTTGCCCCCTGGACCTCAGCTCAGCATCCTAATCTTAAATTGATGTTTTTAACGGTAATGGAAAAAAACATTTTTATGACCCGTCACTGAAAACACAAATAGCATAGGGTTCGCTTAATATAAAAGGCATGGACAATTTCCGCTATCAACATTTTTTGAATAAACTACCAAGGGCAAACACCTGTGTGTAACAAGGCAACACTGCAACTTTCATAAAAACAAACCAAAAGGAGTCTTTGCCAGTCAAACACTAACGGAGCTGCAAGTACAAATAAACACAACCTGGCCCAACACTAGGAAACTGCTCACTAACCACTTCATAAAGACCACGACGATGTTTAATCCAATGTGACCCAGTCAAATCTGTAACCCTGAATGAAAATCTGCTTTTTCAAAATACAATACACATCAGACACATGGAAGTAGACTGTAAACACACAACAGCAGCTGTCATGGAGGTCGTTTTTTTGCTCTTTTTTATTGGTCCGAGGAGGAATATAAATTTGTGATGTTCTTCATGGTAAATTCACATATTATGGTGAGTTATTGTTATTTTGTTGTCTGGTTCTCTCAGACTTTTAAACCCCGTAACGTAGGCAGTCTCTCTTTTCTTGCCCTACTGTCCATATTCTATTCGGTCCTTCGCTCAGTTTTCCCTCAACTTTAGAGTACTGTTGAAGTAGCCTGACATTATTTGTTAGTTGTTTAACATGACTTTTTTTTAAAGTATATTTGGGGTATTTTACAACTGTTTGTTAATAAAGGAGGATTGATTACAGGGAACAAGGGAGGAGAATGAGATGCAGCTGAGGTCCTTGTCTTGATTCAAACCCATATCTAACTCTGGCACACTGCATTTAATAATCTGTCTGATAAAGAAGAGTGTAACAGTCGAAAACGTTTTTTGCATGAATATCGTATAAAATTAAAGATTTATAGGCCATAGAAATCTTAAAAAACATCACGTTTGAGAAAAACTGTCAAACAGGAATTTTTCTACAGAGGGGTGACATATTGAATGAAAAGCCTTGAAATGAGTGAAGAAATAGGATGACAGAGCCTCCATTTTTAGGCCAGGATGGGTCACTAAATGGTTAGATGAGCATAAAATGATGTGAATCATATGCTAAGGCCTTCACAGTCACCAGATTTCAGTCCCAATTGAACACATATGGGAGATTTTGGACCGACGTGTTAGACAGCCATCATCAAAACAGCAAATGAGGGACTATCTTCTGGAATAATGGTTTTCCATCTCTCCAGTAGATTTCCAGAGACTTGTAGAATCAATTCCAAGTCACACTGAACTGTTCTGGTGGCTCATGGTGGCCCTACAACTTACTAAGACACGTAGTTTATCATCTGCTCGTAGATAACTTGCCGTTCTAAGGTATTATAGATTGAACACTTATCAGTTTTTTAGATGAATTTATGGCTCTGAACAGCAGACTGAAACTATGGCTTTGGTAATAAACTAAATTTTCCAACGCACACAGTGTTACAAACACTGACATAACAACATGCTCACAGATCCACACACAATCATACACCAAAACACACACATACACAGACCTCCTGTCAACCCCTGCTCAGCCTCTTCGGAAATCCGGTCAGTGAGACTCCAGCTAAACCTAAAGGTTAAGGGGGGTTAGGAAAATGTTTCCTCTGTTTATCCAGGAGATTTTTTGAAGATTATACTGGGGTTGTTCACAATTTGACCTAGACACGGTGACCAGCTGTGACTGGGTTTACTGCATGCCTGCAGCCCGGAGAGGTCTCGCTCTTTATTGTGAAATATTGTCACTTGCGGACTAGTCTGTGTCATGAACTTCCCTTAGTGAAAAGAATGGAAATGGTTTGGTTCTTTTATTCAGGGTCCAATATTGAAATATTTGGATTAACCACTGTGTTATTTCCGCAGCAGCTAAATTCTCTTACTCTTTTTAGATGTGAAACACAATTGTGACATCTAAGAAGAAAATATTTTCATGAAGCCAAAGTGGCCCTACAATATGTTTAATATCTGATTTTCATCAGTTGAGGTCCAAACACTAAGATCATATTTCTCTTTGAAAATATGGCAACCGAGTGACTGACGACGCCTCGTATTCATTGTGACATTAGTTTACATTCATGCAACCACCAAAGATGCAAAAGAATAGAAAATCCACTCCAATAGAAAAGATAAAAGATGAAAAAAAAAAGGAGAATGCCGAACCGCCAGGGTCTTCAAATCAGATATCAATTGAAAGTATCAAACAAACATGTTGTATTTGGCTATGTACGAGGGCAAAATGCATTCAATCTCTTCTTTTTGGCCGCTGCTGCTTTTCCATAAAACCGGAGATTTAACATGACTAAACTATTTGCATTGCATTATTTGTCCCTATACTTTGACTGAATATTTATGTTTTTTTTGTAGAGTCTGAGAGACAACAGACTCTTTGCTTTTGCAGTTTGCTCAGTGAGTGCTTGAGAAGATATTGGTTTCGAGTGAAAACTGCTGTATATTTTGTGTTTGAGGACTGTTGAGGTATTGGTTTAGACTGATGTGGTTGACAACAGTATCATCCTGCCCTAAGTGGCCACATCAAAGCCTGCTTAGCCAACGATTTAGACTAAAGCTGAGAAAACAGAGGCCTGTTTGTGATTTTCAAATTGGCCAAAATTAAAAAAATAAATTTAAAAAATAGAACTTTTGGTAAATGGATTTTTTTTTCAAAAGTTTTTTGCTCATATTAAGTTTTTTGGTTATAAATCATATTGAACACATACTATCTTCCCTTTTTGCACTACATATATGTTTTTTCTCAATTTTTTTTTTAATAGCGGGATTGTTCTATTTGCCATTTTCACACTATTTTGCCCTCTATTTTTATTAATATTATTACCATGATATTATTTTCTTCCCTGAAAAAAAACCCATTACTGTCTTTCTTGCTGGACAGAAATAACCGAAATTGCACACCCTTCAAACTGTGTTTGATTTTAAAACTGGCAGAGGTATGAAAAGAAAAACAAACTCACATTATTAAAAAAAATCAAACAAAAAGGGATCACATGAGTGGAAATACTTAGTTTAAAATACCAGCCAAAAGATAGCATCAAGTTTCTCATCTGCCTTCCTCATCATTCTAGTCTGCATAATTTGAGCAGCGAGACCGCGGCAAATTATGTCACACACATTTAAGAGCAGCTGGTAAGAAACCAAGAGAAACTCATAGTGATGTTAATGGTGATTTGATCGAGAAGGAAAAAAACTTGTGATTCCTTTTACTCGGTTGACTTTGTAACATGATAAAGTGTAAAAGCTGCCAGTTTGTCAAAACATTTCACAGGCTTGTCATGGAAAGAGTTATGTTTTCAGGCAAAGTGCTGCGATGGTTGTCTGCATTTCACACATTTCATTTACAGTTCAGCTGCCAGTGTAATGTTGCCCAACTGTTGTGGTTTGAGTTGTTGGCATTGGACTTTTAGCTGTAGGAATCTTATCTGCACCACAAGAATTATGCACGGACATGCACAGATATTCTTTTGTTTGTCACATGCATTTATCTGTCTCTGTATTGTTCCTACTTTCCTTGTCTCTATTCACACTTGAATTTATATTCGCACACATTAAGTATACGCTTGCACAAATACTTTATACACACATACTTGTACACACACAGGGTAATTAGCTGGCATTCCTGGCTGCTATGTTCAAACGATCAGGCTGTCCAGATGCTTCTCTGGACTCAGTGCTCAGCTCTACCTTTGATGACTCCATTAAGGCCTCACTTTCATGCAGTGTGTGTGTCTGTGTGTTTGGAGTAGGGTTAGGGGTGAGTGTGGAGAAGCTGTAACGTGAGGTGTGTGTATGTGTGCTTATTAGGTAGAGGACTTTTCCTGAAGCACGTGGTGTCTATATGGCAGCAGCCATGAGTGTTATCTATCACAGATGCTTTTCCTCGCCTCCCACTGCTTTACTGGCCATGTATTCTGCCTGTTCATGTGTGCCAGACTAACAGCAAAATGACACTTAAAGTGTCAAAACTTACAGTGCATTTTTTTATTATAGTTGCTGGTGGAGCATGTCTGATTTTATATATACTATTGTATGGCAAAGGCTTTTTTTGTGCTATTGTTATATAAGTTTGTTAAAGAGTTTAGTTACATTTATGTAAGCCAGCATAAGGATCGTCTGACTGGTTGCTGCCAAAGATTTTGTCACAGCTTGAAAAATAAAATAAGTAATAGTTTATTATCAAATTAGCTTACCTTATTGTATGTCATTGTATTTCTTATATATTTAAAATCATGTCTACAACAAAAGTCAACAGGCCCCAATTTACTCGAGAGAAGTGATTATGATGTGTCTTGCTGACATGACAAATATTGCACTTTGCAGGTCTTATTGTGAATGATGCTAACAATTTTTTCATCATGTTTTACTCCATAGGTATTCTGTTCTGCAGAAAGTTGCCAAATGTATCTGTTAATTGGACATCAACAAACTGTTGGATTATTTTTTTTTAAACACAGCGAATAGATGTGCCCTGAAAAACTGAGGTTAACAGGCAATATGTTTGCATTCATAGAGTAAATGCTTCTTGATTTCATAACATGAACTCTGTGGGCTAGTAAAACTTAAGAAATACTTCAGAAGTACTGCAAGATCTATTCAACTACTTTCCAACTTCCACTCAATCTCCTGGTAAGTGTATCTAAAAGGTACACACATGCTCATCTCCCGGATCTGTTTATTACATAGCAGTAACACAGACATGATGATTAACACCAGTTCTTGATGGCTGTTTAAAAATCTTTTTAATTACTGAAATTGATAATTCCAAATACTTCCTCCTGCTTCTTTTTCTTTCTCTCCTTTTAATTTTTGTGATCATACTGGGCAAGAATTGTCTACATTATATAAACAATGAAAAAGGCTGTCTATCAAAACAAAGATGTCCAACTTAAAGATTCCTTGTGGACAGTAAATTGAGTCCCTTTGGAGTCATGTTCTCTCCAGCGCTCCAAAGCAGAAGATCTCACAAAAACATGATTTGCTGCTGAAAGACTTTTGTTTAAGGTGATGTGCGACTGGCGGAGTTTGTGGCGGGGCTGCTTTGGTCTGCCTACAGAGAATCTGGCTCTTATTTCAGCTTTATTATAGCTGATACATTAATGGACGGGGGGATGAAATGATGGGAAATGTCAGGCGGTGATGATAGATAAAATGTCAAAAGTAATCGAAAACTGAGACTGGTTCTGTCATTGTCCTCAGTGACTCTTGGCAATAATACTGAGTTTTAAAAAGCAGGAAAACTACACTTTAACGATGTCGAAATATCTTAACCAATATCTGGATGGGAAACTTCTATTTACTGTGGAAAGTTGTTTTGATCGTTGTCAGCACTGCAGATTTTCTTCCAGACACATCCAAAGCATAAACACACACACACACTCTGTAAATTATCCTGTTGGGGGGTTTGGCGGGGGTAGGGTTATAATGGGGTCAAACATTTTGGTCACTTATGTCTCATCACATTAGGAATTAAACACTTCTTAAACTTTTTCTCTTATTTATTTAAAACAGCAAGTTGTAATTTTCCAAAGCAGGTACATTTTACAACGCTCATTCTCTCACAAACTCAGTTTACTTCAAGAAATCCTGCATAAACTGATGATGAGGGTTGCACTGTGACAGACTTTGAGTGTTCTGACTGCCTGGTTTCTTTTTTTTGTCCAAAATCCGAACATTTTGGGTGCATCAAAGATTATTTACACCTTGTTATCAATTCTTTGATGTGGCTTCATTATCTGTTAAATCATTTTTGTAAATGTGAGAGGGAAAGCCATCACTTGGTAACATTTCCCTTATGTAAGATAATAATCATTATTACGTAATGTGTCTGCAGCATGTTGACAGCATTCGCTCCGTAAATTCCAGTAAAAGAGTCATGAATCACAACTGACATGATTTGATCCAGACTCTCTATATTAACAAAACATCATCAGAAGGCGTGCCTTCTGGAAATGAAAAATATTGTGTTTGTTTGTCCTCAGAGGCAGATTGTGGCTGATTCATTTGTTACCTTGAATATTTTTCTGTGATTTTTGTCATCACCTATTTACATCAATTTAGACGGAGTGTGCTGTTGGTATATGCTTATTCTGTTTTCAGAGCACAGATGATTGTAAATGTTGATATCGGCATTTGGGGTTTTAGAAGCACTCTGTGATAGTTTCCGTTATTTCCTGAACAAGCTTGTGTAGTGACATTTGCACATCCCTTTAATTTATGGCTGTAAGAGAGAAGAGTCCATGAAGATGTCAGAGTAACTTTAAATGAAAAGCAATGCTGACACTAACCTCTGGTGCATCCAGTGCCTCCTCATAACTCTCTTTTATAGGCCACACTGTTACCTTTTCCCATGAGAACCCTGAACGTGCTCATCAAGCAAGGAGCAGAAAGAAAGGCAGCAAAATGGAGACAAAGAGAAACTGAAAGGAGAAGGACGGATTTATTTAAGAAAAAAAATTGTTTAAAATATTCAAAAAGGCAAGCATTTGTTTTGTTTGTGTTTTGTGTTAATTTGTGGGGGGTTTTTTAGGGTTTGGAATGGAAATTGAAGTAAAGGAGAAAGATAACAACAAGTGGTTGTGGTTAAGGACCTTATTCAGATGTTTCTGTAACACAAGTTTGTTTTTGCATTCCCGTAAAGAAGAAGAGCAATATGGAGTGAAACAGGAAAAATCTCTATTAGACCAGGAGACTTTTTATTTTTGGAGTCCTTTTAGTCAAATTATTTAAAACAAGCGGAAAAATCTGCCAGTGCAGTGAAATAATTGTAACATTTCAGATACAAATTATTTTGTCTGATGATTTGTTCCTAATTTTAGTGCAGTGATTCACTTTTTTTTTTTACTTTGAAGAAAAATCATACTCATTAAAACTTCTTTCATTATGTTTGGCTACAAAGGTATCATCAAAAATTGAAATGTATGATAGGCGTGCGCACTAAAATGAAATTGAAATGAAATGAATTCAGAACATGAAATGAAATTTGCATCCCCCTTTGCTATGATTAAGAGTGGCAGAGTAACAGAACAGTCCAAATTGATGCACCATGTGGAGTAATGACCTTTTTCATTAACAAAGCTTCCTGACTTGGGTCTATAAATAGAGGTCAAACTAGAGGGGGCAGACCTCATGTAATTACCCTGGACTTGGAAAACCTGCACTAAATCAGAAAAATGTCCAGTGTATTAGACCCTAAATAAATTGCAGTGCTTTAGATTAATTGTGTCTGTTGGTAATGTGTCCACCGGACAAATCTGAACAATAATTATGTGTGGCAGCTTTTACAATATGGGTGGCCACAGTGAGAATCAAAGCCTCGACTGTGGTCAAGTTGGCACCAATCTATGCTAATTGAGCTACGCATGACCACAAGTCTGTTGTCCAACTGCAAACATATGTCTGTTTGTTTCTTTGCTTTATTCATTTGTTTGTAAACAAGATGTGACAGTCTGGGGACGAAATCGTGAAAAGAAAACAAGGACAGCTCTGTTCCTTATGGTCAGTGGCAGGATCAATGCTAATCACGTGACAGCCAAACAGGATTTCCATCCTCAGACGAGAAGCATCTTGTTTCAAAGGACTTATGAGGTGAGATGGGATAGATGGGTGTTAGTCTCATGAAACACACAGACAAACACCGACATGCACCAGTGAGCTCACACCCACTATACTGACCCTAGATCCTGAGTGATGGACTGACCTTAGCTTTGACATAATGATTAGACAAGCTCAGCCGTGGAGGAGAGCACCGACCCCAGAGCTAGAGCTGAAACTTCTTCATCACCTCTGACACCATCTAATGACACTCATTTGCAATCTGACCTTCTGAACATTACCAGACTACTAGACCATGATAGCAACACTAATAACTGCCCCCTTAATAGTTTTAATTTGATGCTTTCCTAAAGGTGTTTTTAGGAAAAGAGGAAATTCTTTGACCTATAGATGTGCAACATCCGCACTTTGATCATATATATCAGAGCAACTTTTGTGCACTTTGTATTGCATGTTTATTATTTAAATATAGTATGTAATGAATGTGTAGAGGATTTTCTACCTTCGAATGATCTCAAAAGAGATGTGTTTTTAACAAGCACACAAAAGCAAGAAACATCCCTCAAAGAACTTTTTTTTCTACAGTCTATAAGCAGCTTTGAAGCAGTTGTTTTGCTTTAAAACTTTAAAAGCTATAAACTACACAGTACAAATTATAAGCATTATAATGTGCAAAAATCTGTTAACATAAGCAAAAAGTGTATTGAAATTTGGAAGGAGAAAAACTTGTCTCATACCACACACAGGTTCTTAGTTTGTGGAGGGGAGTTTACTTATGTTTGGTTTACCTTTAAGAGTACAATTTGTTCTCTGCTGATTTCAGAGGGCATGCAAATAGCTGTGGCGCATGAAAACTGTAGGACATGCAAGCTTGTGCACAGATACAAATACTTTAAATGTGCCA